>OZ038480.1:99505024-99597524 GCA_964036315.1 Acanthosepion esculentum | reverse complement strand
AGTCAGTAGTGCCTTACAATACATATTTGTTGCGACAATTTGACTGTCATATCAATGTTGAAATGTGCTCATCAATTCATTCAATCAAATATTGCATCAAATACATGCCAAAGGGGTCACGTCAAGCTGTTTTTGCACATACCCCCACTGAATTTTTTCCCCTTTGATTTAAATTAAATTTAAATTTGAACAAGAGAATTACTCCCATCCAAAATATAAGAGAAAGCCAGAAGATGGTGGTCACATTGGCAAGATCATTGAGTAATACTGAAATGCATAATTTTTCTCCACAAATTATAACAATAATTTAAAATCAATCATGATTTTATTACAAAACATGTGTGACACAGCAATGTGTGGGTAATTCAGCTAGTGTTATATATTTGTGTGGAAATTATAGAACTTGAATGATGAATCTAGAAGTTAAATTGGAAAACTAAATTGAACTAAAAATAGCAAATCTTGATAACTGCAGTTTTAAACTTTACCAAAAGAATGAAAAGCTTAAGCTAAAAGTATGATTTACAATTGAATAGCTAGTCAGGTAACTGTATTTGAAAGATTTGCTTTCAGTTTTTAGTTTGTTTTTAGGATAGAGAATTGAATTTACAATCTTACGGCGAATTGCACTTAGAAGGTAAATTTCTTGAGTAAAATTATGGAAGATGACAAAAGAAATTGTATACATAAATATTGATCATTATCAAAGATCAATTCATAACTTAAACACCGATTTCTCAACACACACACACACACAAAAAACACTTTATCAGTTTTAACTTCTAAACTCATGAAATTTCATTGAGGTCAAAGCTAGGTCTGATTAATTTGTGATTTTTCAAAAAAAAATAAAAACAAATTTAGTCTTGAGAAAAGAAAGTAAATATACATATTTTTTGTGAGTTTCAAGATAAACTGTCTCTTGGAATTTGATTTCTTCCTCTCTGTATGTGCCATGTCCCTGAAGGCTGTGTGGGCAATCATGGTTCTCTACTGCTTCTTGTCATGTGTAGTTCTCTTTACGAGGTAAGAAACTAGTTAGGAGGGAGTGTTTGGAAAATGCGTCCACATCTTCTCTATCGTGTTATTACTGAGATACAGAAAGACTTGCTATTTGGGTAGGAAACATTAAGATGCACATCAATATATGAGGAAATTGTTTATCCATGAAGTGTTTCAATATAAGGCTTAATCAAAAAGTAACGCCTGCTCTAAATTTAATATTAAAAGCATTTACCAAATTTATTAAGGTTTTCTTTTCTATTTTCTTTTTAGGCTTTTAGTTTTTTTGTAAACCATAATGCATCAAAAAACCCAAAGGAAGAATATTTACCATTTCTTTTCCTAAAATAAACCTCTTCTAAAATGGCTGCCCATGGATATATGTATAAAACAAGAAGCTGTCTTAGAATTTCTGTTTCTGAAAAGGGAAAATACTGCAACCATTCCCAGGAGATTAGTGAATATTTATGTAATACTAGCACTTGACATAAGTGCAGCAAGAGAATGTTTAGGAAAATTAATGGCAGTTTTGGAAAGAATGAAGATACTGGTCTTAGTGCCAGACCCCCTGGTTACCCACTGCATGTAAAAGGCCTTCCACGGCTTACTATCTTTTCCATCTTTAAGCAATGTTTGCCTTCTTACTATTCCGCCCAGTCCATGTTCTGCCAATCATTTACACAAATCTTTCAGCAGGTTACTTGATGTTACACTCTAACTCTTTTGCCTTAAGTATCCCCTTTGATTGTCAAATTCTTCAAGCCCTATTTACTCATTATGTTTCCAAGAAATTTAACTGTCTCTGATTCTAAGTATAAGTATCCTTTTCCATTTATATTTTCCTTCAAACTTCCTTGTTGCTCACATGTTCTATCCATGGCATTCTCAACAATTTCCTGGAAAACCACTTTACACTTTCCAGACTCCTTTTTGTCATCTGTGAGAATATTTTCCAGTGTACACTGTTGTAGAGAAGGATTGCTATTAAATAGTACTTCAACACTCTTTTCTTTGTTTTTAATTAAATTTTTTCTGTTTTTTAATACTTTTTAGGAAACATCTTTCCCTATTCCAATCCACCTTCAGATTTTTATGTCACATTTCCGTCATCTGTTAAAAGATTTCCCAAATAGTTATCTTTCTGTACTTAGATGAATTCATAGTTTGTGTACACATTGTAAAAATCATTACTAATAGATACATAAGAAAGTGTGTGGGATTACCCCACCTTGTTTGTCAGCATACCTGCTAGATGTCATTCTGTTCATGACTGTAAAAGGAACAGAATATAAATCCTCTTCTTTTTTTTGGCTCCATGGTATCAAGTTCAGCATAATTCATCTCTGGGCAGACTTCTTAATCCATGACAAACTGACTACTTAATTTCAAACAAACCATGTGGACATCACACATACAAAGTATAGCTAAGTACATAAATGTTTTCTTTCCTTCTTTTATGCTCTCTGTACACATGTAAATATAATTTTCACTTTTTCTTCCTTTGTGAGTTATCCTTTACATACAAATATATGTACAAAAATCCTCCATGTGCTGCAATTCATTTCTTCTGAAAATATTAAATTCATTTACTTTGAAAGTCTCCATCCTTGTTAGCAACTGCTCTTAAGTACTTCCAATATAAACTGGTGGCTCCCATGTTGTATGACTCATATTTCATTTATCAACAGAAAATTTAATCCTCTCGGTGATGGATGCTTTTTCATCAAATTGGATTATCATAAGAGAAACTTGTTGTGGACTTGGTGACAAATTGGTGGATGGAGATACATATCAAAGCTAGACACCAATCTACACAGACATGTATTTAGTTTCTGAAATATCTTCATCCACGAGCAAAGAAAAGGATAACAATAATTCATACTCTAACATAATACAAGAAAAAGTCCAGATTTCTAACAAACAAATTTACTTATGAGTTCCACAGAGAAAAACATTTATTTTATGGTGGCTTAAAAATAATGAAAAATTCTGACACTTCAGGCATTTTGATGTGGTTAATGGTTAGCAAACTTGTCTGACTAGAACAGTTACAGTTGACTCATGAATTCAATTCTCACTGGGTGCTCTGCACTTTCAGCCTTGAGCTACATGTAAACTATGTTTAGAAAATCATTTAATACTCCCCTGGCTTCAGCTGGGGTCATTTGAAATTAATATTAGCTCAAGTCTAGATGGCTATCTTCCCAGGCAATACCTCTCCCTCAGGAGAGAGCTAGGGTCATTACCAAATGTCTGAGGTGTCCCCAAAAAGGGAAGTGCTGAGTATTATTGTTAAATTCTCTTTAAACCTTGACCCTGTGTCACATCCAATAGTGATGTGGGTGCACTGAAAAATCTCTTCAAATACAGGATTTACTTCATTCTCTGTTGGATTTCCTTTTGCCATGTGATTTTTTTATAATTAAAAGCAATGTAAATGTTAACTGTTCTCAAAAAATAAATATGCAAATTGATGCCAATTTTAATCTGACAACTATTTACACAAACTCATTAGGTAGGTTATGCATATTTAATTTTATATGTATAAACAATTTCCTCTTGATTATCAGTAGAGTTAAATTTTTTAATTAAATTTGTTGTATAAAATCAAAAGAAGAATTCAGTAACACTTTACTCAATTGCAATTGTTCCAACATATTTTATCTATGAGAAGGGTTATTGTTATAGTGAAAGACACCTTGTCTAGGTAATAGACTCTCTCACCTATTATAAGTAGGAGTCAGGAGTAGTTGAGAGAAGGAGTAGTGTTCAGCGACCACAACTCGATTACTCTGCGTAACACTTTATTACAAGTTCCTAATGTTTCTGTACGTTTAACCCATTTAGGACGCATTTAGTCCGACTACAAGTCCTATTGTGGAAATAACTCCACAACAGCTATCCAGGGTGAGATGAGTAAATTGCTGTAATTGTATATTTTTAATTTTGCATATGCATGTTTGTTTTTTATTTTGTCAACTAGACAGTATAGTTGGGTTGATTGGGCACCATCTGTGAGAAAAAGACCACCACAACACAATTCACTCTGCCAGAAATGGCATGCTGTACTGCCTGGCATTCATTCAAGAAGCTCCAATATGAACATCTCAGAGTGTTTTGGCGCCAAACTGAGGACAGTGCAGAGGATTCAGAAAGTGTTGGATGAGTCTAATGGTGATTACAAAGGTGTTTGGAGTTATTACAAATGATGGCAACGTTATGCCTCCATTCATCTTCCCGCACGGCCTCAAACTCACCACAGAGGTCTACATCAAGTGCCTTGAGGAGGTAGTGCTGTCCTGGGTCAAGAGGGTGGCTGCTGGAAGACCCTGTGTCTGGCAACAGGACACTGCACCATGCCACACAAGCAGGAGTATCCATTCATCACTGTCAGAAAACTGGCCACCTAACTCCCCAGACTGCAACCCCCCTTGATTATTATGTGAGGGGCGCAGTTGAGCAAGAGACCAACAAAACTCCTTGTAACACAAAAGATGAACTGAAGTCAAGTATTATGGCAGTATTCACCGACATATACAGGGAAAATATCCAGAAGAGTTGCAGGAGATTCCAAAGTCATCTAGAGGCCATGGTGGCAATTTTATTGAATAAATTTACTCTTTACTATTTCAAGATATTTTTGTGTCATTTTGGTAAATATATCTGTTTAAATGAGATCCAGTGTCATTTTCATTTTTGCGTAATTAAGATGAGAGTTTATCCGTTGCACCCTGTACATATCTTCAATTAATGTTGGATGTTTTACTTTTCCCAGTTTTTTGAATTTGCTCTATCTGCTGGCATTTCTTATCCAGTTTCATAATTCCTTCATCAACCTCTTGTTTCAAAGACATGAACCTAGTTTAACTACAGTCTTTTTTTGCTTTAATATTTTCCTTGAGCGTCTCACTAATTTCCTTCAAGTTAAGTCTTCAAATTGTTTTTGATATGCAATTAATAAGATTTCCATGGTTGTATTGCACCCCTGCTTCAGGTAAAAATAAGTTGTTGTTTTTATTTTACCCTCCACTTGCTTTGTTGTATTTTAGATTCTTTGACCATAGCATTGGCTGTGAAACTTTTTAATCACATTTCAACAAAGTAATTTTTATCCATTTGTCATAAACTGATTGATTGGTTTGTTTTCTACACCTTATCAACACTTTGCAGGTTATTTAAAGCCAGAATTTTTTTTAGATTGTAAGAAGCTTTTTTCTTTCTTTTCTTTTAAGATAATAATGGTTTAGTGCAATGTTTCTCAACATTTTATGCAATGATACGACTCGGAGCAAATGAAAATATGCCAATCTTTGCAAAAATTTTAAAAGGTATACATTTAAATATTATGAAATAAAACATAGATTGTTTTAAAAAAATACACACACAAATATGAACAAAACTTTATTTCAATGTTTCTATTCAACTATTTGTGCAGCTTATTTTAATGCATGCCTGGTATTTTTTGATGATTTCTTCAATATTTGGTCGAATGTGTGATAAGCAGATCATCATTTCTTCTGTTGAGTATATTTCGTGTCACACTTAAGATACAAATCTTATCAATTGCACCATGTAACTGGCGGTGGGGGGTAGGTGGATACATACCTTTCCCAGGGGTATTTGTGCATAAGTAAAGATAAAAAAAACAACAGAAATTGGAACTCGGTCTTTGGATTAACAATTCCGAAGCATCAACTCTTATGCCACCTGCATATCCAAGCTTATGACACCTGATATTCCCCATCATATCAGCACTACCGTTGCTGTGAAGTGTGTGATTTCCTATTTTACTGCTCCTTTCATCATTAGTAGAAGAACGATACATATAAGTCTATGTACTCATACGTAAATGATGCAAGAATTGTTTAAATATCACAACACATTTAAAACATGTCTTAATCTCTCTTGCGTAAGATTATGTTTTATTCACCTTGGCATTTGCACATGAGTTTCATTAGATTTAGATCAGGAATCTTAGAATATCTTATTAAAAATGAGGAACGTACATCTTCTTTTGTTGAGGATATGTTAACAGTTCCGAGTGGATCACATTCTATCACGTGAAAGTCCTTGAGACAGTTTATATTAACTCAAGACAACCATGCTTGTGTAAACAAAAGAAGTGATTGTTAGGACTTAGTGTGACCTGATATTATCGATGCTCACATATTTTTTTCCTCATGTTTCACCATTTCTAGTCGGCACGCACAATATTTTATTTTCCTCAATCAAATTCAATTCAACTAAGGAGAAATAACTGATTGACACATTTTATAGTTTTTTTTCCTTTTTCATCTTTTTATTTTCACATTGCCAAGTACTGTAATTTCAATTACCTCAGGTCCCTTTTTCTTCTGTCTTATTATTACCTTAATTAAATTTTGTTGCTTTATTAAGATCTGTAGAGGACGGTGCTTGTCTACATGTTTCTGATGGTCCTCAAGCCTCCTTCATCAGAGAAATAAAATTCAGAATTTTCAGGAATAATTTTCAACATATGCATTTTAATATAACAAATAACATGATTCACAAATGAGAGAATATATATTAGTGTGTGCACAGAGTTGAAAACAGTAAGAAAAAGCATTTATTGGGTCTTTAGTAGTATGCATATGCAAGAGATGAACCCCATATTCTGATGACAAAGTACCTCTAGAAGGGAAAAATGGAAATGTCTTCTATGTACCACATCCTGGAATGAAAAGAGGTAGATAGAGCACTATTTACATTATTCAGACTATTGTCCTCATCTTTGTCGCCATGTTTATCATGTTTTGGCCGTTGTACACTCCGGCCTTCTTCAGATGATTGGAATGTCAAATTGAACCCTTTATTTTACTCACTGGGGTAGACTGTTCTAATTCTATGTCTAATGGATGTCAGTTATCTCCTGTTAATTCACCTCTGAAAGTTCTCCATCACCTTAACCAGGTATTGAACTCACACTTTTTGGGTCCTGTCACTGGATCTAACTGAAGCCTTTATCCACTGTGCCATGTGTCCGTAAGGACCTCGGTGTATGAATTTCTGGGTATTATAAACCTAATGTCATCAGCAATCATTTTTTACCAGTGCTCATATTGCAATTTTTGCTGTTATCATTACATGTTTTTTACCAGAGCTCATATTGCAATTTTTGTTGTTATTATCGCTTTTCTCTGGCACTCTTTATTACTGGTTCCCATATTGTATTCACTTCTATGCTTTTAGAGGGGAATTAACAGTTCGACATTCCAACCACCTGAAGAAGGCCGGCACGTACAACAGCCGAAATGTTGTGATAAACATGGCGACAAAGATGATAATAATGTAAATAGTGTACTTAATGCCTCATCTCAGAAATATAGACAGGTAGAGAGAGCTTGTTCCCTTCCTTTTATAGTCCTGTGAAGTCTCACCTAGTGGGCATCTAAGCAATCCAGGTGAGCGTAATCCTCCACAGATCTTTAAGTATTCTTTATCTTTTTTGTTATTCTTCTTTCAGCTTTTTTCTTCTTTTCTCAATTCTTAATCTCTTTTAAAACACAAGTTTACAGTTGAGATAGCAGGTACATAAGTATGAACACTTTCAACTAATTTAAATTCTTGAGAAATTATTAATTCAATGAAGTGTTAATAATTTGAATGGATTTTCTTAATCTGTTGTGGATAGAAAAAATAGTTGTTGAATTATGTAAATATGTTAGAAATATCCTTTGACTGTTCACTCAGTGAATTCACAAACACAAGCCTACACACAGAAAAAAATAAAATTGTACAAAGGTTCAACCAATTTAGTAAATCATAATTTCTAAGGGAGGCTACTCAGCCCACAGGTTTTTTTCTTTGTTCTGTTATGACTGGCATTTCAAAATTTTATCATGAATTTTATGAAAACAATATTTTAGTACTAATCTGAGGTTATACTTTTATGCATGATTTTTATGTCTGTGAAAATGGCAATCATGGCTCCCCACATCTGTCTGTTTTTGCTGTCATTTTCAGCCTTTACCAGCCCTCTTCATCCGTTTTACCATCTCATTACACAAGCTTGTTATATTATCCTTTGTGCCCCTTCATTGCTTCTCTTGCCTTCAATATCCTGTTAGTGTTAAACTCTCTAGGCTCTCTTTCTTCATTATGTGTACCAGAAATTTGAAATCTTTCTTTAAAATATTATGTGCATGTCTAAACTGCAGATTTGATCTAAAGAAAACTTTGCAGGTCTATTTATCATGACCTAATAAACATTGTCGGCAACAGAAAAAAAACAGGATTTCTTACATTGTGTAACGAGATAACAAAGCCCTAGTTTTTACACTGTAAATGAAATCTCCACTTCAGAGTTAATTCACTCACTTCCACTTGAAATGGTAATTTTTCTCAAACAATTTAAACTCTCCAGAAACAATGGTCAGTTTCACTCATTTCAAAATATATTGGAAAATACTTTCTCATAAAAAATTTTTCTGGTCAGGTTTCGGCAACCTTTGCAAAATATCTTGTTTATATTGCAAATAATATAACTGTCATATTTTAACATACAAAAATAATGATTACTTTATATATATCAAAATATAGAAAGCCATATTGTTATATTTATATGTTACCCATTAATATCTGCTGTCCCATTTTTATATATAGTAAATTATAATTACTACAGGACTTCATATAAGCCTGGAATTAAAACCAAATTTTATCATCATCAACAGACTCATGACGAGATGAGGTCATAGAGTTGCTATACAGCTGAACATTTGACTATATAAAAAAAATTCTTATGTGCATGCTCCATGTAGTGAAAGAAATAATCACCTCTCTCGAAAAGAGTTTGTGTTTTCTGTGCGATCTGCTGAAAAAAAATTACTGAAAGTAGTTAGCAAAAATCTGCTACTTTAAGTATCAGAATCTATGCTAATGTTCTTTCCTAAACTGAATGGTGTGGCTAATGAGAAAAATCACTAGGTGAATAAAAGCCGTTGTTTTTTGCTTATAAGGTAGGAATTTTTCTGAGCTTGGTGGATGAACATGTGCTTTTACTGGAGAGAAGTGAAAGTTGGATTTGTGACCCCATTTTGTTGTTTCTACGTTGCCTGTTGGACTGTTAGAATGGACTATCATTTGAACTGTGATTTGGCTACAAGTGTTGCAGACAAGAGACAGAAGAAACTTACTGCAGGCGTTTATTACTGCTATAAGTTCACAGTTTTCTTTTTCTTTACAACAACACTCCATCGAAGACTAAAATTTTAATTGATTGATCTTCGGTTAATTGTTATCTATCCTCGTTATCTGAATTATTTTCTCTTCATTTCAGTCCCTCTTAGTTTTATTGCAGAAACCGTTACATTTACACATAATGTGGGTCCACTTCTAATAACAGGTCACAACAAAAGAAACATGAAATTAAAATAACATGAAATATCAAATATATATCTCTAAGAATTAGAGATATTTATTCAAATGGTACATGCATGTTCATTGACTTTTCCATGTTTATGTTGATCAGAGAGAAACTTGATACCTTTTTACCAGTCCAGGTTCAATCATCAAAAGAGTGAGAGTTTCTAAATTGTCCACCAAAATGGAAACAAGACAAGGCTGTCATTGGCTTGTCTATTGACCAGTCAGAGGACTTGTTACATGCTGGCTATAACTTTGCTGTGAAAGAGACCTCTCAATTGGCCATTTCCTTTATTTTATTTAAAGGAGCAATTACAGTTTCATATCTCATTCAGTAACTCTCTACTATGAGAGACTCTTGGGATTTGAATGTCATGAATTTTATATTTGGTACTCTCCTTAGAACTTAGCATTAAAACTGAATAGATTTTTTGCTACCAGATAAGTTAATAATTTAAATAAATTGTTTAACTAAGAATAGTGCAAGTCATTGGCAGTATCTCGGTTGTGCAGAAGTTGTAAACAATTTCACCAAAGAAACAGACTTTCTTGTGTTGATATTTCAAGGTTTATTTAATGAGGCTATATTACTATCATTATATCTGAGGTCTCACCAGAATAATACCCAGACACTTTGGTTATCTCAGAAACTAGTTAAGTGGCATTGATATCACTTGGCAACCAATCAGCATGGACCTTATCACATATCTATGAACATACACTCTCCCATGGGGTTACTCAGTTGGCAACCAGTGAGTGAGCATGTGTACTCTGGTCTGTCACATTCACACTGACTGACCAGATTGTTAAAAGAGGAGGGAGAAAATTAGATGTGAGGAATAGGAAAGTATGATGTAAGAAAACTAGAGGAAAATTGGATAAAATCAATGTGTTGGTTTCAGTTGGTTGATTTTGTTTAGTGACAAATCAACACCTCTATGGGTTACTTTATGCCAAAATCTAAATATTTTGAATGCAGTTTCATGCTTTCAACTACAGATATTTTGTCAATAATTTCATATTTTCAGAGTAAACATTTTTTAGATATATAGTTTGTAGATAAAATGTATTGTTAGAATTTTTTATAGGTTTTGCTGGTAATTTTGCTATAAAAATGTATTGCTGTTAATTTTACTATAAAAATGCATTGTTGATTTTTTTATTTTTTTTTTTTTGGTGGGGTTCACTATTTTGCCCATAGCTGGAAACCTAGCAGGTGCTAGCACCCTGGGTCAAGATGGACCAGGGAGCACCAGCAGTTAAGAGGTGGTTCCCCAATCTTCAAAACTTCCTGATAAGAGTCTTTGCTTCCAGATGTGGTTTATGGTCCTAAGTTCTTTATGGAGATATATTATGTCAGGTCATTCTTCTAGTGCTTCTGGTGCCATGTAACCTGATACATGATCATATTATCAATTACTATACTGGTTTCCAAACCAGGTTTTTCTGGTGAGGAGTGTGACTTGACAGCTAGCAGATGTCAAAACAAAACCTGTCAAAGGGTGAATTAACTCTTCTTGTTAGGTCCACGGGCATCTAGTACAATAGGAGAGACTGGCTTCCATAGCTATGTATGATATGGTATCACTGGGAAGAGTGCATCATAGACTGAAGTCAGTGGCCAGAGTGGAGGGTTTTCCCCAATGGAATCAACAACCACATGTCCATAACCATTTCAAGTTGGAGGACATTGGCTGTAGTTTGACCTGGACCAGATCTACTTGCCTAAGGCATACTCAATATGAATGGGTACATCTCTGGATTTCAACCCAAATTTGAGGAAGGAATTGGTTAGATGCTCAGCAACACTTTGACAGCACCTGGTTTGGTTTGTTTTACAGCATATCAAACTCAATGGGTTATTTAATGCCGACAAAATTTTATTGCTGGTAATATTTCTTTTTCAAAAATGTATTGCTGGTAATATTTTTTTCCTTCTTTACTGGTAATAATTTTTTTTACAAAGTATTTCTGGTATTAAAACCTATTTTTACACTTTCATAGTGTTTTGACCCTAGTTTGAGGGTTAACTATTTGCACATAGCTGGGACCCTAACAGGTGCTACCACCCAAGTCAGGGTGGACCTGGAAACACCAGCAATTAAGAGGTGGTTCCATGCTCCTCAGAACCTCCTGATCAGAGGCCTTGCTGTTGGATGTAGTTTATTGTCATACCCAGGACAGTTGACAACACCTGGTCATCAGATTAATAGTGATGAAAATATAGATCAAAAGAAAGATAAAAGCAAAGATATAATAGCAAATATCCCTTATTTATTTTTGCATGGGAAACTAATCAATTTTGTATTAAAAAAACATATGGTCAATAAAGATTATTTGGTATAAAAGAAGGAAATTGAGACAATACAGGCAAAAGTTAAGGGAAACATAGAGGCATGTGATAGTGGATAATCTTAGTTATCACTATTTGTGGAATTTCCATGAGTTAAGCTAGTTAAGCATCATCTAATTTGGTTATTGTTTGTGAAAATAGTGTAATGGTTAATGTTTTAGAATGAGAAATCCATGAACTGAGTTCAAATTCCTGTTGATTTGCATTTACTTTCATTCAAATACCTTTGAGAAAGGTATGTATCCATCTATTCTCTGCTCAACTATGGGTTAAATAGTAGAACAGATCTGGTTTTTAACCTTAGTTGGCAACCAGTCTAAGAGAAGGACAACACTGAATTCAAGACTGGTTGGGCATGGGTCTAGCAACCCCATTCCATAAAAAACATTTATAAGAGAAACCACATCAGCATTGTCCAGTGTATTAGGGTTACGTCTCTTTGCTTCTCAGAGGAGAGTCTATAGGATTTGATAACTTGGTTATTAATGATCGTATAAATCACAAATTTTAAATTTAGATATCAACATAAAAATAAGAAGCTTCTAGACAAATCATTCTTGCAAAGTTGTTTTCTTTGTTGTCCTCATCTTTATTGACATTTTCATAATGTTTCTGGCAATCTTCAGGTGTTATATATTGGCGTTTTGAACTGAACCCTTTATTTAGTCCATGAAGGTAGACTGTTCTAATTACATATGCTGTGCCTTTTTTTGGAATTAGTAACTCAACTCTCCAAAATTTTGTTCTCTCTTTTGAGGCCAGGTATTGAATTCATAACTCTGTGGGTCAAGTCACTTTTTGCATTACTCAACCAATGCTGTGTCCTTGAGATATAGACAGTTGTTTTCTTGTTTTTTTTTAGCACATAGTTGACTGTGGTTTTTGAATTAGTTTAAACCTATCACTAATCTGTTGTGAAGGTGAAAATGTGTAACCTGGAATGCAGAACCTTGTTGTTGTTACTGCTGTTGAATTTAATTCCTTCTCCACCTTGGCAAATGTAAACCCAAACATCAAACAAAAGAGAACATCAAGTAAGGGTAAGTAAATGTATGATATATTTACATATATACAAAGACTGGTAATTTCTATCTGTTGCTGTTGAAACAGGCAAAGAGAGTAGTGAAATTAGAGGTGAGTAGACACTTTGTGGTGGCTGCACCTGCTGCATTGTTGGTGGTGTCTCTCAGTGTGTCAGTGTTGGCATCAGACACTGGTCTGTGTAGGGTCTGTTTGAATTTGTTTGGTATTTATAGTTTTTAGTTGGCTCAAAATTAAGGTTTGGGTTTTTGAGTGTGAGTGGTTCTGACTGGTTATAATATATTATTAATTTCGTTTTTGTTTAAACTGATGCAAACGTTGAGCCAATGCACAGAAAACATGTTTATGCAGTCTGTTTTGGTTTATCAAAACATCAACATCCAATTTGTGTAGAAGATGTTGGAGGCATGACAACTCTGTCATTATTTCTATGGCAAATGTCCTGGCAAAGCACCATCTTTTGGCATCACTGGCTCAGAGCTTTAGAGACAAGACCCACCTTGGTATGTGCATAGAGTTAAATCACCCTCATTCCTTACATATTCTATCAATCAGAATACTGTTTCTCTCAGAAAGCTTCTTCTCAAAAAACTGCTGTTTCTATGAACACTGTAATCTGAACCTCTCCCAGTCTAGAGTCAGTTGTTATCTATCTATAATATTCTCATAATCTTCACTTCTAACTTCCACCTCTAAATTGTCCTCGGTATGATGATAAACTACATCTGGCAGCAAGGCCTCTGATTGGGAGATTGAAGGTTTTGAGGAGCATGGAACCACCTCTTAACTGCTGTTGTTCCCAAGTCCACCATCATCCAGAGTGGTAGCACCTGTTAGGGACCCAGCTATGGGTAAATAGTGAACCACCAATGGTACATTTTTATGATAAAATGACCAACAATAGATTTTTATAGTAAAATTCCCAGCAATAAATTTTTATACAAAAATGACAAACAATGTAGCACTAATATAAAAATACATTTTAATAGTAAAATTACCAACAATACATTTCATGATCTATGAACTATATATCTAAAAAACAAATACCTTTACCCAGAAAGTATAAAATTATGTACAAAATATCTGTAATTGAAAGCATAATATTATATACAAAATATTTAGATTTCAGCATTAAATAGCCCATAGAAGTGTTGATATGCCACTAAAGAAATCAACCAACCAAATCCTGCTCTAACATTCATATCATATTCAGTAACCATCTACTTTGTTACTCTCGGCCCCTGTATGGATTGAATGGTAAAAAGTTAGTCTAGGGCCTTGTATTTGAGGTGGTTAGTAAAGAAATAAATGTGTTACTTGAAATAATAGTGTTAGAAGAGATTATAGGATCCAGTACCCAGAATAGGTACAGGACTAGTACATTAGTACACAGGTTCTCAAAGTAAAATATATTACATTGAACAAGAATAGTTGATGAAATAAGGTTTCTAAGACTCAAGAAAGGTGATGGCAATGTTGTCAATCTTAGCCAGGCAGCAAAATACAATAAGAACAATCTGAAAAAGATGAGAGCATATGCAATCTTTGATTGATTTAAGATCATATTGATTGACTAATCAGAGAACAGGAGGAAGCAGAGTTTTTGATGGGAAACAATTTTGTAATGTTGAGCAAATTGTTCACATGGGAACTAATTCCTTTCCCCACAACAGGCTTTGGCTGTACTTGAGAAAATAGAATATATGTCAGATTTTTGAGCTGATCGGTAAGATGAAAATTAAACAAGGGTGTGTGGGAGAGTAATGGTAAAGATTTAATCTAAAATAAGACATACCAAAATTTAATCTCAGTGTATCAGGTTCTAATGCTATCAGTGGTAACATACATCAGTACAGTTTGTGTATCACTGTATGAAAAGTTCATAGGCTGATCAAGATATAAATGTTAGTAGACACACCAGTTGGTAGATTAAAAGATATATAAGTGTACCAGAATACAACAGTTTGCCAACCAGCTAAGCTACTTAGTATGTAGTAAATGGATAGCAGAGCAAGGTTTAGGAGAGATAACAAAAAGACTATATTTATTCAGAGCTACAACGAACAGGAAACTGTGGAGAGCTATGATTGCCAATGTCTTGCTGGGACATGACACATAAAAGAACTCTTTATACTGAGAATTTGGTTCAATTTCCTATATTTCTATTGGTCCAGAAGTATAAAAATAAGGATGAACTAGCAATATCCTTGTAAAGGCCATGACTATAAAATACACAAATGTTCCTGTTATTTAAAGAAGACAGTATAAATTAAAAGATTGAGAATTGTTAAGGTTTTCCATTTCACTGAATCAGCCATAAAAAGCATGCAGGTTTCTCATTCCTTTCTTTCTTTTTTTTCATACTTTTATGTAGATATTCTTGTTATTCTTTCTTCTTTTCATGCACCGTGCCCTTTCAGGATGACTCTCCACTTCCCCCTATCCCTTGTGGCTCTCAATAAGTTTTATGCCTCTGCCAACTTCCCCAAACCAAGTTCTGCCATCCACTCACTTAAGCCCGCCAGGTATGTATTGAGTTGCTTTCCATTGTCTCATTTTCCCTCTATTTGACCTGAGAGTATCAAATTCTCTAGGCCCTCCTTTCTCATTATATGTCCCAGAAATTTTGTCTGCCTCTTCCTTATGTTAAGTATAAGCTTGTGTGCATCCTCTCCAAGACCTCATCATCACATGCTCACTCCATGATATCCTTAGCATCCTTCTATCTCTGATAGATCTTTTTCTTCCATCTTTGCTTGCAATGAAATCAGAATAGTCCATTATTTATATTAGGTAACAACAGGGTATAATGCACATGCTTACTAACTAACAGAAGAACAAGCAGAATTATCATTTTTTTTCTTGTATGAAGTAAAATTCATGCAAATGTAAACCTTTTGCATTAATTTATAAATTAACACTGCTTTTATATATTTTGGTTACTGAAATGGACTCAGTAATTTGTATTTACAGTTGACTTTTCATCATTTTGTATAATATTTGTTATTTCCATTCCTGAGAGAGAGAGAGAGAGAGAGAGAGAGAGAGAGCTTGGTCTTCATGGTGATTTACTTAATGCTTTGCCTAGTCCTGAAGAATAAAAAAAAATTCCTTGATTTATTCCATTAAAAGTGATCTCAGCATAAAAAGGAGGAATGAATAAGATATAAAACAAAAGAAAAATATACACAGAAAATAAATCATGGAAAATTCAAATGAAATGTTTATTGATGAAAATGCAAAAAGAAAGAACAGTGGATTCTGGACAAACTAAAAGCAAAAGATGAAAACTTGAGAAAAGAAGTGGGAAATTGGAAGAAGAGAAAGAAAAGTGTAGTGAATATTTTTTTTCTGTGATATATGAGAATCATGCGAAAGTCAATGAACAAAGTTAAAACTAGTTCAAGAAATGAAGATCAGAATTGCAGTGAAAAGTGAAGAAACAAATAATGGGATAATAATACTGCACAAAAGAATGAGAAATGGAGGCAAAGATGAAAATGAATGAAGACGAAAGAGAAGGAAAATAGGAAAAGGAAAGAAAAAAAACAAATGAGAACTTTAAAAAAAGTATCAAAAGGAAAAGTAATGTAGATAAAAATATAATTAGAAATGAAAAGGAGGAAGAAAAAGATTGATAATGATCAAAATGAAAAATTAATTTAAGTTGTAATTTTAAGTGTTAAAAATGAGTAAAATAAAAAAATTGAATGAATACTAAAAATGAAAATCAAGAGAAGGAAAATAAAATGATAAAATAGAAAATGAAAGATGGCACAATTTTACAAATAACAAAATGAATATAAAAAAGGTATTGGTTTGAATGAGAATAGATATAGATGTTTTCTTTTGCAGCCAAAAGCCATATCTCAGAATCTTTGCCTGGCAAAAGGTAAAAATGGAACTTATATCTACATGAGAATTGATTGGTACGTAAAGTTGCCAATTCTATTAAACAATTTTTAAAACAGATAAAATAATGATTCTGGTACAAAAATGAAGTAAATTTATTTCTCTTTAAACTTAAAAGTATTTGGTAAGAGAAGTCTCCAGTTCTATAGAAGAGCATTTAATCCAGTTAAAATAATGAAACTGATATCAGATTCAAGTAAAAATTTTGTCGAGTACTTTTTGAAATATACTATCAAGTTTCCATGAAAATGTATCTGGTTTATTTTTGATCAAGGCCTCCTCCTCCTGTCCCAAAACCTATCCTATGATGATAAAGTACATTCAGTAGCAAGGCTTCTGACCGGTAGGTTTTGAGAAGTGTGGAACCACCTTTTAATTTCTGTTGTTCCCAGGTTCACTCTGACTCAGGGTGATAGCACCTGTTAGGGTCCCAGCTAGGGTCAAAACATTATGAAAGAATAAAAATACACTTTTATAATAAGATTACCAGCAATACATTTGACTCTTGACAAAAACCTTCTTTACAAAAATATGTCAATGAAACCTGATCTACAAACTGATTTCTTACAAGCAATACATATTCTATTCATACAAACCTATCCTAAAACTTTTGTTGGCATTAAATAAGTGATTAGGTTTGATAAGCTGTAAAACAAAATAAACCAAACCAAGCCAAACCAAACCAAAACCTACCAGGATTGTAGCCTGACTGCATGGTTACTTGCTCAACAAAAAGCCTCCACTCAATTCAATCAGTGGCCAGCAAGTGGGTCTGGTCAAAACCTTTGCCAGTCCCTTCATTGATGCTTTCCAACCATCTCTTTCCTCACATTCCTCCTTGTACCATGTTTTGTAGGGTGATCTTGGAGATGCCTTGCAGTCTGGTTATATGGCATACCCCTTGAGCTTCCTCTTCTTTATGGTGGTCAACACACCTTTACAGCTATTTATCTGATGAATCATTCTTTTTCCCCACCTCACTGTGATGCAGTCAGTTTAGAAAATATCAAGCACATGGCTGAAGTATCTCATTTCTGCAGCTTGGATCTTTCTGTTTTTTTGAGTTCATAACTTGCATGCATACAGGAGAACTGACAAAGTGAGAGCATGGAACAGTCTCTGTTTATTTTTGAGAGTGAACTTTTTGTCTCTTGAGATCAGTCTCAACTATACCATCACAGCTGTTGTCAACACAATTCTTACATTGATTTCTGGCTTGGATCCGTCTTGGTTATGGATTGAATCAAGGTATGTAGTAATGTATGGCAAGAGTGTGTTGAGGTTGGAGAAACACCTAACTCTCCCAGCAACTTTGGGGATGATAGGCAGGAGGTAACAAATATATCACTGCCTCGGAAACCACTGCAAATTGAGGAACAAATGCCCATAGGACCAACTTCACAAGTGACCAAATCTTGCCAACTACTGGTTTTCCTCCTGGTTTTATTGGTATAAAGCATCTTACAAAGATCTGGATCTTGACCAGTTAAATAGAGGCATGTATCTAGACATGCCAATCTGTCCTGCTGCTATTGGGAAAAACACGGATGTAACTGGTGGTAGCAAACATGCCTGCATGCGATCTGAGGCCTCTTTTGCATCTGTACTGATGTGCATTCGCCACAAGGTATTTGAATTGTTTCATTGTCTCCATTTGCTGACCATTGACTGTAATTGTTGTCCTGATGTCCACTATCTCACATCAGCTGTGTTTTCTCCTCATTAATTTCTGTTATATAGAGAAGCTGTTTAGTCGAGACACATCACCAGGTTAGCATATTTTTCTTCACTTTGAATAAAACACAGGAACCACAAGTTCAGCATCAGTGCTCTTAGAACTTCAGGAACAGCCAGAAGTCTGATGGTTCCATATTCAGCCATTTACTCTCCTTACTATCATGAATGGACAGTAGTCCTGGATAATTGCCTAGAGGGGAAAAGAAGATAATACCATTGCAGTAATGTGCATAGCTGAGTATTTAATTCTACTATCATGACTGACTTTGTTATGTTGCCAGACTCCACATTACAACAGTTTGGATCATTTGACGACTGCAGTGTAACTTTTGTTTTCATGAGGTGAAAATAAATTCTCTCTTCAGACCTCATTCTACAGTTTAGTTAAGTGCATGCAAAGTTTCAGTCACATAGATATGTGAATCTTGTTTGGCATCCAAAATTTGTATCAGTAGTCACTACCTTTATATGTAACTCAAATATAATACTTGTAACCCTATCATCCTCACTGCATCAATAACTGTGTTCCCAGGTGGCCATGACAGGGCAGTGTTACCTCTAGTTGTAAAGTGGTCCCATAGTTTTCCTTCAGATGACTTGGGTATTGAGGGTCACATATCTTGGGTTCAATACCATCTGGATGAAAACTGTGGAAATGTATAAACAACATCCGATCACACACACATACACACACCTTTTAGATATAGATAGATATGGCAAGGTTGTTTAATCTGTGCCTGAAAGAGAAATATTTTTCAAGCTGTTGGAAGTTCATTTTTTCTGCTTTCAAGAATGCTGGAGTGCTTACATGATGGCTGCATCAATCTCTTTACTGGCATTCACAAAATCTTCAGGTCTTTTACAAGCAAGTGGGGCATCTCAAGAGAAATAAGTTCCCGGGTGACAAACTGCTCATCTCAGTGAGTTGCAGATATTTTAACTGTCATCTCACACAGAACCAGTGAGGAGATCAGTGGTAGTTTCGTTACCAGAGTGATTGTCTCTGAAAGCTATGACATCTCTGGAAGAGTTTACACAATCATGAAGTGTTTTTTTTTTCAGATATATTTATGATGGTTGTTGTGAAAAGCCAGTCTTCCCAGGCTTAGGGGATAAATGCAAAGATCAGCCAAGACCTGCTCTTTAGTCTTACTTTCTTTCTGCTCTTTATTTATAATCACATATTACTGGTCAGCATCTATGCGTATGATACCACTGTTTATGGACATACTTCCAGAAACGATCTTGATTTATCCTAGCATTGCAGGTAATAAATCCTATGACCGGGCTCTAACAGATCAGTGGGAAAATAACTGGCTTGTCACATTCAGTACCTCAAAGATAAAGCTAGCATCATTTCAGTACCACCATTCAGACTCTGTGATTTCTCAAATCATGATGAAGGATTGCACTCTCAAGGAGGCTTCATGCTACGAACATGTATTTGATCTCCGGTTCAATTCAGATGTCAAGTGGAATTCATAAAAGGCAGAACAATTACAGTTGATTTTTGTTAATTATTTTAATAAGAAAATTATCTGTTGTGGATATGAACAAGCTTGTGGATTTTGTGTGTATATTTTTAGGTGAAGGTGTGTATTCAGTATAAAAACAAAGAAGATAGAAGCATACAAAATCTTGAGTTTCTGCTACAGACATTTATTTCTTTTATGCTGACTATTGAAATAAAGTTAAAAGGTACCTTGAATATGTTTATTTTCCTTTTTGGTTCAGAAATAATTTATGGGAAGTAAGGATAAGAATGAATAAAGATGATTGAGCTCAAGTCATCTTTGAACTTCCACTTCATGAGTAAGGCTGTAAAAACACATCTGACAATATCATTAGTAAATGGAAAATGTTCAGTTGTCAGTGGACCAGGAGGAACTAACATTCCCCAGTGGGAATACTATTCCTGTGTAGTTCATATCTTGAAGCCAAGAGGAGAAAGAAAAAGATTCTCTCCTTTCCAGAAGTGGGGTCATAAAAATGCACATGTGATGAGAAACTCTTTCCAGTTTCTTTATAATTTACATCATAGGAAATTATTTTTTTTTATTTGTTATTATTTTATTTGTTAGTTTTATTTCATTTTTCCGACACTATATTTACACCAAAATCTCCAGGTTTGGTCAATAGAAAGTGTCATTCTTCAGACTGATAATGGAATCCCACACTTCTTCTAATAAACTCAGAAGATCAAATCAATATATTGGGAATTCTGACTGCATTCTTTGATCTTGGTCTCCCTAGCACCTTAAGAATCTGTTTAATCAGATTACCAAAACATTTCCTTAGTAACAAAACATTTTGAAAGTTTTTTCTGTTGTTTTCCTCGTCCAGAATCGGATTCTTTCAACCTAGAATAAGAGAATTACTTTCAAGGTCTTTTCTTATTCCTAATAAAGATTGTTCTAGACAAATAAATTTCACTTTACAATTGCCTATGTAAATTTTTACTTACTTAGTCTGGTAGATGAACGTAGAAGTAAGGCATATTTAATATGATGCTATATAGCCATAGTAGTGGAGTACACATTGCATTACACTACATAACCATAGTGGCTGGTTATAATTTACAGTACACTATATGACATTAGTAGTGATGTATACTATGAAAACTAAAGTCAATATATTAGCAACTTGATCAGAATGATATAATCATTGCTTCTTACTCCCTGGGGATCTGTATCAATTACAGTGTGAAAAACTTTTTAACCACTCACTCCATAAACTGCTCAGAGTCGTAAAGAGACTGTGGTTAAAGCCAATGGTAATTTTATTGAATGAATTTACTCTTTAGTATTTCAAGTTATTTTTGTGTAATTTTAGTAAATATATCTGTTAAAATGAGATATCAGGGTTATTTTCATTTTTGCGTAATTTACATGACACTTTATGCATCATACCTGTATACATATCCAAACATAGATACACACACACACACATATATATATGGTCAGCAACCTTTCTATTAAACATACTTCATTGAATATGGCAGACAAGGGAAATTTGAACTTTTTATTTAGTTTTTCTAATATTCTTATATGTTTCTGTTTGGTGTGAATAAGGGTGTGTAAAAATTGTCCATGGTGTCTATTGTCCCAAGTGTTTTCAGCCACTTCCTTAGCCATTTTCAAAAGGTTTATTGTTGAATGTTGTTAATTTCTTTTCATGCATCATGCTTATATGGTAGCAGCATTTATTCTGAACTCCAGTAAAGGAACATGGCTGAAGTATGAGTTGATGTTTTTTCACTGGTATATAAAATATATATATACGAGGGTCATTCAATAAATAAGGTGAATTTTTCGGTATAAGGGCTTCTATACAGATAGAAGCTTACTTTTTTTTATTTTTTTGTTTTACTTCTTTTTCACATGGAATTAATTTCTTTTGCAGATTAAAAAAAAACTTTGAGAGTTTTGGCGATTGACAAAAATGGCTGACCAAGAAGCATACTCCAGGATTGAACAGCGGTCAGTTATCAAGTTTTTGGTTGCTGAAGGGTGCAAACCAGTTGAAATTCATAGGAGAATGTCAACTGTGTATGGTGCTACATGTTTCAGCCAAAAAAATGTCTACAAGTGGGCTAAATTGTTTAAAGAAGGATGGAGCAGTGTTGAGGATGAAGACAGGCCTGGGAGGCCTACAGAATTGAGGTCTTCTGAGGTGATCGAATCAGTCAATGACCTCATTCAGTCTGACAGAAGGGTGACAGTGGATGACATTGCAAGGACTTTGAGCTTATCTGTTGGGACAAACACAGGGGTCATCAGTCAGAAGGAGTCATCTTGCATCATGACAATGCAAGGCCTCACACAGCAGCCCAAACGGTGCAGACCATCAACGAGCTGGGCTGGTAACTGCTCCCTCATCCCCCTTACAGCCCAGACCTTGCCCCTTCAGACTTTCACCTGTTTGGTCCCTTGAAAGTGTTCATGAGAGGCATGAAGTTTAAAAGTGACAATGAAGTCAAAAGTGTTGTGAGCGACTGGCTGAGACATCAGTCCAAAGATTTTTATGCTGAGGGAATACCGAAGCTTGTGCACAGATGGGAAAAGTGTGTGACAGTGCTGGGAGACTACATTGAAAAAAAAAAAAGTAAGCTTGTATCTGTATTAGAGGTCCTTATACTGAAAAATTCACCTTATTTATTGAATGACCCTTGTATATATATATATATATATATATATATATATATATATATATATATATTACAATGAATCATTCATACAAAAAGTAAATTAGTAAAGTTAATGATATGAAATGGTGAAATCCCTTTGCTTACTAAATTTTAAAGATGCATTAACTCACTAATCACTCAGTGAATGATTATGATTCTTGTTTTTTAAAATTATAAACTGTATTAGGTTTTCCTTATATATGCAAGTACTTTCGACAGTTCCTCCAGTCATCCTCAGGCATGGAAACTATTTTGTTTTTGGTAAAATTCAGGCAGCATCCAAGACAAAAAAATATAAAGCAAATTGAAATATATTTTATTTGAAATGTGTTATTGATAATAGATACAAACATTGCTAATTTACTTTTTGTATGAATGATTCACTGTAATATAAATTAAACTGCACCACATATTTGATTTAATAGAACTGATCTGACGTGCAAAATTTTGAGATAACTACTGAGACATTTTATTTATTGAATGTCACATTGACTGATGAACTGCAACATCAAAAAAATTCTTAAATTGCCATGTAAGTAAAAAATGCTCTCACTTAAATTTTCAAAACAATTCAACCATAGCGTTGCGACTGCACGCTCCACAAGTTTGCATCTGTTAACCAAAATTTCCTGTCCTTTATAGCGCTTAATAAATTTTGCCTTTTTGTTATCTCCCCTAAATCTTGTTGCACCATCCATTTACTCAAAATCACTAAATATGTTATGTATTATTTTCCTCTGTTTCTCTTGTCTTCAATCAGTCCTGTGAGTATAAAATTTTCCAGTCCCTCTTTCCTCATTGTGTGCCTAAGAAATTTCAACTGCCTCTTCCTGATGTTAATTATACATTTCCTTTTTGTTTCCATTTTCTCTAAAACTTTGTCATTGCTCACATGTTTGGTGCATGGTATCCTCAGCATCCTTCTGTAGAACCATATTTTTGCTGTCTCAAGTCTTGTCTTCATCTGTGAGGAGATCGTCCAGCACTCACTGCCATACAGGAGGACTGATATTATGTAACAGTTCATTACTTTTTTCCTTATTTCTAATGAAATTGAGAACTGTTTAGAAACTATATATATATGTGAAGTGTACTGGAGGCAGTGTTTTGGCTTGGGCTTGCATGGCTGCTTCTAAAACAGGCTCATTTATATTTATGATGTAACTCATTATGGTAGCAGCAGAATGAATTCAGAAGTCTATAGAAACATTTTTTCTGCCAATTTAAAGAGAAATCAGGAGAAAGTTTATCATTTAGCAGTACAATGACCCAAGATGGGACTTCATCAAGGAAAAAAGTGGACAGTTTTAGACCTTAACCCAAGAGAGCATGCATTTCATCTTCTGAATTGGAGAATGAATGAAGGAAGAACCCCCTGAAACAAACAAAGAAAGAAATGAAAGAGGCTAGATTAAAAGTTTGGAAAAACATCACAAATGAAGAATGCAACAGTTTGGTGATATCAATGGATCACTGACTTGATGCAGCAAGGGTTATGCAACCAAATATTAAATGTTATTTACTTTAAGACTATCTATTCCTTTACTTTTGCTCACCTCCAAATGGTGTGATCTGATAAAAAAAATGGTATATCCTCAGCAGTTTAACAGATCTAAATGTAAATACAAGGAATTAAAAGCTGAAATTGTGAACACTTGTCTCATATTCATATTTTGATCTTAAACTCAAATGTCTTCAGTGAATAACAAAAACAAAGGAACTGGCCTTGACATTCCAATACTTTTGGAAGGGACTGTATGTTTCAGCTTATAATTATTCTTTTAAAAAATTGATGATAATGTTTCAGCAATGTCAGGTCTTATCATACAAATAGAGGGAAACATGAATTTTATTTATATATAAAGCCACAAATCTATATATTTGATTAACACAATATCCAATCTACATAAATGTTGTGAACCCAGAATAGGTCTGAAAGAAAACTCAAACTCAGCAATTTAGTGAAAACATATTATTAAACAAAAGAACGAATACAAAAGTGTTGCACGTCCAACTTACAGCAAAGTACAGTAGTCAACTCGTCAACTGTAGACAGCATAAAGCTCGACCGACTTGCTGGAACAAGTCGCAGCAAGGCTGTCAACTGTAGACAGTGATATTTACTGTCCCCCCCACAAAGGAAATATGTGGCACAAGGCCAAGTTTTAACTGGGTATTCTGAGCCCGTAGGCTCTGCCAAAAAATGCCTGTAGAAACTGTAAAAACAGAATCAGGTTGGTTAACCTCCCTGAACGAGATTCTGCCCTTTGGCAGAGTCTCGTTCGGGTTCCTCTCTGCTCAGAGGCAGAGAGTTCGACCATCTTGCTGGAACAGGTCACAGCAAGCAATATTTACTTTCCCCCTCCCCACACGAGAGAAAGATGTGGCACAAGGCCTAGTTTTACATGGGTATTCCAAGCCAGTAGGCTTGGCCAAAAAATGCCCATAGAAATTGTAAAAACAGAATCGGGTTGGTCAACCTCCCCGAATGAGACTCTTCCCTTCGGCAGAGCCTCGTCCGGGTTCCTCGACTGCCTTGCTGGAATAAGTCGCAGCAAGGCTGTCAACTGTGGACAGCTCTGCTGAGAGGCATAATCTCCCCATATATATAGTAATAGGACGAGTCCATTTCGTCCATAAAGGTAGGTCCTATAACAATAAATAATTTATTATTTTAGATGTTAACATTGACTTTGATATTCTATCACTTTTGTTACTCTTTCTGTCATTAATTTTATAAACTTTTTTGCAGCTTTGACTTTAACATAAATTATTGTAGTTTTTTTTACTTCTCAAAGATTTCTCTTTTTGGTGAATATTGTTTTCTTTTCTTACATACATCTATTTTAATAATGGGTCACAAGTTTTCTACTGGAGAGTTTTTATCTGGAGAGGCGGTGAGCAACCATACAATTAATTTGATGTTTTTCAAAACTTTAATTTTGGCAAGGTGAGCAATAATCAGTATACACAGGTACTATAAAGATCAGCTTCAGAATGTCCTCCTGGAAAATTTATGTGGATGCTGTTAAAAAAAAAATGTTACTCCTAAGCCTTTCATGAGTTGAAAGACATTATGATTTTACTACCAATAAGACTACTTTAAATCATTATTCTACTTCTTGACTAATGTCTTCTAAATTGTGTTGGTTGAGTATTGCTATGAATGATGCAAGCTATCAGGGTCATCCAATGTAGCTCTCCATTTATCAGTAATAATTAATGCTAAGAATCATCAGTTTTCATGTAATTCTTCACCCAACTTACATATATGTTTCTCTTGGTGATTTTTACTAAAATGTGGCGCTTTGCTTGCTTTCATGTTCTTGATATTGAATATTTGATGTCTTTGTTTACATATGTGTGGTAATAAAATAAACACATCTCATCTCCCCTCTCACTTCTAATATAATGCTATAATAAAATAAACGTTTTCAGCCTTGAAGCTGAATTAGTCAAATAAAACTTCATAGGTTTCTATGTAGAGTTGTTGCTATATTACATTATGCAACATCATTTCATCAAGTATATTTTTGCTAGTCATTCAATAAATTACTGATTTCTTCTGCAAAAGATATCTTCCTGAATTTATACACATTCATGTGTGTGTGTGTGTGCACGTATGGTACCAGTGTTTCTAAAAGTAATGTTAGTAGTTATAAAAAAGGCAAAATAGAATGTGCATGTTGCAGTATTAACCAATGAAATTACCTTAAAACCTGTCATATAGGAAGAAAACGAGTAACTACCAACACCAACATTCGAGCACAAGACTCTGGACTTGTGAATATATTTTTTTCCACCAGGTGTATAAATAGTGGACTACTGATTGAAGTGATTATTGAGTGATACTATCCAGTCAAATTAGTATGAACTATTGTGTGTCAATGATTTTGATTTTGATTTTAGGGTTTACTGGTCGTTAATCTAAGCCGTGCTATTAACAAGGTATTAATTGAAATGGTTAACTATCTTTGGTTGACTTTTACTTCTCTGTTCTTAAGTATTTATTTGCCGTTGTAATTAAATACTGTTTTATCTTGACACTGAAGTCTTGAGTTATAATTAATTATTAACGGCTACATACGTCAGAAAAAAATACTTGAGGATATTTAAAGAAATTCTTGAGTTCAAAGAATTACACATTAAAAGAAACAACAGATAGAAGAAGTTAAAAATGCTGAGTCCTCTTGTACATCAAATACGAATGCAAGTATGATTAAGTTATTTCTTTCAGTGCTTATTGGGTACACTATGTTTATTATTTATCAAACGATTTTCTCTGTGGCACAGTTATATGATTCCTCATTTATTCAAGTTAAATAAATTTGTTGTGGAACATTTATTTGAACTGGCATGTATATTTTATGAGTTGAAAAATACCCACTGGCTGTATTACTCCAGACTATTTCAGTAAAAAAAGACTAAGCAAAATATTTTCAAAACACAAGACATTTTAAAGAATTCTTTAAAAAGTTTCCCAAGGAAATGAATATATATTTATCAGAACTTTTAAAAAAAAGCAAGTTGGTTTATATCATAAAAACATCATTTAACACTTCCACTGCTACATTGTGGCCTGGCTGCACTGGCTCAATTTTGTAAAAATAGAAGATATATCAAATAAATAGCTACAAAGATGCTGGTAGCAATTTTTTCTTCATGGTTACTGCCATTTTGGCTTCTGTCAAATACTCTGCAGTATAAACTAAGCCAAACAACATTGCCAAAATGCAATTTAATAAAACTGCAATGCCAAACAGGTTGTTCCAGAAGGTAACAGTATGTCTACACTCTTTTGAAAGTTGTACTAATCTCTACCTAGTTTATTTTAAATAAACAATCATATATATATATATATATATATATATATTCAGGTGCGCATTTTTAATTCAGGTATTCATTTGTGGTCACACAACAGTTAACAATTTCATTGCTGCATTGGTTGCTCAGTCAATGAAGTTTTCCTTATAAGACTAATATTACCATTATCACAGCATTGCTGCATAGCTGTGCTGGCCCTTTTTTTGAAAAATAGGAATTGTCCTCTTCCATGTCCAACAGTACTACCATAATAATTATTTTGTATGATGATTGGGACTGGGATGTGTGTTTTATGATCATCATCACTTATGTCCTTTTCACCTTTTTATGAATTTAAAGTGGTACACATCTTCTCTATTTCTTGTAGGTATTGCCATTTTGGTTTGGATCAGGTACTCTGCAGTATAGATTAAGCTAAATGACACCAACAGACAGTATAATAAATATAAATCACAGAATAGGTTATATTGTATGATACTATATTAAGTAGAATTTCAGTACTTTGAAATAAATTTTTCTATTTATTTAAGTATGACTTATAAAATTGACTTGTTTAAAAATAAAACTCTAAAAGAAAACTTCCCCGCAAGGCACTTGCTAATCCCATGTCAATCTCACTTTGAGTAGCAGAAATTTCTCTTGGAATAAGATAGAATTTTTTTTTTACTGCATGGCTTCCTCAGCCATTGCATAGCATGAGAAAAACACATAGTGAGACATTCCTTAAAGCTAAATCTAATAAATGGTAAGAATTTAGTATAAGTTAAAAATAAACTGTAAAAGGATCAGAGCACTCCACACCAACGAGGTTCAAACTGTCTGCATATGGATAGAAAATGAATTCAATAAACATACAAAAATAGAAAGGGTATGTCTTTTTACTGGACTTATTTAACCTATACAGTGAAGCAATTCTGAGAGAATTAGAACTACCAAAATGTATTAATTGTGGGCACAATCTTAACATTATATATGCAGATAACAGTGTTGATAGAAGACCCAGAAACAGAATTACAGAAGGTAGTGAAGGAAGGTGAGAAGAAAGGACTAAACATCAATTACAGAGAGATGGAATGCATGGTTGTTACTAAAAGGAACAGCCCACCATACAAATTACAAATTGGAGAAGAAAGCAAAATCAAACAATTTAAATATGTGGAAAGTGTTTAAAGAGAGGATGGAAAATTTGACATTGAAATCCAAAGGTGCATTGGGACAGTGAAAGATGCCTTCCAAAATAAAGTTTCAGAAAGTATTAAGAAAGAAAGAAAAGAGTACTGAAATGGTATGACAGAGAATGCAGGTACACACTGCCCGACCCAGGGATTGACCTCAAACTTTCTATATCATGAAGTTTACAAATCATCGCATTAATGCGCTAGGCTATTTGACATAGAAATTGCATGTTCAATCCTTGGGCCAGGCAGTGTGAACTTGGACTCAGTGGAAACCGGGTGAGCAATAATTGAACAGTACCAAAAATAAGAACTGGGATGAGATATCCCTCAACATGGCCTATAGAACAAGAACTGCCTACCTCCATAGATTAAATGATTGGTTAAGTTCAGAATTGCCTGTTCGTTACCCGGATCAATATAAACCTATTGATGGTCAGAGGCACAATTTTCAAAACATTATGATGGCATTTAAGAGTCTTTGGAGGTGAAAAACTATTTTCTACTATCCAACCTCTCTTAGAGCCAAGATGTGGCACGCCTCTCATTCATAGCACTGTCGCTACTTCCATGGAAAGTGTTTGATGACCTGCATTCCTTGGCTGTGCCAGTTCTAACCCTCATGGCCAGTACCTGCCATGTCCTGCACATTGTAGCAATCTACCCACCTTCCCTCCATATTCCGATGGTGAGAAGTAAGTTCCAATTCCCATGAACCACTCCTATGTGGAACCGACTCGCAGGAGGATGTTTCCCCAATGACTACAATCTTAACCTATTCGAGTTAACCATTATTTTCCTCTCCTATCCATATAAACTACCTCATACCGTAACCCTCTACCCCAAGCAATCCCTGGGCCTTGTACAGGGTGAACCCCCACTGTAAAAAAAATAAAAATAACAACAAAGATATTTACACTGTTTACATTGTTCGAACTGTAGTCCTCATCTTTGGTGCCATATTCGCAATGTTTCAGCTTTTGTATATTGTGGCATTCTTCAGGTGATTGGAATTTTGAACAGAACCTTTTATTTCATCTACTGGGGTAGATTTTTCTAGCTCCATATGCCATGCCTCTTCCAGATGAACACCAAACATGAAGACAATAGTTTACATATAAATAGTGTAAAATAACTAGTGTCCTCATCCTATGTGTTTTATTTGTCACTTTTCAGTAGTTTCTTTGAAGCCACAAACTCTTTCAGATAATAATGTTTAATGTCTTCTTCTCTGACAACATTTCCATATTATGAAATTCTCCTACCACTTTTCAGGTGATTTCACATAATAAACAGTACAAAACAACATAGACAACATTATTTGGTGATTTTGAGTTGCCAAAATATCTCAAAAAAGACTTGGTAATAATCAGATTATTTTGAATAGGATTTTGAGAACAAAACACTTTACATTGTGGGAAGCAGATACTCTTTTTCAAATTGAATTTAAAAATGAAATTGAAAAACTAAGCATTGAAGGAACTTTCAGGTATCTATTTACATATATATATATTGTTGATTTCTCAGGAACAGAAATTCTTGATGTTATCGATCTGGAGGAGACAATCCCAGTATGTAACACCTTTGGAAAGTGCCTTATGAGTGAAATTGGGTTAGATAGATCTTTGGGAGTTGTAGCACAAAGTCGCAAGTCATCGTGACCGAGGACTTGAGCATGCTGGTTGATCACACTAGATAACATTCTCTCTCCCAGAAACTGTAACTAAAGTATGTTCAGCATGAGGCTGGCATCCTGTTCCCACCCCTTCACCATTGAAACTGTTAGATGTAGACGTCTCTTTTACTCCAATAGCTACATGTCTCGCACATCTCGCCTGTGGAACTCCCTTCCTTATTCCTGTTTCCCTGACAAATACAATCTCCAACTATTTAAGTGTAATGTCAATCAACATCTCCAGTTGCCTTGATCTATCCACTTCCCTTCTCCACATCCTTTCACCTTTCATTCCTATCTGCTCTCGCTCCAAATCTTCTGTAACCCCCTTGCCTTGATCGATCCACTATCTTTCTCCACATCCTCTCCTTTACCACTCCTATCTGCTCTTCCTCCAAACCTTCTGTAACCTCTTGCATGCTAGTGGCTTCCAGCCTTGCTTGGGGTGATATGCTTAAAAAAAAATACTGTGGATGTTTAATACACACAGTAGTGGGTATAATGTATTTAATAATAAATAAAGAGTAAAAAAGTTAATAAACAACACTATAAATTAGCTATAAATAACTGCTTTCAGATCCACAATTATTTCTGCTCTATATCCTTTGGAATAATTTGAAATATAACCATTACCATATACTCAATAACCATTAGGATTATACAGTAGAACTTCTACCCAAACTGCACCATTGAACACCATATTTAAATAGTTGAGCCAAAACACAACACATATGGTCTGAAGATATATTTAAGCATGACTGTTACCACTGGGTGTTGACTTCAGTGTCCATGTTTATATTTACATACACTCTATCCCTGATATTGAGCACTTATTCATAAATATAAATTCGTAAATATAGCATTCCTTAAAACTATTTTATCACAGATCTATGTATGTATATATGTATATATATATAAATATATATATATTTATGAAAGATTTCTCGGTGTTAACCTACAGAAAAAGACACTATGTATAAAGGTAAAAGACAATAGGATATCTGTATTAGCCATTGTGTTTCATCCAATGTGGATTTTTTTTCAAAAAATATTAATCTACATCCAGGTTTTTTCCCAATATCCCCTTTCCTAACAGAATTACTTCTTTTTCAAGTCAACATACGCAACAACTATATCAAAAAATCAAAAGAAAATCGTTGAAATACAACAATAAAAACAATATTTCTACATGTGAAAGTAATTGACATAATTTTTAGTTGACAATATGAATACAGTAGCCTTTTCTAAATCTTTCTAGTTGCTACAAATATTTTGTTTCTTGTTTAATAGTTACTTTAATTTCAATAAATTCATTTGGTTTTTGCCTTGAAAAAGTCCACATTCGACAAAACCTGTCAACTAATAATACATTCCATTACTTTTTACCTTTATACATGCATAGACATATCTATGACTATATCTATCTATCTCTCTCTCTATATATATATATATATATATATATATATATATATATATATATATATATATATATATGTATATGAGTGCGTGTTTAGTAAACAAATCAAAATGAGATATGCAAAATCTTATCTTTCCAAATTGATGTTTTTTCAAATGTAATATGTTCATTATTGTGGCAGCTCAATTTAATATATTACCATGATGAATTAATATATAATATTATAATATTATATATATATTACAATATAATATTATAATATATATAATATAATATTATAATATATATAATAATATATTACCATGATGTATTAATATATTATATTAATAATATAAAATATTATAATATTATAATATAATATTATAATATCTATATTATAATAAAATATTATAATATATATAATAATATATTACCATGATGATTTAATATATTATATTAATAATATATATTATAATATGTATATTATAATATAATATTATAATATATATATTATAATATATTACCATGATATATGATGAATTGACTGATATAAATGTCATCACAAGAATTCCAAAAGTTTTGCCAAAATGTGGGACTTTTGTTAAAATACACTCTTACTTATATAACATACTTCGTATAAGGATTCTCTATGTCTAATGCTTCAGCTACTCTACCATGATGCCTGTATTAGTTAGTCTGAAGAATGACTCCAAATAGTTAGGTTTTTAGCCATGCCTCTCCACTTAGACAGGATGCGACACAGTCAGGTTTAACGTGTAAGCCCCGAGCATGTACATTTGGGAATCTGGTCCAAAATTTACCCACTCTCTGCAAACGTGGGGAACGAGCACTTTGCTTGTCTGTTCAACCCAGCTGAGTCTCTATCCATAGACTGAGTCACCGCCTGCTCAACGACAGAGATCTTGTCATTCACAAGCCAGACAGTGAACTGCATGACTCCAAATGGCTAAGTATTTACTGATGCCTGAGATGGGATGTGACACGAGGTCAGGCTTAACATGAGGAACGCGAGCAAGAACACTTGGGCCACTGGTTCAGAATTTGCCCATTTCCTATAATTGCGGGGAACGGGTACTTTGCTTGTCTGGTTTTCCCAGGTGAATCTCTATCCATAAACAGAGCTTTGACTCAGTTACCCTCTGTCCGAAGAAAGACAGAGGGTCTTGTCAGTTGTGAGCCATGCAGTGAACTACCTGGGTCAAAACATCTACCAGTCTTACCTCAGAACTCGAGCTCTTTGTAGTAATGGACTAATTCATATAGTCACTGGAGGTGTACTATTTAATCCACAAAATTCCCCTTTTGAGATTAATATGTTTATAAACATTTCATCTTTATTAGTATTAGTATCTCCCCCTGCTCTTTCGGGAGAGTTTACTAGTGTACTTTGTAGCATTTTCATCTTGGATTCACTTCCTCAGTTCACTTTCTTTTTCTAGAACTTGTCCTTCTAGGTTCCATGACTTGACACCTCAAAAACATCATATAGCATTTTTCTGGGTTCTTCCAATATTACAGGTCTTTCATCACTGAATCTTTTTTTCAGCTGATTATGGTTCCTTTTATGTTAGAAATATTTCCCTTTAACCATGTAAAATGCATTTCCCAATATATTTCCTGATATTATGCCATCTTCGAATGTTTCTTTGCCATTCTTATATGCTCTAAAGAATACTTTATCACCGATCTTGAAACTTTTGGTGTCACTTTAGTTAACCATTTGTGTTTTTCGACTTGGTAACAACTTATTAACACTGATTTTATTCTTCTGACAAACATTAATTCAGCTGGCAACATGCCTGATAGTGTACTAGGGCTATGTGTTACCTGGTAAACTCTCAGAAAATTTTGAATTGCTTCCTCATTTATTTTCTCAAGATTTGCTATCTTCAACACTCTATTGAACATCCTCACAAACTGTTATGCTTGTCTGTTAGACCTTAGAAATAAGGCTGGGTCACTTGTTCAATAGAGAACATCTTACAAATATCTTGTAATACTTTACCTGTTAATTGTGTTCTGTTATCAGATACTATGGTATCTGGAATGCCATATCTCTAAAACAGTTCATGCAAGAAATCCACGATCACTGACAATATTGGATTTTTGCACTTATAAATTTCTGGCCATTTTGTGAAACTATCAACTACAACATGATAATATGATCCGAAATCTATATACAGTCTTGACCATGGCATGTCTTTTCTTTGGCCAAGCTTTTATTTTTGTGATAGGTAGTTTTGCTGCTAGAGCACAACTTCAACATGTTTTCATTATTCTCTCAATATCTTGGCCCATTCCTGTTCAATATACGAAACCTCTCATCATAGATTTCATTCTAGAAATAGCAGTATGTCATCAATGAAAATATTCGTTTTTGTAACACATTCAGTATTACAATTTTTTGACCCTACATTAGTATACCATCACATATCAAGTACGCATTTAAGTCTGGATTTTGTTCTTGGTTACTTTCTTTTAATTGCTTTTTTATTTTCACAATAAACACATTTTTTGCTTTTCCTTTTATTTCATCGAGGGTCACTGGTATCTTCTGTACTATGTTGCACAAATAGTTTTTATCTCCATTTTACTTTTTAATACTGGGATGACTTTCTCCCAATGGTTCTGCATTTTTAGATATTAATTTAGATAATCCATCCACATATCCTAAAGTTTTAAATGGTTGGTACTTCTTCATAAAATCATAGTTTAACACAATGGTACCCAGCATTGTAGTTTATTTGCTGTATGAGTAGGTTTACCTTTCTTCGAACCATATATTGTTGATAGATGTCTGTGGTCTGTTTCTTCACAGTGAATATAATTGCTAGAGCCTCTTTTTTCTACCTAGCTGTAATTTTTCTCTGCTGGTAGAAGTGAGCATGAATCATGAGTAAAGGCTTTCATTTTACTACCATCCTGTTTGTGTAAAATCACTTCTCCAATACCGTACTCACTAGCATCTGATGCCACTACAATTTTTGCTTTTGGGTCATAATGTGCTAATGTTAAATCAGGTATAAGTATTTTTATTTCAGCAAAGGACTTTTGACATTTATTCCAATTCCACTTTATTCTTTTTTTTAGTAGATTGTTAAGTAGAGCCCTGAACTTATTATGTATGTAAATTCGATAGTAATTAGCCAATTCTAAAAAAGTTTGTAACATAGTCATGTTTGTTGGTGTCAGCATATTTTTAATTGCAGTTGCTCTTGATAGAACTTGTTGCCTACCATTTTTATCAATAATTTGATCACGTTATTTAATCTTCTGTAAAAACAATTCACATTTTTCTTCACTAAGCTTGAATCTGTATTCTCTTAGTTCACATAAAATTGTTTTTAAATACCCAACATCAAAATGTCATCCAGTTACATCACAGAAAAGATGCAATCTGCAAGCATGTTATCCATCCATGGCTTGTTAAAAATAGCTGGTGTCACCTTTATCCCAAAAGGAAATCTGTTAAACTTATATAATCACCAGTGTGCATTTGTGGTTCATTCAGAACATTCATTTTCAATCTGATTTTGTAAAGTATGCTTCAGAGATATCCAGCTTTGAATATATTCTACTGCTGTTCAGTATTGAAAATCTTCTTCTGGATTTGGAAATGGGTAGTTATGTGTTTCTAAACAACTGTTTAATCCAGTCAAGAAATCTGCACAAACAGGAATTTTATTATTATTTTATTTTTCTTTACATACACCAATGGTGCAGCCCATTTTGAATGGTTAATTTTTTCTATTACACCAATTCTTTAATTCAGCTCTTCGTTGTAATGCTGTGAATGATATGCTCTGTATTGGCTTAAATACTGGCATCAAACATTTTTTTTACTTGAAGTTTGGACACTGAGCCATTCATTTGACAGAACTTCTGGAAAACATTTTTTCATTCTTCTTTAAGATTTTTGCTTTGACTTTCTAAATTGGTTGCTTGTCCACTTATGTTTTTACAATAAACATTTACTCCCAAATCCTAAAGTTCAAATAGTTCCATCCAGTCCATTCTGAATAAATTTGTAGCATTTTTTAATACATATATTTTAGTTTTACATGCTTATTATGAAAAAAAAACATTGCAAATTATTTCTTACAAAAACACTATTTCTCACCTGAATCTGAAATCGTGATTTTGGAAGTCCTTTTGAATAATGGCTTTCAAATTTTCATATGTGATTTCACTGATTATTGAAATATCACTACCGGTGTCCAGTAGCATTTTCACACCCAAATTATTTATTTTCAAATTCACAAATTTTCTTTTTTTTTCTGTGAGCATTTTATCTGTCACTGTGCTGTGTACAAATATTTGTTCTTATCTAAATAAGTTTTCTTCAGAATTATATCCAAAAACTCCTTTGTTGCAGCTGCAGTTTCTGTTGAATTTCAGTTACAGAAGACAAAATTTTCTCCACATTCATAAAAAAAAGTGATTGAAGTTCTTCTCACTCCAGATACAACTCATATGATTTCCTTAATCCTCATTACTGTCATAAACCATAAGAGTTCTGAATCCTCATCAAAGTGGTTATAAATCCTGAGTTTGAATTCCTTGTTGTCTCTATTATAATGCCACATTACTATGGCTATAGTTACAACACACTCTTCCTTATATAATGTACTTCATATAAGGGTCCTCTATATGTAATGCTTTCAGCTATTCTACCGCAATGCCTGTATTAGTTAGTCTGAAGACTGATTCCAAGTGGCTACCAGTCTTACCTCTAATCTGGAGCTCTTTATAGTAGTGGACTAGTTCATATAGTCACTAGGGGTGTACTATTTACTCTACAAAAATGTTATAATATAATCCTAACCTATATAGCAGCCTATAATTTTTTTTTTTTTTTCAAATTAATTTTTTTCTATTTTCAGTTAGCTCATCCAGGATCAAAGATAAAACTCTCAAGATATCATAGTTGGCAAACCAAACAGATTTTTTATATATTTGCCATTTTTCTTTTTCTTTCATTTTTTTCCTTTTAACACTTTCAGTTGGGAAACATTATCCTATGAGTGAAAGAATGAAATATTTCTCATGCGTCTATTTTCATCTCAACATGTCCATTACAGAATTTTCTATATGAATATTTTCAGAAATAATTTGGTCAACTGTTAGTTTTTTTTTTATTTTATTGATTTTGCAAGTGTTTTTAGTCACTTGTGAAAATGCTTTTTAGCAGCGCATATGAATTACTGCAAGACAAACGGAGAAAGAAAACAAACTCTTTGAGGGTGATTTTAAGGAGAATTATTTCATTAGACTGCATAGTGATTCCTAAGGCCTTTTGACTAGAATATATATTATCTATATCAGGCATTAATGGATATTCCTTATTTGAAGACATATTCCATCTACTAATGCATTGTTCTATGCCGTGGGCCATTACGTCTCTCAATAATATATTTCTTATTTCTTTCTTTTTAGTCTTTTTTTATTAATATTGTTTATCTCCACCCATTAAAAAACTAAAACATTTTCTTTCCATGGTTTAAATGCAGATTAACATGAACATCCTTATCATGTCAGCTGTTTATTTGTTCAATCTTTGTCAGGAGAACAGAGAATTCTATAAATCATCTTGTGAAGGTTGGCGCAGAATGTTTGCTTTTACATTTAAAATGAATGAATGCTTAGGGAACATTGTTCTGGAAAGTTTATTTGCTTTTTGATGAATATTACATATATCCTTCATGTAAGAAGGAGTTTCTAATGCACGGTATGTCAGAAACACTTCCTTCTTTGTTACAGCCAGTTGTCCTGATCATTTCTTTGATGTTTAGATTAGTGGACCACCCTGTCCTACTTGCAGGTGAATGGGTAGAGAGAACTGGCATCAAAGCATTCTTGTGTACATATTATAGTCAAAGAGTGTGGCGAGTGCTGAAGGATTGCCCTTCGGTTTGGTACAGGGTCCTTGATCTTTTGTTTTACTTATCCAAGTATCTAGTTCTAGAAACAATGTTAACTGATTGACTTGTCCTTAAGAATGCTGCTGTTAATGGTAACAAGGTATTAAAACATGATTAATAGGTGATACTTTTCAAAAGATTTAAGTAATATTTTCATTTTATTTTGATGTTACTTATTTTTAAAATCAGATTCAGTTTGGCATCTGTATAGCATCTGTTTTTTAATACAAGTTTGTTTTTTTTTTCTCATGAAGAATGCGTGTTTTGTGAGAGTATCAGTGGTATAAAGTAATTATCTGCCAGATATCATGTTAAGACCCCATTAATACAGAAAGAAACAAAGGAAAGTTTTAAATAACACTTGTGACAGGCAAAAAGTTGGGCACAACAACTTAAATTAACAAACAAGCAAAATTTGCTCAACTAAATAACAATGAGTTAATATTATAGGGATTTTTTCAATTTATTCATAGAATGATGAATGTGATAATCTCAAGGTATTCAAAGCAATTTCTTTTCTTTTTATAAAAGTCCAGAATTTACAAAAGGATGAAGTTTATTCCTGACAGCAAGCAGCAACATGCAAGTAGAGGAGTCAGTGCTGTGATTCAAGTTGAAGGTATGGTAAGAGTCCTTACTCACTTCTCTTGTTTTGTCTTTGTATCCAGAATTACAGACACACAGAACCGTACACTGACATCTGATCCCAGCAAATGAATATGGTCAAAAGATTGAGAGCCTTTATTTGGAATACTGGGATCAGAGTCAGCTGATAAAAGCCTTTTTGCTTGCTGTTTTCTTTCTTTTCTTATCATTTGGAACAACCACATGCAGCTGATTGTGTAAAATTGATGGGATTTTTTTTAGGCGGTGGGGGGGATTAAGAAAATTAGAGGAACTGTTTTCAGGATGGTAACTCAGAAATACTTGACAAACGATAACAGAACTCAAAATACGTATTCACTAACTTATTATCATGTTATGTTGTAGGAAGTGCAGTGAAAGAAGAGAGGACTTGTTGAAAACATAAAACGTAATTCAAGAACATAGAAAAATATTCCTGTGTGTACCTTGATAAACAGAACTCATTAAAAGGAAAAAAAGACATTTATGGGATATGCTCTGGAGTGTTTTTTTTATATACCTCTGTTTGTGATTGTTATAGTGAAAGACACCTTGTCTAGGTAATAGACTCTCCCACCTATTATAAGTAAGAGTCAGGAGTAGTCGAAAGGAAGGAGTAGTGTTCAGCGACCACAACTCGATTACTCTGCGTAACACTTTATTACAAGTTCCTAACGTTTCTGTACGTTTAACCTATTTAGGACGCATTTAGTCCGAATACAGTTTCTATTGTGGAAATAACTCCACAACAGTGATGCACCACGTAGTTGTTTGAAATTGTGTAGTCCTCTTACCTAGGGAAAGAAATCTCCCCATGTGTAGATTGCCATGCCACCTAGCAAAGTCCTCTGGCAGAAGCTAGGGTAATCTCACAAAAGCAATAGCAAGGAATAACTAGCATTAGTTTAGCCAACATTTGTGGTGTATAGTCAGTTTCAGTTACCCACTGTCAACCATAAAAATAAAAAAAGTCATACAATTTACTTAATAATGGTACCAAAGCATTAGACTTGTGATGCTGACAACGTAGATATTTCAAAGAGAAGCCATAAGTGCTACCTTAAAGTGAAATTTTTCAACTTAATAAGGAGAGAAAAAATGTATGCTGAAGTGTCTCAGATCTGATAAGAACAAATTTTATGTCACATAAATTTTAATATTCTATATTTATATTGTAAAACTGACAGGCTGTGTATTCCAGACACAGTACACACAATTACTGACTGATGATAATGGAAGATTTTGCCTTAATCTGTCTCTTGGTGACAAGAGAAGACAACTAAACATGTATTTTAGTCAAGGATCATAACTCACTTTAACTCCTCTAACTCTTTTGAATTTCTTTGTCATTTTGAACTCAGTAATACAGCATATTTATTTTGATTGCTATATAACAAGTATCTAAGAATCTTAAAGAATCTCCATTCACTGTTAAGGAATCTCCAAACTGTTCCTCTTTTGATACTCATAGTATTTCCATTATTTCACCCTTATTTATTATCTCTCTAAGGATAGCAACATGCACTCTCCTGTGTAGAATTTGTGTGGATAAATCTAGTGTACTGTCAATATTTGGTAGGTTTTTATTTACTGGAAATGTTGGAATAAAAACGAACTAAATGAAGGGTATAAGGTATAATCAAATATTTTTATTTTATAGTAATGAGTGAATCCTTTGATATTTGCTGTCACAAAATTTTTTATAAGGTTGATATTGGTAGCAGTCTGGAGAAATGTTCGTTTTGGACCAGTAGTGGTGGTTTTGAAGTCAGCCTGTACAATGGGTAGTAGCAATATTAGTAATAGGTCAATGACAATCTACTGTGTTTTTCTCAGTTATAAGCAGGGCAGAAATATCATTAGCAGATGACCTCTTGACTACTACTTCAGCATGGCTGGTTTCTCTGTTAGCATCTTTTTTTGTCACACTCGCCTTCCTTTCTTCCAGCTCAGAGGTTTCCGCTATTATCCTTTTTACCAGTCTTCAAGATTATTGTGGGAACTTTGGTTTCAGCTAACTTCAAATGTTGATTTATGTTAATATTTTTCTCTGGCGTTCATTCTTTTTCATTAATTTTTTATAACAGAAGTTATGCATGGAGCCTCCCTGACTTTTGTTAGTTCTGTTGAAAGAGAAGTATAGAAAGAGAGAAAGAAAGAGAGAAAGAAAGAGAGAAGGGTTTTAAAGGAAAATGCAAATGCCTTAGTTTAATTTGAATTCTTTTTATTTTTGTTTACATATTATAGTTTTATATTTTATTTTATTTGTTTTTTATCAGGACTAATTAAAGTATCATGCAGACAAGAATTATCAGTGTTACAGATTTTGGGTACATTTCTTGTTTTATGTTTCAAACCAATACGTTCTCACATAAACTCATTGTAGAAATGGTTGCTTCTGCAAGGTCAGCCATGGCTAATTTTTCAGCAGTCAAATTTCTTTTAATTACTCTCCTAATATATTTTGATTGCCATTGTCACCAACCAAATATATATATATATATATATATATAGTGTGTGTGTGTGTATATATATGTGTGTGTGTGTGTGTGTAGTGTGTGTGTATATATGTGTGTGTGTGTGTATATATATAGTGTGTGTGTGTGTATATATATATATGTGTGTGTGTGTGTGTGTATATATGTGTGTGTGTGTGTGTGTATATATGTGTGTGTGTATATATATGTGTGTGTGTGTGTGTATATATGTGTGTGTGTGTGTATATATATATGTGTGTGTGTGTGTATATATATATATATATGTGTGTGTGTGTGTGTGTGTGTGTATATATATATATGTATGTATATATACATATGTATGGATGGATATATATATATATATATATATATATATATATATATATATATATATATATATATATATATATGTATAGTGCTGTTCGATAAAAGTGACTCACCTGATGTTTTTTACTAAATGTTCTCTTCTCCGATGAAAGGATAAGTGATCTAAAATCCGAAGAAGAAGCTTTGAAAGCTCTTTGAATTTAGCAGTAAATACTGTCAAGCATCTGTTCAGTATAATGTTCTGGGGATGCTTTTCTTTTCATGGAACTGGTTTCTTAAAACCTATTGAAAAGACCCTCAGGAGCAAGCAGTACAAGAGAATTTTAGAGTCTTGTTTGCTCCTTTATGCTGAAAGGGTGCAAATTGACCCTACCAAACAGATTTTTATGCAGGATAATGCTCCCTGTCACAGATCAAAATTGATGAAGGAATACTTTGATGAGAAGCAGGTGAGTGTTATGACATGGCCACCCCAATCTGCTGACCTCAACCCCATAGAAAACTTATGGAGCATTATAAAGTACAGGCTCTCAAGAAATCAGTTGAGCAACAAAGAGGATTTGATTGTGAATTTCACATCTGAATGGAATTCAATACTTGGAGATGAGATTTTCCAGAACCTAATCAAGTCAATGCCAAAAAGGGTTGAAAAGGTTATTCAAAATAAAGGAGGACCCATAGATTATTAAATATTTCTAACTATATTACCTATTATAAATAAATTATACCTCTATTATTCTTTATTTAAAGCTGTTCGGTTATGTTTCTATTGATTACTAGTTGCAGGAAATAAGTGAGTCACATTTTTTGCACTGAGTTTCTCCCTAAATCTCATTTGTATCCAAAATTATAATTATCAATAGAATACCTTAGGGTGAGTAAACGTTTTTACTAGCTGATTGGGAAGGGGTCTTTATATTAGTAAGGTTAAAAATTAGTTTGACCCCAAAAACAATAGGCAAAATTTTTTTAAGTAAAAAAAAAATCAGGTGAGTCACTTTTATTGGACAGCACTGTATATATATATATATATATATATATATATATATATATATATATATAAACATATATATCCATCTTGCCATTAGTTATGATCATTGTAATCAAAAATATTTAGTTTTACAAGGTTACCCAAAATAGGATCGAAGGACATCTTTCTCTCTCCGACCTCTTAGCTTTGTCTAAATCTAAATGGCACAACCACTCATATCTGAGGATGCCAGTCTACTAGCATAGCTATCTGATCCCAATTGCAGATGCCTGCTCAGGCCAATTTGTGTTTTTCCAACATCCACAGAGCCCACCTGTGGTTTATACAGCAACTATGCTGAGTAGATATTAGTTACTAGTTATTAATTCTGTGAGAGAGCACATTATTTGGCATGATCAACAGTCTGAACAAGGCCAGCATGATCAAACCCTCAGTCACGATGACTTGTGACTTCGTCCTATCACACCCAATATCTGTCTACCCAATTTCATTTACAAGGCTTAGGTCAACCTGTGATATGATTTATAGGCACTTTTCAAAGGTGCTACATGCTAGGATCATGTACTCCAGACCAATAACATCAAGAAGTCACATTCCTGACAAATCGACCATGGAGAAATTCAAACTCTGGTTTCATCGTCAGAAAGTTAATGTGCTAACCACTCAGCCATGTGTCCCTCAGCTTTATTGACTTGTTTAATGCATATAACTTATTCCTGATTCAATTCTGAACTTAGCTCAAATATACAATAGTTCAGATCTGGTTACATTTGAGTTGCCAGGCCGTTTAGTTGACCATTCAAATGGCTAAATTTTATAAACCTCATTTTGTGATATTTTATCTTTGAACATTTCAGTTGCTTCTTCATGGGACAGACACCAGCTTTTGAATGTAACCATTCTGTCCAATAATTATGTTCTCTTGAAATATTTGGTTTCAATATATATAAAATTTATTGATTCTTTTGATTTAACTTTGAAAAATTGGTTTATAAACAAACCTTACACAGTAAAATAGATATTCACCAAAATGATAATGATAATGGTAATATTAGACTTTTCCTTATAAGGAAACAATTAGCATTATTGACGAAGCAGCCAATGCTAAATTTAGTTTGAATTTATAAAACCTTTCTATTAAAACAATTTTGAAAGAAAACAGGTTTTTCAAGTCCAGTACACTTTTATTGTTCTTTCCCGTATTGACTGGGGCTTCCTTTGGAAATTTTATTCAAAGTACTTTTGAATGTCATCATTTAGGTTATGTCATTATTTTCTCTTTGAGTTACATGATATCTATTTCAGTGGATGTTGCTGTTTAAAGTGATCAAATGACATGGTTTGTATTCTTTGCTACAGTTTTTTGCTCAATGAAAGATAGTCTTCTCTAAGACCTACATGCTTCATTTATAACACACACAAGTTCAAAAGACCTTTTTGAAGAAGAATTATTTTCTACCCTCCAATCTTTCTCTCACAGTGCTCATGGAAAGTGCTCAGATGAACTATATTCCTTGACTACACCAGGTCTATCCTTCACAGCTAGAATCCACCATGCTACTTAGATAGTAACAAACTACCTACATTTCCTTCATATTCCATGGGTGAGAAGTAAGTTTTATGTAAATGGCTTCTTCCTACAAACCACTGCCCTGTGGAACCGACTCCCAAGAGGATGTTTCATTGACCACTACAATCTTAACCTGTTCAAGTCTAGAGTTAATCATTATCTTCTCTCCTATCCATATAAACTACCCCTTCATGTAACCTAGCTCGAGTGGTCCTGGGCCTTATACAGAGTGAATCTTACTGTGAAAAGAAAAAAATTGCATGAATTAGAAGAAGAAATAAGGAACTACAGAATTGGTTTGAAAATAAAACTGTGGTACAAGTCACCGGCAATAGTCAAACAACAATACATACAATATGGACTTGTGCAAACAAAGAATTTAATGCAAAAACAGTTATTAAGCAAGACTTGTAGCGAAAGGCTTTCAAAGTGTTGACTCAGGAAACATGAGAAGGGATTTCTCTTTGTGTTTCTAGGAAAGCTTTGTAGTTCTGATTGGAATAATACCTTCAAAGAAATGGGTTTGTAAATCAATGGATATTAAAATTGCTTTTCTGCAAGGAGAGGCATTTGATAGATAAGTCAACCTGTGTCTTCCTTCAGGGCCCAGTGAACCATAAGGTCACCTTTGGGAGCTGTCAATGTATGTATATGGATTGTTAGCTGTATTGCATATATGAGATATAACAGTTGGACAGGAACTAATAAAGCTGGAAGCTGGAAGCATTTTGTTCAAAATCAAGAAATTTTTAGATGATATTTTGACAATAACTTACATGATATTATCACCATTATAAACACTTCAAATGCATTGTGTATGGATCTGTTATAACACATTTAGTATAGGAGATAAAAAAATTTGAAATTACCAGTTCTCATATTGCAATTCTTGCTGTCTCCCCTTTATATTTCTTTCCGCAGCTGGATAGGTGGGTACAAGAGGAGGACAGCAACACTCAGGAAACAGTCCGCCTACCTTATGTGAAGGGGTTATCAGAGAAAATACAAAGGATCTGCGGTCCATATAACATCAGGACAACCTTCAAAAAGTTGACGACACTTAGCAGATATCTCTCCCGAGTAAAACCTCCCCATAGAGGAGAACATGACTAAAGACTGTGTGTACGTTATCCCGTGCAGCTGCAGAAAGAAATATAAAGTGGAGACAGGCTGCCCCCTTAAGGTAAGGCTTCAAGAACACCAGAAAGCTGTAACACGAGGGGAAGTGGAAAAATCAGGCATGGCTGACCTCATGTGGAGAGAGAAGGGAGATCACTGCCCTCTGTGGGATCAGGTTGAGATCATAGACAAAGAACACCATTGGAAAATTCGTAAACTTAAGGAATCAGCACATATGCTAGGCCACAAAATCTCCTGAGCCGACCAAGCATAGAAATGAATACAATATGGGAACCAGTAATAATGAGTGCCAGAGAAAAGCGATAATAACAACAAAAATTTCAATATGAGCTCTGGTAAAAACATGTAATGATAACAGCTAAAATTGCAATATGAGCACTAGTAAAAAATGGTTGCTGAAGACATTAGGTTTATAATACCCAGAAATTCATGCACAGATGTCCTCAAGGACACATAGCACAGTGGATAAAGGCGTTGGTTGATCCAGTGACAGGACCCAAAGAGGGTGAGTTCAATACAGTGCAGTGGAGAACTTTCAGAGGGGAATTAACAGGGGATAACTGACATCCATTAAAACATGGCATGTGGAACTAGAACAGTCTATCCCAGTGAGTGAAATAAAGGGTTCAGTTTGACATTCCAACCATCTGAAGAAGGCCGGAGTGTACAACGGCCGAAACATAGTAATAAATATGGCGACAAAGATGAGGACAATTGTCTGAATAATGTAAATAATAGACAGAAATTGTTGAATATTAATACTACTTGGTACTGTTGAATGAACATAACACTTTTACTAAGTTCATATGTACTTTTGAATTCATCAGTGTAATCTGATTATTTCCTATGTCTGCCATATATATACCAACAAGGAAGGATACTTTCTTATGCATGTAGCTTTATATGTCATGACTACCAGTTTATATTCTTTGTCAATTAATGGGCCCAAAAATAAACATCCACCAATCACATTCATTTTTTTTTTGTACTATCTCCTGTATTATAAAATAATGATCATTTTTTACTTTCTTGGTAATAACTAAGTGTTTGGTTGCAAAGGAAAAGAAAACAAACAAGGCTTTAAATTTCAACAGAGTGTATTCATCAAAATTCACAATATATGCATAATTAATTGAAAGTGGCACAAATTGTTCCTATGTGTAGCAGTTCAGTTTCTGTTGGTAAAGCAAGCAATTTGGTGTAAGGATGTTGTCAGTAGGGCTGGGAGTTCGCTGAGGTCACAGTTAGGGTCAGTCCAGAGTGGATTATCTGTTGCTGGGATTTGGTGCACATCTTTCTTTAAGCTTGAAATCAACAACTGTGAATGGTCATATGATGCCAAGATGCCGAAGCCAAACTGCCTGGTAAGGTGGGTTGGTGGGTTGGTCGATCAAGTCACAGTGGTGGGTTGATTCATTGTGAGATGCAATGTCAGGTTGGTTGTCAAGCTTATAGCAGTGGTGATGAGGGAGGCCAGGAGTGGATAGTGAAGTGTAATGTTTCTGTTGGATTCTGGTTTGAATGGGTATCAATGAGATGGGGTCATAGTTGTGGTGTGAGGAGTCTGGTGGTGTTGAGGCTGACCTTTTAGCTCCATTCTGCATTTGGCGAGTTCGGTGAGATTAGTGAAACTTTGGTGAGAGCACAGTGGTAACTAAAGAGGCAATCGTGGTGGTGACAGCAACAGCATGTGTGTATGCCAACAAGACTCTGAGACACTTTTCCTCTGTCTGACAAGATATACCAACAGATGGGAAGGATACTTTCTTATGCATGTATCTTTATATTTGATGACTACCAGTTTATATTCTTTGTCAATTAACTGGTTGGTACAAGGGGCTTTCTTTTAAGTAAATCTGGTGGTCCCCAGGGTCAGCTTTTTTTGTTGTTGTGAGAATGTTAGTGATTGGCTATTGTATTTTATTCCAGGGATTTGTTTCAGTACTCTGAATCCATGTGCAGAAAACATCATTTTTATTTTGTATTTTGCTTTCCTAGCATTCGCATCCGGCTGATATGTAGAGTGAATCAGAAAGAGATCTGATTGCAATGGTGTATAAAAGTAACAAGGTGCATGTCTCAGTTTTTCAGATAACTCACATTCCAGAAATGGTTTTCCAGCTGAATTCATTGCAATAAGATTATTATCCACTTTCTCTCATAGATATAAATTCCAGTGCAGGAAGTTGTTCATCTAAAACTGCAGGAAAATTTGTGCTTCTTCCCAAAAACAGTTGATTGCTGCTGTACTCTCTGATTTTGGGAAGACACTTCTTGGCACTCATAGTCCATATTACAATTTGTCTCTTTTATTACTTTCATATAATTTACATTATTTACATGGGGACTATTTTCCACATCTTTATTAGTATTATCACAATGTTTTGGCCATTGTAACTAAACTTTTGATAAAAATGGTGTTTCATTCCAGTGAGCATGTCACAAACCAATGATTTTATCTATGCGTCAATACCATAGTGGATCATAGTGTAAATTCATGAATTTAGTAACATAATAATTGTGAGTTCAATCCCAGGTCTAGGCAGTACAGAACTCAGTGGAAACAAACATGTAATAGCTATTCTGTATTAAATAAGAGCTGGACAAGATATCCCTGGACTTGACCCATGAAGTGAGAACAATGTACTCCATGGATTAGATAAAGCATTCAGTTTGAAATTCCTTTTGAATTTTGATCAGCCTAACAAAGTCCAGCAGGTACAGCTGCTGAAATGTTCAGAGAAAGACAACCAAGAGCAGGCCAAATGTAAATATTGGTAACTTCCTATCCAAGAAATTCAAACAGTAATGTTTTCTTTACTCTTTCTCCAAGTATTCTTTTGTGTACTTCATTGGCCCCATTTGCTTCATTGACATTGAGCTGCTGCAGTTCAAACAACAGTATGCAAAATTTGGGCCATGTCACAAAAATATTGAATTACTGTTTACTGTTAGTTTGGTACTCTAAAATATACTGTACAGTGTCAGAAAAATGTAGTAAAAATTACACTACTGTTTTTATCTAGTTTTACTGCTACAGGCACACAGCCATATCATGTTGAAACACCAATTCCTATATAATCACCAAAGTTAAGCCTGGTTAGTACCTAGATGGAGGACTGCTTGGGAATACCAGGTGCTGTAAGCTTGGATATATGGATGATGTAATGCATAATAGCCCAGAATTGCTAAACAGAAAGCTGAGCTCCAGTTCCAGTTGGGTTTGTTATATTCACTTCTGAGCAAATAATCCCTGGGAAAAGTATGAAACCTCCTCTTCTCCCCTCCAGCTATGGATTAATTAATAAGAATTGTATCACTAAATTATTATATCAAAAACAATTCTTACAATCTAAAAATGTTTTCTGGCTTTAAATAACCTGCTAAAAGTTGATAAGCTTTAGGAAATGAATGAATCAATCAATAAATTAATAAATCAATCAAATACTGATTAACGACACAGGTATGTGATTTAGTTTTATTTATGTTCTTCGGAATATAAATGTATAGAAACTACCATTGCCACAAAGTGAGAGGTCAGTTTATTTATTGATTCTAATATAGAATTGAACCCCAATTTATATCCACGTGTAATTTATTGGTTATTAAATTCTGATTTGGTATGAATCTACTTCTACTATGGATTAATTAGTATGACTTTTATCACTAAAACCATTGTTTGTTTCAAAAGATTTCTCTACAAAGGGTTGACAAGCCATAAAAAAACAATCAATCAATTTACTACTACACTCTTCCTTGAACAGAAAAACAGGAATGGAAACATCTGCACATTTATAATTTTATTATGGGGTATTATTTTTAATCTCTTCATTTCGCTAATTTATAAGTTAAACATTATCATAATTAGGGATATTTAGAAAAAAATTATCAAAAATTCTGTACTATCCATAGTCTAAGGCACTTGCTGGAGGTCTTTGAATATATCCCTTACAGAAAATTGAAGACAACTGTATTTATTTCCATATGTTCCAGAAGTTTGATGATAGCCTGACAATAAAATCTTTGAGTTTTAATAAAACAATTATATTTCTTCTCTTTTAGCTGATATAATCTTCATAAATCATTTCCAAAACAAAATCCCAAAGAATCTTGAAATGATATTTCTTTGACTCTCAGATTTATTCATATTTTAAAGAAGCTAATTTTAAAATGAACAGCTCTCAAGATTTTGGCAACTCACTTCCAGATAATAAATGTTTTATAGACTACACAAAGGCCTTTGATAAAGTACACCACAATGATCTGATGGAAATGCTCATCAACCTTGATATATTCAGGAAAGATATCAGAATAAGAAGAACCTATACTGGCAGCAAACAGAGAATGAGTTCAGCAAATATACAAAAATAGAAAAGGGCATAAGGCAATGATGCATCTTCTCACATGACCTGTTCACCCTATACAGCGAGGCAACACTTGAGAGAATTGGAAACCCTACCGGGATTTAGCATTGGCAGCCACAATTGTAACAACATAAGATGACACAGTACTGATAGCAGACATGGAAAAGAAATTACAAAATCTCCTACAGAAGGTAGCAATGTAGAGTGAGAAGAAGGGACTAAGCATAAACTACAAGAAGACAGAATGTATGGTCATCAGTAAAAGGATAAGGCCAAAATGTGATTTGCAGATTGGGAACACTAGAATCAAGCAGATACAGAAGTTTAAATATCTAGGAAGGATCCTGACAGAGGATGGTAAATGCAACACTGAGATCTGTAGACGTATTGGGATGGCCAAGGATGCATTCCAAAAGATGGGCGAGACAAGATAATTTCTTTGGTAACAAAGAAAAGAATACTGAGCTGTTACGTGACATCTGTCCTTCTTTACGGCAGCGAATGTTGGATGATTTCCTCAAAGATGAAGAAGAGACTCAAGGTGACTGTGTTGTGGTTCTACAGAAGAATTCTAAGGATATCATGAACCGAGTGTGTGAGCAACGATGAGGTCTTGGAGAGGATGCACATGAGGAGAAGTCTTATGTTTAACATCAGGTAGAGGCAGCTGATGTTTCAGAGACTCATAATGAGGAAGGAAAACCTGGAGAATCCGATACTCACGGGTCGAATAGAGGGAAAGAGAGACAAGGGAAAACAATGCATGATATACCTAGTGGCCTTAAGCAGGTGGATGACAGAACCTGGTCTGGGGGAGGTGGCAGAAGGAAGGAACTTGTTGAGAGCTGCAAGTGGTAGTGGGAGGTGGTGAGCGATGATCACCTACATGATCACCTACATCTTGAAAGAACATGGCACATAGAAAGAAAGAAAGCATGTTTGTAATAATTCTGGAATATTCTAAAGTATATATAATGCTCCCACCCTGTAGAAAATTATGACATTACCATACTTAGAGAAAGTTCATTCAGCTTTTTAGCTTTATAGTAAATAAAAAATCAATATGATAGGAAATAATTTTTATTGAATGATTGAGCATTCTGGTGTCAGGAAACATAATCCAAACAAATGCAATTATAAGGAATAGTTTTTCCAGTTCAAATGGAAGAAATATTTATGGAATCACTCAATACTAAAGAAAAAATTCTAAGATCCTGTGCCAAATTATCCAAGTTCTTTGATGTTCCTCCTCAGTCTTTTATGATGTACTGAGTTCTTTGAAGCCTCAATTTCATTAATAAAAAAAATAATATTTTCTATCAAGCTGGGTCTAGCTATCTTGCTCTTGATTGATCAACATTGCCGGATAATCATGCCATAGACTATTTTCTTTTTATTTTCATCATAGATTTTCAATTGAATTGATATCTGAAGTGTTTGCTGCTATGACATGTATTATATATTTCCTGAAGAAAAGCTTTGACATGCTTTGCTTTGAAAATGACGCATCACCAAACATTTTACACCAATGTAATGAGAAAAATGTCCAAAATTTTAATGTACCTATGAAGATTAACCCATCCTAGGTATGACGACAAGCTACATCGGTGTCCTGGGTACTACGATGAACTACGTCTGACAGCATAGCCTCTGATTGGGAGGTTTTGAGGAGTGTGGAACCACCTCTTAATTGCTGGTGTTCCTGGGTCCACCCTGACTCAGGGTGGTGGCACTTGCTATGGGCAATTGGTTAACACCCAAACTTGGGTCAAAATACTGTGATGGTGTAGAAATGGGTTTTAACACCAGAAATACTTTGTAAAAAAAATTATTGCCAGCCATAATTTTCTAAAGGAGAAATTATTATCAGCAATACTTGGAAAAAAAAATTACCAGCAATACAAACAGCTATACATTTTTGAAAAAAATATTACCAGCAATAAAAATTTTCGGCATTGATAAATGTCAACAATTTTAATAATTGATAAATTGAGGTTGATAAAACAAACGTAAAACAAACCAAACCAAACTGGGGTCAAAGCTCTAGGAAAGTGTAAAAATAGCTTTTAATACCAGAAATACTTCACAAAAAAATTATTACCAGCAATAAATTTTTGAAGAAAAATTGCCAGCAATACATCTTTGAAAAAAAAATATTACCATCATTATTTTATATGAAGAAAAAATATTACCAGATTAAAAAAATATTACCATCATTATTTTATATGAAGAAAAAATATTACCAGATTTAAAAAAAAATATATTACCAACAAAGAAAATTTTGTTGGCATTAAATAATCCATTGAGGATGATATGCCATCAAACAGACCAAACCAAACCAAAACAAAGCATGAGGATCAACTACTGAGGTTCCTATTGAATCTTCCTTGATTCTTTATCCGACTCCATATCATAAATTTACATGTTTTCTTAAGAAAGTCAGCATTGGAAATGCACCAAGTAAAAGTTCCAGCATTATTATTAAATTTGCCACTGCAGATTCATGATTCATGCAATCATTCATTTTTTTGTCTGGGGCTCACTATAGTCTTTCTTCTTCTTTTCATGTTTTAATTTGATTTTCAATGTGTAAATCTTTTAAGGATGACGAAGGGACATAAGGATTCAGAAATGTTGTTATACTGAAAAATGCTGAAAATTCCAACGACTGAACATGTGAGTAATGATTAAGTTTTAAGAAAACTGGAAACAAAAAGGATGCTTATACCTAGAAGCAGAAAGAGACAATTGAAATCTTTAGGATCCCTAATGAAGAAAAAGAGCTTGGAAATTTTGATACTCCTTGAGACAAGAAGGACAGTGAGTAATATACCCTAACAAAGTTGATAGCAGAACATGGAGTGAGAGTGATGGTAAAAAGACAAACATTTTTAAGAACTACAAAGAATAAGACATTGTGAAGAGTTATGATTGCCCATGTCATGAAGGGACATGCCACTTAAAAAAGCTGAATTGAACTACTCTAATATTAAAAAGGAAGCACTTGCGATTATATAGAGTATGACCAGAGCAAGACAATTTTGTCTCTGGCAAAAGATTTTTGTTGAGTTCTGATCATAAGCCCTTAGAATTTATATTCCATCCTAGGAAGGAACTGCTGAAAGTTACATCATCCAGAATATTAAGATGGGCTATAAAGTTAATGGCTTTTGATTATGATATTGAATACATGATACCACATATAGATGCATTGTCCCATCTACAATTTGAAAAGGAACATAACAAAAAAAACATGAAAAATGAGCTGAGGATGAATTTTTGCTTTGGGTAGAAATGGATGTGTTGCCCACGAGTAGACTAGTTATGGAAACATTACATGATTAAGTCGAATTTTATCTAAAATAAGGAACAATAAATGGAATAATTGTTCAAAAGCAGAAAGACCTTACAAAGAAACCAGACACAAACTATCAATGAAAAATGTCTAATTTGTAGTGGGGATTTAATCATAACACCGGAAAAATGTAGAAAACAAGTAATTTAAAGTGTAAATGATGATGTGCATTGTGGGATAACCACTACACAAAAACTGTTAAACCTGGAAGCATGGTGGCTGGGACAACCCTGAGATGTAGAGAATTATGTACAGAAATGTCTTAAATGTGCTGAAATAAAGAATTTTGACTACAATAAGTTACACTCTTGGCCTAAGGAAACGGAACTATGATCTAGAGTTTATATAGATCATGCACAATTAATGGGGTATTTTTATGTCTAATACTGGTTGACACTTTTTCTGAATGGCCTGAAGTTTTCTGAATTTAGGATAAAACATTTATTATTGTAAAACAAATATTATACATAATATTTGCTAGAAATGGAGTACTAAAAACATTAGTAACTGATAATGCTCCTGAATTCGGTGATGAAAGTCTATGCTCGTGGTTAAGGAAGATTGGCTGTGCCCCATATAACACACGTCTTTACCACCGTCAATCAGAAGGGATTGCCTAACAAATGGTCCAAACAATAAAGATAGAATTGTAAATATTTTCTTCTCAGCAAGAAAAGATTGAAACTTTCCTACCAAGATTATTGTTGAGTTACAGAATGATACCACATGCTGACAGATTAGAGAGCCCATCTGCATTAATGGGCAGACAGAGCTCCATTAACCATGTCTTACTCTATTAATGAAAACATATGGTAGAAAAGAAATAAAGAAAACGAGACGGAAAAGGCAAATTTCATAATGCAAAAAGGATACAACATGGCATTAATATGTGAGAATGGTAAAAATATTGTTGCCCATGCAGACCAGTTAAGAGCTTGACAAAATTACGAGGAAGTACAAAGTGAAGCTAGTTTGAATGACTTTCTAGATGAACAAAAATGCAGGGCAGATGAATCAGGAGATGATCAAAGTTCTTCGAAAGACTTGGAGTATGAAACAACGAACACTGAGAATAAAAGAACTAGATCAAGGTCTCCCATGATGAGAAATGCTCATGAAACCAAAGAGAGGGGGTAGGAATGTAAGAAAAGCTGTAGATCCATGCAGGGCATAAAACCCAAAGGATTCAGGGAGATGTAATGGGATTGGATTAGCTAATAGGTAATTAGCATAAAGAGAGCATTAACTATAGCTTATGGGCAACTTTGAGTCAGTATACATAGAATATCTATGGCCATTTGATCATCATAACACGTCTATTTCTACTAGGATATGGAGTGTATTTTTTAAACATATGTCTATATGAAAATATTGAATTTTTGGATTTAATACTTTGAACAAATGAAGCTTGTCAGGCAATAATTTATTTTTACTATGTTAATTTGACCAAATATATGTTATCTGACTTCCCAAATTTTGTGGATATTTTTCAAATAATTTTGTAGAATATTTATTTAAAACTTTTGCAGATATCATTGAGAAAGCCTAATTGTAGATGTTTTCTTTTTACTCTTTTTCTCAGTCTGTTGGGTTAACAAACATATGTTGGATGGCTATGGATGTTGGAAAAAGAAACATTTATAATAAAAAATAAAGACAGAGGAACATAAATTGTTATTTCCTAAAAAGAAAACATGCTAACAAAGTAAGAAATGTATTACATGCTTTCATTCTGACACTGAAATGGTAAACGAGTGGTGTTGTAAAAGACTGTCTTTAATCGCAAGTCCTGTCACAAAAAGCTGAATGAGTCAGGGATGCATTTTCTTGTTTCACTACCAAAAAAGTATATTCCTCTGTAAAGACTGGGCTCCATAGATTTGCTTGTTGAGGGTCACATGATTAACTAATCTTAGTTCATACTAATCAGCAAAGTGGAAGGAAAGTTATTCTAATAAATCTATGGAAAATAACTTTTTCATCAAATTTTAAAATCATTACTTTCTCTCACTAAAAGTAATTAATTGTGAATTTTCATGTAGATTTGTAGAGACTTGTCATTTAAACTGATTTTTCTGTTCATTTTTTTTACTATGATAGACTTTAATTTTTACAAGTTCTCCTTTTATATAAACAACATTGTCAACATTCTACTCAAGATGGTTTGGGAAAAATATCCAAAAGTCTTAAATTATTGGAGATCTGTTATTTCATTTAAAAAATGTATACATAAAAAATTCATAATTTTCTTTTTCTTGAAATTTTAATTCTTTAACCTTTTCAAAAGAGGATTAATTGAGAATCGGAGACCTGTCAGGATCTGCTGAAATGTTCATGGTCCAGCCATAAAAAAATTGTGACATTTGGTCATTTTACTTATGTGTTTATGTGGATGTGTAAGAAAGAAGAGTCAAGGAGGAAAGTGTCTCACATAGTTTGGTGAGGAATACAGGTGAATGAGTAAGGGAATTTCTTTCAAGCCAAGTGACGTGAAGTGTTGCTGTCTGTAAGTTAGTCAAGCTGAAGACTTTTCAATATCCTTTTATATTTATATGATTTAGTTGTCAATAGGAGTAGATAGGTTTGACTATTCTCCAGTTCACACTCCTCCCTGGTCTTTTGAACAGGAGTGGAGGTTTATCCCTTTTTTCCTGTTTAAGATTAGTTTTCTGGTTCCTCCTGAAGACTTTTAATTCTTTTTCACTCCTAGTAGCCCTTTGCATCTTAATGGCATTATTGTCTTGCTTGGGAGAATTGATAAAAGAAAAAAATGTAGAGTGTATCAAATTAAAATACATTTTTCAAGAACTCATTCTTTGAGCATTTTTATCTGGGCATTACATAGTCTCTATACATAAGCAGCAATGAACCTAATGATAAAGACATCAAGAAGGCTATAAAAAAAGACAATAGAGAATCATGTGACATTGTGGCAGAACTTTTAAAATAGCATACTCTCTCCCCAAATTCAAAAACAAGTTGTTTTTTTTTTTCAGTTTTATGAAGACGTTTATAACTAGAAGCACACAAAATGCACACTAATGCACTATGAAAACAAAATGTAGTCTTCAAGAGGTATCTTAGTTGGATCCATTATGGTGAAAAATGAACATTGTATTGACTAGATTCACCATATTCTTGGAAAACACTGGTAAGGAGTGTAATTATGGCATATATGTCATCAAAAAACTCCAGGAAATTGCATACACCTCCAACAGAAAATTGTATACCTGCTATGTAGGCCTTACAAAAGCATATGGCAATATCAATAGAGACTTCCTTTTCTCATCCATTAGAAACAACCTTCCAAGATCTGACTTCACAGTGTATAGATCTGAGAGAGGAACTATATCAGTCCACAAATTTGTACACATCTTGTAAAGATCCCAATACTGATATATTTCAAACCTTAACTGGTGCATGACAAGAATGAAATGAGAGCCCTAATCTCTTTAATATCATCCTAAACTATCCACTGCACATATACAATCACAGATGTGAAGAGATGGACACTGGCCTTATAAGCATTCCAAACAACATCACAAATGAATCTACTCATAGAAAACAGTGTTTCTGTTTTCCCTCCCAGTGTTCTGATAATGATGGGGACTCTGCTGATTGCATAGGTATTCATAGTTGGGATAAGAACTTACCTTGAACAGAAAATTAACATCCTCTACGTAGGACACACAATACATTTTTCAAAATAAAAAATATGATCTGAAATTGTAGTGGAAGTAATGATCACATCTACCTAGAATACATAATATAAATTCAAGATGTGGAATTAGTAAATGCCAAATATTTAAACTACACTGGTGTATGAAACAGTAATAACAGATTTAGTATAGAAAATAAGGAAATTGAACAGAATAGGCCTCACTCAGGATAGTTTTACCTAAAACCACAATTCGCTCCAAAACCTTAACCTCAGAACTCAAATCATGTTCTTAATTAGCCTTGTCAGTTCAAGAATTGCATATGAATGTCATGAATGGATGGTGCCAAACTCATTCAGAAATATCTAAACTGTCAGATATATAGAACCACTTTCTCATATTGATGATTAAAAATCACTTTGAGTGACTGAAGATTTTAACTCCAAGTGAGGACCATTCTTCTTTGAAACTCATGGAGTGGGGATAAAGAATCACAAGCAACAAACAAAGAAATCACATCACACTATTTAATACAAAAATTTAGGAAGGATACTCTATCAATACTGGAATGGATGATAAAATCTACCAACCTTTTTCTGAAGATTTGTTTCAAGATAATGATTTTATAAATTCTATTTGAAAGTAGCCCTGTGTGCTTGACCAGTGAATTCCAAATGTTTCCTTAGAAGGAAATGGCTAATATTACCATTAACCTTATTGCAAAAGTAAATGTAAGATACAGGCAGAATCTGAACTCTACTTCTTAAATCCAGTTTCCATACAACTGTTATGCTAGTCACTCATTTCTCAAATCTCTACTTCAACCGCTGTTGCATACACCAAAATTAAGATAAAGGTATTCTAAAAATTTATTGATCTAAATATTTAAAAGCTGGTGCAAAAAAAAGATACTTTTCCTATCTTCATTATATCTTTTATCTCTTTTATATTATTAATTTATGCTTTTGTAAGGAATGGTTTACAGATTTTACTGGCTAACATCAGGTCTCAATAACCAGAAATTTTAAGAAAGAAATTACTTGAAAATCTATATACAAGGGGTGGCTGTTGAAAACATCTTCACATGACCCACTTCCTTAAATCTAACAAACAAATAACTGGATGGAAGGAAGGGTTTCTTTTTCAGTCTGAAAACTTTTCATCACTAATATATTCAAGAAATATCTCATGTTGCCAGACAGGTTATCTGTCTGATTTTAAGGCAAAGAGATCTAGGGTTGTCTTTCCAGAAGCTTATCAGTGCAGCAGCAGTTCATCCTGTTCTGGACATTAATTCTAACTCCAACCCTTTGTTGTTTGGCCTTTTGATATTCTTGGCCATCACTTCAGTCACTCAGTTTAACTTTCTGTGTCTGAGTACACTAATGAAGGTGCACTAACAGATCAATGACCTCTTAAATAAAGACAAGAAATATCAGAAAATAGCAGAAGATAATCAGAAACACACATGTTTGTAGAAAGAACTTTGAAGTTTATTTACTAATTCCCTGCTAACTATTCCTTTGGATGATGACAAGAAATTCTGTGACATGTCAAGAGATTATAAATATTCTTTGAATCTCAAGAATTACAAGATAGTTTGTCCAGAATATGCTGAATTTAACTTTTCACCAAGACCAGATTAAACTACTGAGAAGTTTGTAACATATATTACAATGGGTGCCTCCAAAATTTTTCTAAAAGTGAGTATACCATTATAAATAAAAGGCTCCAAACTTGATAAAAACAAAGTTTTATTGTCAAAATATTTGTTATTATTAAGAGAAAAGTATTTTTTGATTATTTTATTACATGTTTCAATCCTTTCTAGCACATTCGACATTTTGGTTAAAGATCTTGTTTTGCTTGTGTCAGCAGGTTTTAACATCTTTTTTGTGTTAAAAACACACTGTTTTGAAAATTCTTGCAAAAATCAAATAATTGTGGAATTTTAATGAAATTTTCAGAAAGTATTTATAAATGAATAATTTTTTTAATTTTTTGTAGAAAATCCTAGTAAAAATATTTTTTTTTTTACATCCATTTCCTCCAGTTACTTAATTTTATGAAATTTGAAGAAAATAAATTTCAGCCTTTTCATATTTATATTAGTAGGATTCCTTGGAGAATTTAAATCCTCAATTTGTTTCTGTTAAACAGAAATACCACTTATCAAAAATCTAGTCTAAATTGTAAAATAAAAAAAATGCAATAAAGCGATGATATTATTTACTTAGAAAAGCTTATATATTAAGGCCATTATTCTCTTAAGAAAATTTTTTTTGATGAATAATACATTTTTACAATAATTGTTTTCATTTTTTAAACATTTTAATTAGACAAATTATTAAGTTTAAATCTTTTAAAATTCTTTATTAATTTCAGCCTTTTTTGATGGAAAAGCATAATACAAATCATTAAACAGCAATATTAAAAGAATCTTTAATTTTTTTATGTGTATGAATGTGCTGATTTTTGCCTAATTTTTTAAGATTACTGGGTACTTTAAAATTATATAAAAATTCAATTATGCTTTACAGATAAATTCTGCATAGAATAACATTAGACCTGTCATCAAGCTGTCAACACAGCTACTGTCAGGTTAAAAATGCATTTCTGCAAGAGGCACATAATGAGGAATGAAGACAGGAAAAATTTTACTCTAACAAAACAGATTCAAAGCAATAGAGACAGTGGAAACAGCACATTACCTAGTGAGCTTGAGACAAAACAGGATTTAGGAGATATAAAAGAAAACAAATTTATTGAGAGCTACAAAAGACAGGAAATTGTGGAGAGCTGTAATGACCTGAATGGACACGGCACATAGGAGAAGAAAAAGAAAAGTATGGTTGTATAAAAATAAATAACAGAAAATTAAATTTTATTTCATTATGTTATTTAACATGATCTCAATAAAATGGTTCATCATACATCAATGTGCGGCAGAAATTTTTTCTATTTACAGTTGAGTTAATGAAATGCAGTGATAGAATTTTCTATCAGCTACATCTCATGGTTGCATTGTTAAATAGCTTATGGATTTCATTACTTATTTTCACTCATGACATATTCCTAGAAGCATTTTTATCATAGTTCACAGGATAAGAAACTTGTCCTGTTTGTCATTTTTTTGTAAGGTTTGTTTATTTTTATTTATTCCTATTTCTGGTGATTGTAAAAGTCCATTCTCATGTGAATGCAACCTGTCTGTTATGACTTGGCTCTACAAAATTGTTGTAAAGTAAGACTCAATGTATTTCTTGCTCTTTCCTACTACTGTGACAATGGACTGCTCCTACTTATAAATACGGCAAGTAGCCACATTAAAGTAGGATGTGAGGAGTAGTTGATTTACTCAAATTTTTCTGTTCTTTATATGAGTAATTAATAAACCTCTTCTTCTTTGTTTTCCCTACATAATCTTCTGTTCCTTTGATACTCTCTCTAATTATGACCTTCTTAATCCTTGGCATTTTTTTAACAACAACAACAACAACATTACAACAAGAATTTTACCTCAGACACACCACGTTTTTTACAAACTCAATATTATAACATTCTTTGAAGTCTAATATGAAGATTCTTGTTGATACATTTTGAAGAGATCACACTATTATCAATATTACTCTTGTAATAAATAATTGTAAAATCAATTTAAATACCTTGCTAATCTTAGAACCTGCTGACAGTTTCAGGTCTGAAAAAATTAAAATATACGAAGAGGAATGTAATATTTGTTTTGTGCTCTTATAAACTTTTTGGCAGCTCAAATCAAAGAAAAAATTTTCAGTAAAATTTACTCAGTTTCGATACTTGCATAATCACTGAAAGCTTTTGAAGAACTTTATTTATCTGATTTCATTCACAAGGCTTGGATCAACCTATGGTTTTCAGGTGATGCCACATGCTTGGATTTTCTCCCAAGCATTAAATTATCAAGGAGTCACAAATCCTTCTTTAATCAGTCATGGTAAGATTCTACCCGGAGTGTCATTTACAATACTCAATCTAACCACTCGACCATAATGTGCCTACCTCAAATATCAACGTAAAAAAACCCAACTTTTTTGTGTTTTCTGTGATTATATACGAAAGTTCACTTATTACAAGATTCAAGAGCCACTCAAGGTTATAGAATTACTGTTAAAATTATTGAGATGGATGAAGAGTGTGATATGAATGAAAGATGGGGTTATAGGAAATGAAGATTATGAGGGTAAGGAGGATAGATAACAATTGATTCTTAAACAAGATTATAGTGTTCTGGGAAGCATTCATATGAGAGTATGTTTCAGAAAGAGGCAGTTCTTAGGAAAAGACTGAGAGAAACTGTCTGAAATGATGGATCTAAAAAATGGAACTTATCTCAACATTTTATATAGAAATAATGATAACTTTGCAAAATTAATATGTAGTAGAGTGGAGAATAGGTCTTCCTCCACAAGTTTTTGTAAATGATGTTGAACTCTTTTATATTAATATAGATATGAATAAAAACATGTTTGATTAATTAAGTATATTTGCATTGCAGTAATATATAGCAGTAATTTTATGCTGTCCAGTTTTCCTTGTCTTCATTTCAATAAATATGATTCATCAGCTTTTATGATAGGAACCTGAATAAAATCAGAACAGTCTCTTATTTTTGCTTTTGAGAAAAAATAATTCACCACTCTCTCACCTCATGTGTCCTTGACATAGAGTTTTGTGCACTCAGGACCATCAAGGGTGTGCACTGATCCAATCTTGTGTTCAATTCAAAACTCTGCTGGAGGACCAGCCAAGCAAGCAGCTTCTGCACCATTGATCATCTCCATGTTACCTGGCTTGATCACCAATCTACCATCAGCAAATGGGCAACAACCTCATGGCAGACTGTTGTAGCATACCTATGGATGATAATGGTTATGTTCCCATCCACATAAATACAGTAGTAAATACTGTATGTTGGTCTGCAGTTGGAGATATATTGTGAAATTCACTTGACTCACTTCTAGCAATTGACTATTACATCTACGCGTCACTGGCGAATCTTTTATGTGGTGTTCATGTCCTAAGTATTATCGTTCATTACCAACCTTCGTTTGATTATTCTATTCAGTAACCTTCCCTAGGTTACAACACAGACAATGCGACTGCTACATGGACATTGTCTGCCAAAATCTCCAGCAGATCAATCTGATGTTAGAGGTTGTTCTGATGCTCTATCAGGAGACAGGACAATAAATGAACAGGATTCAGGAAGACAGATAATGGATGTACCAATTAATTTTTTGAAAATTATAGGCAGCAGGGAAGTAACAGATTGGAAGTTAGTTACACAGGTGAGAATTGTGAGAAAAGGACCTTTTAGAATAGAACATATTGTTGCATCTAGGGAGTTTAACAGTAAAATTGTGAGACCTAGTTACCAATCTACCCATCTTAAATTCATCCAGTCAAGGCATCAAGGAGAAAAGCTCATCAAAAGAATTGCCATGAAAATATTAGTAGAAAAGACAGAAGCCATGTCATGTCAGTGAGAAAGTGACTGAATAGAGATGCCAAGTCAGGATTGAGTACTCTTCTTTATCAAGAATCTTGAGATATATGACCGAAATACCAAACCAGACATGGCAGCAATATTCAATGCATGGATGAATAGTAGGTTTATAAATGTGCAACATGAATTTGGATGAGAAAAATTGTCTGGCACAACACAGCAAATTTCCTAGCAATAGACTGAGAAATTGATTTAATATAATCATTCCACTTCATGTCAGATGAATATATGAGCCCAAGAAGACACAAAGTGTTACTCGCCTGGAGGTTAGCGTCAGCCATGCTGATGACAGGCAAAAAAGATTCTCTACTGTGATTAAATAAAAGCATTTTTTTTTTTTTGAGCTTTTAAAATTTACAAACTATTCCTTGCCCCAGTTAACCTGTGATTGGATGTCTTTTTCAAGAGCAGTTGCCAGTTTTACCTTCTTAGACATGTTGAAACATTGGTTTTCATTTGATCACAGTATTTAAGCAACATTGAAACTGGTCAGTACCTAGATTGTTGACTGCTTGAGAATGCCAGGTGCTGTAAGCTCGGATATACAGGTGATGTAATGGATAACAACTTGGGATTGGAAAAATGGAGAGCCAAATTTGAATTCCAGTCAGGTTTGTTATGGTCACTTAGAGGGAAATATTCTTGGTAAAGGTATGAATTCACTTCTTCGCCACCCAGTGATGTGTTAAATAGCTATTCAGAAAATCCTTATCACCAAAAAATCTGTTACAATCCAACAACCGGTTCTGGCTTTAAATAACCCTCAGATGATTGATAAGCCATAATAAACAGATCAATCAATCAATCAAATCATGATTAAGATTTGTAATGGATTAAATGTTTTGCATTAATTTTTCTCTCATGATATGAGATTAAAAAAAATCATGCCTTTTTTATTTTTTTTATTTTTCATAATAGCCTCTTAATTTAACATTAAATTCCATTTTTGCCTTTTTCAAAAAATGTTTTTAATTAACTTTCGGCTGTCCATAAATTCAGCAAACATCTTTAACAGTTTGCTTTCATGAAGACTGACATTTTGTCATCTTTCTCTTCTTGAAATCAGAAGTGTTTGCTTCCTGGTTGTAATCATTTTTAATTTGAAAATGATGGCATCATCATCAGTTTCTGATATTTCAAGTGAGAAATCCAAACAATTCATCAATTAAAGCTCTTTTCCTGCTTCATGCTAATCACTTTAAAAAAATATAATTAAGCTTAGATTATATGATTACAATCGCAATTATTGCAGTCATAGGGACACCACATGCACTGCAGCCATAACAGCTGTTGGTGCGTTTCAAGTAAGATACCTTGTCAGTTCCAATTCCTCTTCAAGTTTCTTTTGAATTCAAAGTTTTTCATCTCCAAGACTGGAGAACCCAATCAGTCCTGCAATTTAACCCATAGACGGAGGGTAAAATGAAAGATTCACACCTTTCCAAAGAGTATGAAAGAAAAATCAGCAGATTAGCCAAGAATTTGAACTTACCTTGAGGATTCCATTTTACATGCTATGTGCATTGTGTTACCGGTATATCCTAGTTAACTAGTATTAAATTGAGGAATATTTAACTCTTTTTGCCATTATGAGCAAGTGAGAATAATATATGAGGCAAAAGAGGAACCTCAGCAGTACAAATCAGACAATGATGAATGGCTTAATGAGACATGTATAGATAGAAAAACTGCAGAACACAGATGTAGAATGATTGCACCAAAATAAAACAAAGAACAGAAAGGAAAACTTGCTCTTCAGCAGAAGACAGACAACTTAAAGAGAAAAGAATCATAATAGGGAGATAAAAGTTAGATTAAAGGTGGAATGAATACCATGGAGTGTTCCTATATGTCAACAGAGGAGACAAGACTATAATACACAAATGCATAGAAGATCCAGGATAATAAAATCTGGGATTATATTAGCACTGGCCATGATAAAGAGTAAAACATCTCTAGGATCAGCTGAGATTGTAATAGAGATATTGATAGACCCAATTGAATTCAAACTTCATTAAAGAATTGACTTGATGATCCACATAACAAATTGAATTAGACTAGAAATAAGGTAAGAACAATGTTCAAGGCACTAAAAAAAGAAATGCAGTTTTTTTTACAACCAGAGAAAGAATTACAAATGCAGAAAGATATATACCTATTTAAAGTTAAAAATTGCGGAACTATATATATTGACAGGATATAATTGTAGACAATAACTATCTGTCTTTTATTATAATTTATTGTTGAATGCTAATACATGTTTCAGGATTTATGTTCCTCTCATCAGCTGATGTTTACATTAATTTTTTTTTATTTCAAATGCTCCAGGACAATTGTAATTAGTAATATTAGAAGTTTCCTTTAATGTAATATATCAGCATCCATTGACTGAGCAGCCAGTGAAGCTGCCAGTCAAAATTTATAAAATCTTTTTCTTAAAACAAGTTTTCAGGAAAATAGGTTTCTCGAGTCCAGTAACTGTTATCACTCTTTCCACTATTAATAGAGGTTTCCTGCCTTAACTTTTGTCTGGTATAGTATTGAAGATCAGAATCTTGTCTATTTCATTCTTCTCTCTTTGCAGCATCCATTTTAGTTGATGCTGATGGTGGTGTGGTTACTGGTTCTGTAGCACCAGTTCACATGATTAAAGGAAGGATGGTCATCACTGTAGCCTATACACTTCACTAAAAGCCATTTTTAATCATTGATTTGAGAAAGTGTTATTATGCATCCAACACTTTAGGTATTTCTGACTGTGTTCAGTGTCGTGCACAGAAATCATAGGAAATTCTCAATCTGCTGAGATTACTTAAAAATATGGCTACAGGATTTAGATTAAGGTTTTTGTTTTTGTAACAGCTTGTGGTATTGGGTGAAACTACTTCTAGTACAGTCAATTCCATATTCCATCTCCTTTTCTCCTATACTAAATTATAACTGAGCCATACAGCAAGATATTTGAAATGTTTAATATTTTTTAATTCCACATCCCAAATTTTTTATGAATGATTTTGTGTAGGTGCTATCATTGCTTTTATTCCAATTCCAGATCATAGCTTCAGATTTAGAAAAGTTTATGTTGAGTCCTATTTCTTGGAATACTTGGTAGAAGATGCTGAGTTTTTGTTCAAGATCATTCTTATCCTATGAGCTCCTATGTCATCAGCAACATATCTCCCTCATCATCCTCTGTACACCTTCCTTGGGAGGGGAAACAGGAAACGTATTTTCTATTAGTAGATTTATTTCAGATACAGTATGGAATTGTTAAGTGATCAGTACCCATCTCTTCACATATATGCTTGTATGTTTGCAGAGCATAGTCAGGAAGTGATTAAATAGATCGGGGCTCTCATTTCCTCCAGATAGAATTGTGAATTTTCCTGCATTGGGGTCCTCACTCGACATATACAGCTTTGTTTACCAATATATTCCACTATCAAATCTAGACATTCAGTGAATTCAGAGCTTGGAAGATTGTTTCAGATGGCTGAGAAGAGGAAGTCTGTTAACGTGGTCATATGCTGACATGAGGTCTACATAGCAGGTATGCAATTTTCTATTGGAGAGGTAAGAAATTTCCTGGAGTTGTTTGATTACACATATGCCATCATTTACCAGAGTGAAAGCCAAAATGAGTTGTGAGGAGTTGATTTTAATAGAACAGTGACAGTCTAGTTAATACAGTGTTCCTTAGTACGTACTTATAATAGAAAATAATTCAAAAGCTTTAAAAAGGGAAGATAAATCAGTGTTTCAAAAGAGAAGAAAAGGGGGAAAATTAGAGTTCTTTTTTTTTCTCAACTTTCAGTAAGAGATATATGTCATAATGTTTTTGTCTACAAATATCTATCTATGGTTAATAGATTACATAAATTTATTTAAATTGGGTATAGCATGAAGAGCTGCTTAAAATACTAGAAAAGCTTGACTAATTCAGGAACAATATTCAAGTATCCCACAACCTTTACTTGGAACAAAATGATTGCATACAGAGATAGAGCAATATAAATGAATACACAAAATAGAGTAGTAGAATGGAAGTATTTTCTAACTAACTTATTAGTTTTTGATTTAACTAATCTGTGATTATATTGAAGGTTTAATGCTTTTTATCGCCAGCTATATGATGATGATGATTCCTTTAGATGATTCCATTGGAGTATTTGAAAGTTGACTGATTGATTTGTTTTTATGGCTTATCACCCTTTTATAGGCTATTTAAAGCTGAAACATATTTTGGATTGTAAGAATAATTATTTTTGTGAGATGCAAGTCCTACTATTTAACCAATAGCTGGGGGAAGAAGAGACGTATTCATCCCATTCCCAAGGCTATTTGTGCATAACTAAATATAATAAGCCTGACTGGAATTGTCAAAAGAGTAGAAAAATATAACCATAACAATATACACTAAACAAATGACACACTGTTGATGGCAGATTCAGGAAAATTAGCTGAAGGCATTTAATGAAGGTAGGAAGAAAGTACAGATCATTAACTGTAAGAAAATCAAATAGAAATGTATCAATCTGCTAGGTCTAACCTTCATGGCTAGAACACGTCATTCCCTGTACATAGTAGCAAACCATCCACATTCCTTCGGTATTCCATTGGCAAAAAGTAAGTTCCACTCAGCTTCTTTCTGTGAAACACTTCCCTATGGAACAGACTCCCAAGATGTTTCCAAATCACTACCATCTTAACCTGTTCAAGTCCAGAGTTAAACCATTATCTCCCTGCACCTATCCTTATAAACTACCCCTTAACATAACCCTCTGCTTCGAGTACCCACCAAGCCTTGTTCAGGGTGAACACTACTTTTAAAAAAGATCCACAGTGAATTCTGTATCAGAAAAGTTAAACGTCTGGAAATTTAACTATGTAGGTGGGACATTGGAATAGAAAAGGTTGTTTTTCTGAAACTGAAGAAGATATCAAGGAATTGGAAAATATGCTTAGAAACAAAGGAATCATTGCTATACTGCTATGTCTAATCTTCTATATAGCAGTGGATCAATAGATGAAGAAAGACCTGAAAGAACACTAGCATGGTAGCACCAATGATAGTTGCAAATACCAACGTCAGAATAGGTGAGAAATGAATATATTTTTTTTTAGAATAAAAGCCAAAAATAAACTGTTGCTAATAACAGAAAGAGAGCTGAAATTTTAGGTTCACATCATTAGACTTAGAGAATTTAACACTCACAAGGCGCAATGAAGAGAAAGAAATAAGGGAGAAAACACCAAGTTACCTACTTAATGACTTTGCATGAATTGATGGAAGAAGCAAGGACAAAGAGCGATAGTAAAGGAGCAAGAATCCATAAGAGTAACAAGATGTGAAGAGACCTCATTGCCCATTTTAAGGCCTGGCACATATCGAAAGAATGTTTCTTTTATACATTGGTAACTGCATGTATTTACTTTCATCATGGATTTAACTAGAACACACATTTAAGCCACCTTTGATTGTATCTGAACCCTGTATCCATAATTTAAAACCATTTGCTCAAGCAGCTGAGCATTTTATCTATCTTTGCAATGTCAAAGCCTGAAATGTCAATACAGAGGAAAAGAAACATCAATGTAGTTATTATGGAAACATCAAATTTTAAGAGGAAATTTATATGATAAAATTTAAAAGCAATCTCCAGCAAATGAATGCAAGACTTTATTTATTCCAAAGAAACAAGATACACAAACAGGAAAGAGGAATTAAGAAAGAAAAATATAACAACCTCACATTTTTATTACCATAATGAAAACTTTGTATTCCTCATGAAAAACAAATCATTTCTTCAATCAGTATGTCGAAATTTTTAAAGATTATATGATATCTGAATACAGCTTGTGGTGTCTGGATTTACTGTCAGTTTCAAAACAAATTTAGTTATGTAAGTATATATATATATATAATGTTGGCAAGGATTTTATTTTACACCCACCTTCTCCAATAAGATTTTACATGTATTAAGAATTTGTACACACTATGATTTTCACTTTCTTCGACTTCATTTTGCATATCATTCACTATGTTCAGTAACTCTCTACCATGAATGACTCTTGAGGCTTGTAATGAGTGAACATTAGTAAAGAAATGTATATAAGGCAATATTTACATTATACTGATCACACTTCAGTTGATTTATAAATTTAAAAACACTTGTATTGAAATATAACATAACTGGTGTTATCCAGTCTTCACTTGACAGTCCCCTGACAGAGTACAAATGCATTTATGTGGCCTTGTGGATGATGAATTATAAACTCTTCACCACAGATGAACCATTGCAACTCTATTGTTATTTCCATGATAAATGTTCAGAAAAGTTATTGTAGTGATAGCAACAAATAAATGACTAAATAACCCCCAATGCTTATTACTATGTAATAGTCAAGAACCAAAATAATAATAAAAAAAAATAAAAGTTAAGTAAACATACTATGATATATATTGATATATATAAGAATGATAATTGACAATAAGGAAAGAAAAAGTTACATTATAAAAAGATTGTTAATTAAACAAAGAATACTCCCATGATGCATCAGAACAAGAGTTTTATTGCCAACATAAACAAAAATCAAAATTTTCTCTTTTTCAACAACCAAAGGATGCAGACATCTGTGACAGTTCTCTGATAGAACATATTGTGACCAACAGATAAACAAAAACTTTTTATCAATGTATATATATATTAAAATATGCAATCATTACTTTGAAATGTATACTAAGGCATTTTATTATTTTGTGTATGCTTATTGTGTTGTATCTTGTATATGATGTGTTTGTAATTTATAGAATTCCGTTGAAGGACAAATGTCTTTTTAACCCCCAAACAGTATTACATACATATAAAAGAACTACATTCAGACATTGGCAATGCCCCACCAGAACAACCCATGACTCCACATTCCTTAATTCCAACAGGTTTCCACTTTCACAACTAGGATCACCATGTCACATACACAGGGTCAACTCATATTTTTTTATCATTTCACCCCCAAAAAGGCAATAAAGCAACTAAGACAAAATGGGTTACTGAGTGTGAAAGAATATGAAAAAATATTCCCTTCACATTTCATTGGTAACGAAGTTCCACTCAGACATCTTGTTCCTCAGAACACTTATTTGTGTAACAGAGAATGCTTCCCTGAGCACTAGACTGTTAACCTCTACACATCTCAGGTTAATCCTTATCTATCTTTTATATCCCCATAATATGCCTTCCATTGTTCCTCCCTTCATGAACTTACAGCACCCTCATTTCATAACCCTTCACCTTGAGTGGCTCTTGAGCCTTCTATTAAGTGAGCAATTTAAAATCTTTTACTTGTATTTACTTGAGTATTTGTTTAATATTGTTATCTTTGCAACATTATTATGTGTAAATTATCTTTCCTTATCACACAATGTTTGTTTATAAGAATTTTGTTTGGTGTTATTTACCCACTTTCTTCCTATAAAATTAGTAATTTTATCAGAAAAAAAAGATTAAACATATGTTCCTATCAGAATTTGGACTGCGATCAGATTTGGTTCATGTCTTTGGCTTCAATTCAGGCTTATTTATTGTAATGTTTGTCTGCCATTACAAATGAATTCCTGAAGATGAGTCAAAACCTGAGAGTTGCTGTTTCCAGTTGAGTAATTTCTACTGAATCCCTATCTTCTTGTTACCTGATTACATTCCCAATTAATGATAACTAGTTAATTAAGTGCAGGGGTTTTTATTACAAAGAACTTTTGAAAGGCTCAAAGCAGAAATAGTGATACCTGAATAGATCAATGAAAGCTATTATACTATTCAAATGAATTGCAGCCTAGTTTTCAAGCCATACTTTACAAATATAATCAACAAAATCTATTTATTTGAGGGATATTTCTTGCTTCTTGAATTTTATAACTGTCAATCACAGGTATTAAGCCTTCAAGATATTCACAGAAAAAATCACATAGGTTAGCTTTTCGTATAATCTCTTTAATCATCAGTTCTAAGACTTAATATTGTTATCAAAATATTTAATATGCTTCCAGTCATTGTATATATGAACATTGTAGACTGGCATAAAAAATTGCAAACAAAGAACTGTAGCAAATATCAGAAACCATATCAGTTGAAGATGACAAACAGCAGTAACAATTAAAATGGACAACAATTATAAATCAAAGAGAAAATAGCATAATCAAGAAGTTGATATTCCTCACTATTTCAAACAGGAAGCAAATCACCATCTACACTGGAAAGAGTGATAACATCTACTGGACTTGAGAAACTACGTTTATTGAAAAAATGTTTTAAAAAAAAGGTTGGATAAATTTCAACCAAAAGCAGTACTGTCTGCTCAGTCAATGAATGCCAAATGTTTCCTTGCAGGGAAACAGCTAATATTACCATTACCATATATATTACCCTGAGCTCCATTATAGAAGCAATTATTTATGGATTTTCTCTTACCTTTACATAACTCAATGTGGAAAGGTGTGTTTTGTTTTTTGCTACCTAAAAGGAAGATTAATTCTCCAATAGTAACATAATTCCCATGTACTTTCTTCATTGACATTTTCAAAGCCGTTGGTTGATGTTAGAAAATAATCAATTGTTACTATCACTTTTGTATACCTTATAGATAAAAGAGAGCTATAGTTGCATACAACAAAGATTATAGGATTGATTTTCTTTCTGGTGAAGGAGGTTTCTTTTTGAGATGGTTCATAGATTTTCAGTTAAATTTTTGCTGCATTAAAAGACAATGTGGTCAATGCATATTATTTATTTGTCAATATATATACATACTGTGTGTGTGTGATCTAAAAGTAATGCCTCCTGTTAGTTTCCAGAGAAACTAGCATATGTACAAGGAGGACAATAATACAAATTGATAGGTTAAGCTTTTACCTATCTAATAGCATTTTTCAAGTAGTCATTACTATTAACTATGCATTTTTGCTAACAATGACTATTTCATAAATTAATAATTGTGTAGGGCCACCCTATGCATGGTGGAGTAATGGACAGCAGCTCTGGGGAATTGGAGAATCTAGATCGAATTCCATTCAAATCCATTACATTCACTTATGTGCTAATACCCTTGGGAAAGGTATGAATCCTCCCCCCAGCTATGGGTAAATACCAGGACTGACCAGTTTCTGTAGCCTTGGATGGCAACTGGTCTACTGCAGAAAGAAATGGCAACCTACTGCGGGGAAAAAATCTGCTTTGTCAGTCATGTATCATGATTGCCTAAGCGTGTATCATGCATGGCACATAACTGACTGTAGGGCCACCCAGATTTATTTTAATTGCCACTGCTGAAATACAAGTTTCAAAATCTAACTGTTTATGTTGGGATCTGTCTACCCAGGTTTTTGTTGCTATCTGAGTGTTGAGATTCCAAACATTTTACAACAGCAACACATCTTTTAAATGTGACGTATAAAAGGTTATTTTCTGAGGGAAAAGTAGAAGCAGAATGTCAGTTGAAGTAACATATATCATTTTCAGTGATGTACAATGACAATAATATATTCAATTTTTGTTGTGGTGTAGTTTGTTTCATCAAGTAATTAAGTGTTCTTAGGGCAGTATGAAATGTGTGAAGCAACTTCCTTTATGATGGTCAGCCTAAAATGTTTGTGAGTTTGTAAACAAAGACTTAGTCGGCAGTTGCTGGTTAATCCCTTCTGCTGTGTGCATGGACAAGGTCTTAGTTGGCCGCTATTGTATCTTCCATTGTATGCATGCATGTGTGTGTACACACATGTAGGTCAAACTCGCCTCCCAAATTGGTTTGAACTTCAAGAAGCAGTATGCTTCCATTTTTATATCTGTAAAGGGATTCAAAATATGATTTCACATCAAGGTGTGAACTTCTTGAATAAAAGGTTTTCATTGGTTAGAAACTAATTTTACATTGGCTCATGAAAACCTTTTTCTCAAATTTGTGGGAGTGGTGAAGAGAGTTATCATTGTTATTTTCTAAATGGTTCAAAAATAACATGTGGTAGATCTACATATAAGCTCACAAGTATTTTGGTGGAATTTGCATTAGTAATGATTGTTTGTCCAACAAACCTGATAGGATTTTATTGGTTGGAAAATACATATAAAATGTAACTGTTTCATCTACATAACCATTCAGCAAGCATCAATGGATGCCAGGAATTCAATTTTTTTTGCTGAAATGACACACCTCTTGTTCACATATCCTTTTATTGAACTGCTATATAGATGCTATTTGTGAAAAAAGTAAAAAATAATTATGGGCTATTGGTAGGAAGATTCAAGTTTTAGTGCCATGTCACTAACAGACACCTCTAACAATGTAATCTAACATCATAAAATAGGAGGCATCATATCTTGAGATATATATATATATATATATATATATATATATATATATATATATATATATATATAAAAACATAAAAGTGAACATTGAAGTCAACACTCAGAGGCAACAGGCTGTTTCATGTTAGACGCAATCGTCAGGCCACAAGTGTTGGTTTTATATTTACATACGCTCTATCTCTGATATTGAGCACTTATTCTGTAAATATAGCACACCTTAAAACTATATTTCTTCATATATATATATATTTAATTAAATGTCTGATACCAGAGAACTTACAGATGAGTTTAAAAAGATAAAACCACATATATTTCCATTTAAAAGGTAACCTTTTTTCGGCGAACACCTGATCAGAAGAATTACTGGTGATTAGTATAATGTTAACTAGAATCGCAAGATTACAAACTGGGTGGAAATGAGGAAATATGATTAAAATACAATTTAATATTAAAGAGGAGAAGAAAAATATTGTATTGTTGGCATAATAATTAACACTGACAGTCACGCTGCAGAATTGTTTCCTATGTCCACACTGCCTATATCTATAAACACTCTGTCTGCAACAGTGAGTATTCCTCCCATATAATATATAGGAAATTTTAAACAATATATATAAGCAGTGTGGACAGAACTCAACACCAAATGGTGGCAATCTCTTTCATACTTGAATGTAACTGTCAAGTCATAAAGATTGCATTTAAGTATGAAACAGACTGTCACCATTGGGTGTTGAAGTCTATGTCCACACTATTTGTATTTACATATACTCTAACCTGGATATAAATATGATAATGGCAATATTACCCAGTTCCTTATAAGGAAACAAGGAAACCAAGCAGCCAGTTTAAAGTTATATATCTGTTAAAAATATAGTTTTAAGGTATGATATATTTAGGGGTTAAAGTGCTCAATATCAGAGATAGAGTGTATGTAAATATATATGGCCTGATGATTGTGTTTAAGTATGAAACAGACTGTCACTGCTGGGTGTTGACCTCAATATACAATATATATATATATATATATATATATATATATATATATATATACACATACACACACTAGCCAAGGTACCCAGCATTGCCTAGGTGTACATAGCTGCAATTGTATAACCACCCATCGTATCTAGAAATGTCTGCCTGTATCCCTGCTTGCATGCATCATCCATTGGTATGCTAAGTTAATAATTCCCCCCTCTCATCTTTTATACAGTATGTCCTTTTCAAGTGTTTGATTGTTCTTAATAAATGAATTCCATTGATTACATTGTTTCAATGTTTTAGATATTCAGTAAATTTCCTATGGCCATAATAAATCTTAAATTTAATTTGTTCACAAATCTAGTAACGAAACAAAAATATGGATAAAGCATCACAGCTTGATTCAACTGCAAGTGCAAATGCACGAACTCCCACCAACCCTCCTTCACATTTTACTGTAAAGCTGGGGTTAATAAGATGTTCTTCAGGAATGTTTCCCTTTTATCAATAATCCTTTTCAAACAATCTTTGCATCAAAGGTTGATTGAATGCAAATTTAGGATGGAATTATATGAAGAAACTATTGGCTAAATAGTAAAAACCGATTTTGGACCTAGTTTGTTACAGATTTCTTTCACTTAACAGAAATAATCTAAACCAAACATTCAATAAGACAATTTGTGATATAGTTGAAGAAAATGATATAAAAAAATAACATTTTTCAAGTTTTGGTTTTAAGTAGTACAAAAAAACGATTTTTTTCATTTTTTTGCAATTTTTTGTGTGAAGCCAATGTCACAGAAAAACTACAAAGCACTCTACATAAACCTCCTAACATGAGCTATGTTTTGCACTAAGTGCAAAGAACATCAGCTCATCCAGTAAAAATTTTGATCATTAACTTTACCTTGGTCATACCCCACTTCAGTTTTATTGATTTCTTTGCCAATCCCGGTGGGTAGCAGGTAATTGCAAAGGTGGTCTTGATATATAATAATGAATTTGCAATACGTTTGTAAAATTTCATCAAAATCGGTTGAGAAATGTTGACATGGATACATAGCATACACACAGACAGACAGACATCTTGTTTATATATATATATATATATATATATAATGTTTATAACACTCAAAGTTACTTTACTGGTTAGTGTAAGGAAAACACTGGGGACAAAAGGTTGAGTGAATAAGGGTTTAATCGCAAGAGAATATGGATTGAGAATACATTAGTTGAGTGCGATAAGCATATGACTGAAAAGTGTTATGCCTTTGCAACCCACATTTTGCCACTGTTGCATGAGCAGACCTACTTATAGTGGATGGACAAGTCCATGTTTCAGTAATAAGTGTAGTTAAGGTTAGTTTTTCTACAAAATAAATATATATATATATATATATATACTGAACATAAAAGCATTAATTTTCTTCTTTCTGTACATCCAAAGAAAATTAATAGCCTAATACTGAAAAACCGTTAGATATTTATTTTTCAATGTAATCTACTTTCTTGCTAATGGACTAAATGCTTCTTCAGCAATTATGTAATTATATTGTGTTATGAAAATTCCAGGTCAAAGTTCAGCTGCTAGTTGTGTAAGAATATGAACTAATTGATCCTCACTTTATATTTACTACTTTATTGCACAGAAAAAAAGAATTTTGATTGATATTTTTAAAATATTATTTGTTAATTATTGAGCAAAAATATTGTTTTGATTCATTGCATTTCACTATATTTCTTCCAACAAATATGGAAAGCATTTCAACTCATGATTTTCATATTTTCTCCTTGGATAACTCCAAACTGAGCATTAACAGAAATACTTCTGTGAAGAATATGAATTCTGAATTTAAAGAACAATACTATTAGTGAATTCACAGAGAGAGTTAGGCTTCAGAATTTTGAAAAAAGAGATTTTAGTTTAGAAACTCAAAAAGAGACTTTGGCTCAAACCATCCATTAATGATGATTTCTTTTGAAAGCTGTGACATAAAATGAACCAAATATTCTATGAACTCAACTGTAACAACTAAAAGGATTTTGATTTTTTAAGAAATTCTTAAAGGAAAATAGATCCAAGTGAGAAAGGAACAAATGTTTAGATATTTTAAAGAATGCATTATTTATGTTCAACGGTATAAATTTGATCTGTTTTCTTTTGTCATCATCTATTGCGGAATAACTATTAGCTTCCTTCCATTGCCAAACAAAGAACATAGACTTGCAATAGGTGGATCAATAAGTCTGCAGCCTGACACATAATTATGAGCTGAATATTGATCTGAAACTCTCTCTTCTGTAATGTAAAATATATTTGATAAATGTTCACCATCAATTGGAACAGACAACAGATAATGGGACACAAAAAACTGAAGGTGGATTGGAGGTGTGAAGGATGCCCTTCAAAAGCTTAACAAAGTATTATGAAATAGGAAAAAGTGCTATTTAAGATCAATCCTTCTGTATGGAAGTAAATACTGGAATATTTTCTGAAATATGGAGATGATACTTAAAGCAACAGTGATGTGGTTCCACAGAATAACAAATGGAACAGGTGAGCAGCCAGGAAAATGGAAAACAAAATGGACACTTGTGCATAGAATCAAAAAGAAACCAGTGAAATTTCTAGGACAGATAATAAGGATAGAGTGGCTGGAGAATTTGACACTCACAAGACACTTCTAAGACAAGAGAAGAAAATGGGAAGAATAAGTCTTAACGAGCCTGTATGAATGGATGGCAGAACGGGATGTGGGTAGGATAGTATAAAGAAAAACTTAGAAAGAAGTTGGAGAGAGCTATGTCCTGAAGGGAAACAGCACAGAAATGAAGACCATTATGGAGCTTATATTGAAAAATAAATATTTGTTGTGGGAAATGATTTTTCTTTTGCATCATTAGGCTTTCAACTTCCAAAATTTATATTAATAAGCTTGTAATTGTGTATTCAAACCTTAAATGTACAGTGACAACTTTGATCAACCAAAACGTTACCATTTTGATTAATTATAATACCTTTATGTTGCAAGAAATTGAAATTGGAGATTGTATTTACCTGAAATCTAAACCTTATACAGTAGTGAATCTTAGGTACTGTGTGCTTGGTATAAACAGAAGCCGACCCATTCTAAATGTACATCATCCAATGCATCCTAAACATCTCTTGGCAAAACAAAGTCCCAAGCAACACTACTCTTGAGGGAGCTGGTAAAGATGATGGTCAAATACATGGGGTCTTAATAGTTAACATACAGAGATGAAATGACATCGGAGGAAATCCCAAAGTCTGAAAGACCAAAAAACTGCACAAACTTTTCAAGAGACTTCCATACTTGGATAGGCCTATGAAGACATGATGGACACTGTGCCTAAAACATCATCCTGAATAGCAGCTCCATAGTCTCTTAAAATGGATAGATACCTTATCATATTTTAGTCCATGTCCTACCAAGTAAGGACTATTTCAGTCACAAGCTCATGGAAGAAGTGTTTAGAGAATTTATTTAGTTTTTTGTTTCATGAATTGATGAATTGTTAATGGTATTTGTGAACAAAAATGTTTGATGAAAATAATACATTTTTTGGAAATTCTTTCAAGTTTCTTTAATTAAATGTCATGTTGAGCAATCCACTAAATAAATGTTAGTCACATTATATGAAAGTTATCAAAATAAAAAAAACAAACTAAAAACTATAAGATGATTTAACAAAAAATTCTCACCAGATATTCATTTAAAAAATAGACTGTTTTATTAAGGAACATATGAAGAGTCTAAACAAATGTATATCTATTTTTGTCTGATTAGAAGTAGATTTCGATATGAAATAAGTTTTCCAGGCACAATTCAGTATAAGAGTGAAGGAAAAGAAATATAGCAGCTGATTTGTAGATGATTCATTAATTTATTTTTATGGCTTATCAACCCATTGTGGGTTATTTAAAGCCAAAGCATATGTTGGATTTTAGACTAATTCTATTGTTTTGCAAGTGAATATTGCATTAATATTTTTTTGGTGATAACAATGATTTTCTACATAGAAGTCCTACTATTCAACAAACAGTTGGGGAAAGAAGGGATGGATTCATATGTTTCCCAAGGGTATTTGCACATAAATTAATGTAAGAAATTTGACTGGAATTAAAGATCAGCTCTCTGATTTCTCATTCTAAGCTACCATTTTGGATTTTGTCAGGAATCTTTAAATACATAGCAGAAGAGATGTGGAGCAATATTCAGTGTTTGGTCAAATAAATAATAATAAAATAAATTAGAAATATGTAAAATAAATTTTGGTTTGAAAAACTGTCAAGCACAACACAATGAACAAACTTTCCATGCTTAGAAATTACTATAAAGAATTGTCCCAGGTCTTTGATAATATTGAAGTAAATAAGAAATGTACAGATTATTGCACTTGGTAAAAACATGTAGAGGCAGAAATGCTTTATTTTAGTTTTATGAAGAAAAAATGTTTTAAAAAATCCTTACAAGAGATTTAAAAAAAACATTATTCTGGAGATATTGATTGATTGTGTTTTTATGAATTATCATTTAAAGCCAAAACATATCTTGGAGTGTCAGAATAATTCTTTTTTTTTGCAAGTGATTAGTGTATTAATAATTTTTTGGAGATAAGGATTTTTCCAGAAAGAAATCCTACTATTCAACAAAAGAAATGTGCAGGGGCAGTAGATGGATTCATACCATTCCCAATAGTATTTGCGCATAACTAAATGTAAGAAACTTAATCTGAATTTGAACTCAGCTCTTTGATTTCTCATTCCAAACTGCTATCCAATACACTACATGCAAAACTTAAAGACAAAGAAATAAATTTAAGATTTCTTTGCTGAAATTGCTTGTAAGGAATGAATACTCTTGATTATGCAAAGGTAAATTTTACAGAACTTTTACTCAAAATATTAACATTTCATTGTTAACATCAGATTAAAACCAATTGTTGAAGATAAAAAAAAGATAGCAGCTATTCATTGTTCTGTCATCTACTGAAGAAAGTTGTCTGTTGGAAAAAGATGGCTGGAGGGGAAAAGATGCTGGTTTTGAAAATTTTGAGTTAAAATTTTGAAGGCTTGTATTTGCTACAAAGTGAAAAGACAAGGTCAAACTGATGACTCTCATCTGCTCAGTCTGTTAGATGATTTATTCCCAGTTATAATTGAAATCTGGAATACCACATCAAAAATTTGATGAAAGATTCATGAATAAAATTTCTTTTGAGAATGAATTCATGAAAGTGCAACACAATAAAGTCTTCTTCATGTTCCTGAAAATATTCATAACAATCAACTTGTGCAGTAGGACATATCTTGCTAAAAGGTTCTGTCACATTCATAGAAGACTTTTTTTTACTCATTTCATCACAAGCAAGGCAATAAAGCTACTCAGACTGAAAATATAAGAAAAAGTAAAGCATTATGAAGAATAGAGAACAATTAAAGAAAAAAGATTAAGACAGATGACATTGCATTTAAATTTTTGAAGATCAAAGTTGAGTGGAAAGAGATGCTGGATGTGCTGGAAGAGAATTCCACAGGCAAGAAGTGAGAGAAAAGAAGCAATTAGCATAAAACTTAGAATTGCATGTAACAATTTGAAAAGTAAAATGATGAAACCTAGCTGCCAATCTAGTACTGAGGTACCAAAGAGAAAAGCTGATCCAAACAATTACCATGAAAATATGTATATAAAAGGCATAGAGAAGTTATGGCAGTGGGGAAGTAAACGAATCTAAGGTGTCAGATCAGGACCAATAACATTGCAGATTCTTGCTTGGATTTTGTCGAGAACCTTTAAATACATAGCAGAAGCACCAGACGAGATGTGCAGAAATATTCAGTGTATGGTCAGATGGTAGACTTATAAATATGTAAAATAGTTTCTGGCGAGGAAAGTTGTGAAGCATGACACAGTGAATAAACTTTCCATGCTTAGAAATTACTCTAATGAATTGCACCAGGTCTGAGATAATGTTGAAGTAAATAAGAAATAAAGAAATTCTTTTGTCATAAGAAAAACAAGGCAGAAATTTCACTTGTTCAAAACATTTAGAGGCAGAAATATTTTATTTTAATTTTAAAAAGGGAAAAATTGTTGTCCTATAAAAATCCTTACAAGAGATTTAAAAAATATATTTTGATGAGATTGATTGGTTTATGATTAATGAAATATTCACTCACAAAAAAAAATAAATAAATAAAAAATTATCCTTGCAATCCAAAATATGTTTTGGCTTTAAATGACCACAAAGAGATTATCAATCAAAACTTTGTGGCCATTTAAAACCAAAACATATTTTGGTGAAAGTGACAAGCCCTACTATTTAACCCATAGCTGGGTGTATGTGATCAATTCATATCTTTCTCAAGGTTATTTGCATGTAACAAACCCAAATGGAATTCAGAATCAGGTGTTTCCAACTTCACATTCAGGGCCACTACCCATTACAGCCCCTGCACATCATTAAAATAGCGATAAAAATATTCTATAATTACTTAGAAGCAAAAAAAGATTACAGAATATTTTATAATTATAATAAAGTATAATAATTTATTAATTATATAATTGTTTTCTCTATGGTCTTATGTACACAAATTGATGTAAAATGAAAATATATTTATGAATTTATGCTAATGTGTGTAGATTCACAGTGGATTAGAATGTCACATACTTTCCATGCTAGGTGTTGATAATAAAATCATTCTTATGCAAGAATCTCTGAGCCTTCCCACAAGAGCAAATCTGTCATTCATAAATCTGAGTGGCAATAAAAATTTCTTGTCTCATTGGTAATCTTCATGTACCAGCAATTAACCCTGATTCTGCCATGTAATAAGGAGCTACTACCTGGGGGACTGTGGTCTTGGACAAAAGAGTTGCATATACTTCCCCCATGAATGACTCCATTCTGATCTAAAAGATTTCTCAATTTCTTCTAAAGCCAAACCAATAAATGTAGTAAAATAGCATGAATTTGAACAATTTCTGTTTTTATTAACACCCATCAAGTAAATTAAAAAAATTGCGACTCCTTTGCTATTAGTTTTAAGAGACAAGAAAATAAGATCTTTGTATCCTACATTACAGAGACAAGAAAATAAGATCTTTGTCTTACATTGCAGAGAAAAGAAAATAAGATCTTTGTGTCCTACATTGCAGAGGCAAGAAAATAAGATCTTTGTCTTACATTGTAGAGACAAGAAAATAAGATCGTTTTGTTCTACATTGCAGAGACAAGAAAATAAGATCTTTGTATCCTACACTGTAGAGACAAGAAAATAAAATGTGAATATATTGTTGTCTCATCATATCTTCATATAATGACTGAACATCAAATCTTATGACAAAACCAAGCACCAAGTATATTTGGAAAATAGCCAGACACAAGATATTTTATGTTTTGGAATTTAAGGACTAAATCATTACAATAAATTTTCGTTTTATAATAAAAGCTTCTTACTGTCTACTGAGCATTCTGCCTCATTTGAGGTTCACCTTTGTGAGAAGAAGATTGAGAAATGGAATAAGATATGTGTTCATAAATGGAAGGTGTCCAATATTTTCAGAACTGTCACTAATCAAGAATAGAATTTATTATTTCTGAGAGGATTTCCCCCATTACTTTGAATCAATCATATTTTTACTGGGAGAATTTTATAGTTAAGATTAATAACAGAAAGAAACTTTCAGACTAGATAAATGATAAGAACACAGTTAAGCCCATGAATTTGTGCAAAGTTTCATTGATCAATATGCATAAATGAACCAATGTTAAATATAAAGAGTGACTTGAAATTCTTTGATATTAAGAATAAATTGATGTAGAAATGGATATAATGGATGGCAAGAGAGAGACAAGTGAATATAGATATACACTGATTAGATAACATATTATATTGCCTGCTGATCAGGCATGACTCTGCATGATGGGATATGGTGCTATATTGTTAACTGTTAACTATATTGTTAACTGTTGTTACTGTTAACTGCTGCAATTTATGCAGTGGAGGCTCTGCAAAGTGTTAAATTCAACAAATTCTGTAAGTGTTCAATGGTATTGAGATCTGGTGCGTCTAGTGGTTGTTGGGTTACCAAATATATATTGGATGACTTTGGTAATATATGCCTATGGCAAGCAGATAATTACCCAAACATTTATAAATAGGGGAAAAAACATCTAGGTTAAAGTCAATGACAGCTAGAGAGAAGGTATTATTTTCTAGAAAGAGAATATATAAACAGAGAAATGTGTTACATACCTTCTTCCCTACTATGAAAAGGAAAGCTAGCGGATATTATAAAAGCTGTCATTACTTAAACATCATACAAGTAGCTGTGTCTACCTACTCATTAGGAATGTTTCTTTAATTATCAGATTTTAACTGAAAACAGTTCTCTCTGCCAAGAAGGCATTCTGGCTTTTGACTTTTGGGGGTTATATAATTGGCTAAGCATGTTGCATGTTAATTAGGGAAAAGGATGGATAGTTAATTCGACATTACCAATGCAATAAAGTGAAGTCATCTTCACATTCCTGGAAATATTCACAACAATCAGCTTGTGCAATATGGTAAAACACATTATCTTGCTGAAAAATGGCCTTGTCATGAAGAATTGTTCCAGGTCTTTGATGATGTAGAGGTGAGATTTGGCAATGTCCTTCCACATGAATGATAACATTTAGTGTTTCCTCATAGAATATTTCCCAGATCATCGCACCACATTCACCAGCTATCTTCCCACAGTGCATTCATTTCTCAATGATAATGGCATACACATACCCTATCATTGAATTGCATTCAAAATATATATAGTTGCGGCCATACAAAATTGTGTTGAAAATATTTAGATTAAATTCAACATTTCAGCATTAAATAAGACTTTGATATGCCACTAAACAAAATCAAACAATCACCATGAAAGAACTCTTTCATGGCATTAATCCACATAATATCCTACAATATCTTAAGGAAATCAAACTTTAGACCAAAATAAAACATCAACAAAACTACAACATAAAACACGCATATTATCACTTGTAGTAATTATGTCCACAAAAGCTGAGTATCATCTATCATGTATTCAATTGTGAAAGCAGAATAACATTATATTTTTACTACTTCAAACCTCCCAAGAAAACTAAATATTGGCATTAAATAACCCACAAGGGGTTCATATGCCAATAAACAAACAAATCAGAATCTGTTTGTTTATCAAATTCTGATTAGGCATGAATCCACCTCTTTTCCCCCAGTTATGGGTTAATTAGTTAAACCAGTACCACTAAAACCATTATTATCTAGAAATAAAAATTCTTAAAATCTAAAAATACTTTCTGGCTTTCAATATCCAACAAAATTTTGATAAATCATAGAAAATAAATAAATTAATCAGTGTTCAAAAAATTAATAAATGAAAGAAGTTCATTATCTTTTCTAATTATGTTAACTAAATATTAAATCTACATTCTTCATAGAATGAAAATGTTGAAAAATGTGATCGTTGATATTATTCAATTCATTTTCATTTACTCACTCTATCTTTACATACCAGACACCAGCATAAAAAAAAACAATATTTTATGTCTCAGTATTTATATCAAAGTAAGCATGATCTTCCTCTTCTATGTGCTGTATCACTTCCGAACATGAACGATCACGGTTCTCCACAATTTTCTATCCTTACTAATAAGGTTTGGCTTTTTGCTATCTCTCTCAATCTCTGTTCTGCCATCTATTTATATAAGTTTAATTCGTAATTTACTCACTGATTTACTCTGATAGGAATTTTATTTCAAGTTAGAAATTATTCTCTCACAAATTAATTGTATTATTTTCTTAAGCAGTTTATTTTTAATGGTTACATTAAATTTATTATTGACATTTAATATGCTATATATATATATATATATATATATATATATATATATATATATATATAATGAGAAGCCACGTAAACTTTCTTAATATGTATATAATATAGAAAAAACAAAAAGAAAAATACTGGATTTTAAAATTAAATACATATAAACTAAGGTTAAATAAAGACTTGAGTATTTTAAATCTTTATAAATATTTCAATAGTTAAACAAAAACTTTTTGTTAGATATAGTTAAAAATTTTTTTAAACAACATCTAAAATATTGCTACAGTTAGATTTACGTTAGAAATATTCAAACACAGTTGCATTCCATATCATGTGACGTCCGCGTCTCGCGACGGATGCTACTTAATGTAAACAAACTTCTGAAAACAGCCATTTCTGAAGAAAGATTGGGGCCGATCTGAAATATCAAATATATATATAAAAAAAATATAAATAAATACTTTCACAAAAAAAACATTGAACTTTTTTTAATTCGCAACTTTTCAGTTGTTTTTTCTATATTATATATATATATATATATATATATATATATATATATATATATATATATATATATAAGTTAAATCTGTAAGTTTTCAGGTCCAAAAAAGTTGTCAAAAATTTGATGGAAATCTGTTATGATTACAAAAATACTGAAACTACAGTTCATTCATTCATTCCATCAAATGTTATTGGGAGAGAGAAGAGTACAAGCAGAACAATGACAGAAGCCAATTCTTGGAAAAACAAAGACTGTCATGGAATCAATCAAGATTATTTAATCCAAAAACTTGTTTTAAAAGTTTCAGAAACTGTCATTTTTTAGAAACAACAAGAATCAGCTTATTCTATTTTTTATTTTTTTCCACAGTTTTTCTTTATAGACGCCATACATGGTGCCAAACCCATTCAGAAATATTAAAACTATCAACTCTATACAACCAGTTTCTGTAATCAATGTTTAAAAAAAGCTTTGAGTGAGGGAAGCCAGAGGGTTTTAGCAAATATCATTTTTTTTTAACATTATGGACTTGTGATACAGAATCACAAAGAATTGTACCAGATAACAGAAAGTGCATCACTTGAGGACTACCAATAACAACAAAAAATAAATGGATAGCCCTTGTAACTTGAAGTAAAAATAATGGCATAATCAAGATGTTGACATTCCACACTACTTCAAATAAAAGGTTAGGAAGGAAACTCCTATCAGTACGGGAAAGTGAAATAACAGCTACTTGATTTGAGAAACTATTTTCCTGAAAAAATTTTTTATTCAAAATATTTTATAAACTTTAACCAAAAGCCATACTGATTGCTTGTTCAATGAATGCAAAATGTTTCCTTGTATGAAAATGGTTAATACTATCATTACCATTTATTGGTAATTCCACAGATATTTTAGTCCTCACATTTTGTTATTCCAGTTTCAAATCAAACGTTTTATCCAGACCAACAATATAAGTAGAAATGTTGAAATCTTTTTTTTTTTTTATTGTTAATAACAATTTGTCTGCAAGGCAGAAATAGCTAAAATGAAGGTTCCATGAATGAAGCATATTCTGAAATTTGTATAGGTTAATTTAATTTGTTGTAGAAAAGATAAACAATTATGAATTAATGTGAAATCCTAGAATACTTGATGTGTTTAAAGCTGATGAAGCTGAATTGTGGAATTAGTAAATGCTAAACACTTCAAATATCTAGGTATATAGATCACTTATAACAAATTTAGTATAGGAGATAAGGAATTTGAACTGTGCTAGGGATAGTTTTGTCCAACACCACAAAGTACTACAAAATTAAAAAAATTAACAAAAAACTTGAGTTATATTCTCACCAGGTCGAGATTCATATGGATGTTAAGCATGGCACCAAACTCATTCAGAAATATCTAAATTGTCAGCTGTTTCCTAAGATCACTGGTTAAAAATGGCTTTGACTGAAGACTGTAGCTTTTAGTGAGGCTCATTCTTCTTTGAACCTTGTGGACTGGTACTACAAAATTGCAAAGAAAACTCTACTAGATAACAGAAATCACATCACTTGAGAAACGGCAACAACTAAAATGAAAAGCACATGTAAGTCAAAGGGAAAATAATGACATAATCAACATGTTGACCATCCACACTAATTCAAACAAAAAGTTAGGAAGGAAACTCCCATTAATACTGATAAGAAGAATAACAGCGGACTTGAGAAACTCTTTTTACCGAAAAATAGTTTTAAGAGAAAGATTTTATAAATTTAAACTGAAAGTAGTACTGGCTGTTTGGTCAATGAATTCTGAATGTTTCCTTATAACAGAAGAGTTAATATTACCATTATCATTTATTTATTAATGTCTACTGCTAAAAATGATGGAACTTTTTAAGAATAGGTAACTGCTGTCTGACAAATAACACTAATTCAAGACAGCAGTTATAATTGTTACTCTGGTGTCTAACTCATTCAAAGTTGTCTCAAGTATCATCAATATACAACCATTTTCTTAGATCAATGGTTAAAAACACCTTCAAATGAATTAATGAAAAAGATCTTAAAGAAGACAATCATTCATCAGACTCTACAGACTGGCACTAATCACAGACACAAAACCCACATCACTTGAACATTTCCAAAAGCAGCCAGAATAGAAATAGCCAGCACATGTTATAGCAATTTTTTCATTTTTTTTTTTTTTAATCATTTCACCCCAAGCAAGGCGGGAATGCCACTAGTGCACAGAGAGCTACAGAGAATGAAAGTGAGAGAAAATACTGGGTATACAGGGGGATTAAGGAAAGGATAAAAGATGAAAGGGATTCAAGAACATAGAAGATGGTGATTGACATTGCATTCAAATTTTTGAAGATTGTAGTTATCAGGGAAGCAATTAAATGGAAGGGAGTTCCACAGGTGGGAAGTGTGAAAAAAGAAACTTCTGGAGTACACGTGGTAGTTACTTTTAACTATTTAAACAGTAAAAGGCTGGGATCTAGATCTCAATCTAGTAGCATGCTTAAATTCACATAGTTGGAGAACCAGGTAAAAAATCTTTTCAGAAAAGTTGTGATGAAAATATCTGTAGAAAAGACAGAGGGAAACAATGTCACATTGGTGAGAAAGTGACTGAAGTTGAGATTCCAGGTCAGAATCAATTGCATTGCAGATGTGTGTGTTTGTGCAGTGAGAATGAAATGAAGAAAACCTAAGAATCACAATAACTTTTTCACAGCTTTTATTTCTGGTTGAAAGAAAGTTCAAAATAGTAATATTTTGTGAGAAAAATGTGGAGTTTCCCAGTTATTAAAGTTCTTTAAATAGATGCTTTCATGACAGAGATTACTCTGTTAGTTCCCACAGGAGAAATAAAAAATTTGAGTGTGAAACTGCTAGAACAGGACTTGTCTTTTTGCAGCAAGGGCTGTGTGTAGTTTTTCCTTTGGGTAGGTATCTCAAAGGGAGATTTCTCGTCCGATTCCCACGGGGAATGAGAAAATCTAAATCAAGCTGCCAGGACAGTTCTTGTCTTCTGCAACAAGGGTTGAGCAGCCCTTTGAGCTGGGCCTTGAAGGATGCGGCCACTGAAATTGAAAAGTGTGAAAGAGAGCTGACTGTGAAGGTAGAAGTCTCTGAAAAGGAAGATGGAAAAACGGTTAGCATTTTTATGACTTCTAGGTCATCCAGTTATACTCTGCTGATTATTTCCATTGCTGCTACTGATGAATTGAGCAAATTAAGGAAGCCCTCATATGCCACAATAGCCAACAACTGAGATAGTTTCTCTAATGTAGCTAAAAGAGAGAATAATGAAATAACCAAGCTTTTAGCTTTCTACATTACCACAAACAAAAGTTTTGAAAGGAAACTCCCATGAATATTAGAGTTAAAAATCAATGTAAAAAGTCTAATTTCCTGAAGACCTGTTTTAATAGAAGGATCTCATAAACTTCAACCATCAATATAACTGTATGTTGAACAAATGTATGGAAATGGCTAATTTTATTTTTAAATTAATGTATATATTTGTGCTATCTGTTTCTCGAATGTTTTCATCAAAATACTAAATTTGAGTGCTATAATAATACAAACTCTGACTGCTAGCTGTTTTTCATCAGGAACACTCTATAAATTATCAAAGCTTACGTTGATTCCTCTGGGACCAAGTCATCACACCCCTGTATAGTACATGATTCAGATCAGGAAATAGCAAAGGTCTGAATCAAATTTAATGTCTTTCAGGATCCTTTGATCTAAGTGGAGTTGATATGTTGCGACCCAAATGACTCTAAGTGATATCAAAGTAAGTTTTGTACTCATTGTCACCCCAAGAATTTTGACCAAGATGGTAAGCTCAATGCAACCAAGTGTAGAATCAAGCATCAAAGAATATTGGTGGGTGCACCAACATAAAAGAATGAAGTGAACCCAGCTGAACTTGGGATATACAAACACAGACAAAACAGCAGGATAACAAGAAGTGATATAAACACATCACCCATAAGGGAGAAGGTAGAATTTCTCACATCCTCAAAAGGAGATTTAATGTTCAAAGATTCAAAACCAAATACCCTTGATTTGGCCAATGTTAATTTGACGGAGTCCAGAATTGAATAAGCAGTTATTTTTCATGTTTACTCTTGTATACATATGAGATTTTATGAACCTAATATTACACACACACACACACACACATATATATTATGCATAGTTTAATGGTAATGATAAAAGTTGATAAAATATATGGAGAGGCAAAACTAGAGATGGAAAGCTTATTAGAAGCAATGGATATACAGATATAAGAGAGTACAGCAATATGCCAGTGGTTAGATATCAAAAGACATCATGTACAGTGAGCTGACAGTGGGACATCATCCGGTAGACCACCTTGCACTTTATTTCAAGGATGTTTGCAAGACAGACCTGAAACTCACATGTGTCAACCCTGGTTGCCGTGAACAGCAAGAAAATGACTGCAGTAGCTGGTGCCATGCTGTTGAAGGAGTCATGAAGAGCGAGAAAAAGTAAAGTCAACCAACACAGAAAGCACACCTTCATTCTACATTCCAGCTTCGTCTGTTGCACCTGCTGAAAAAGCTGTCATGCAAAGATTGAAATGTTAAGCCACTTCCAGATGCTACTCACAAAACAACTAAATTTTGACCAAACAGGTGCTACTATTAGCTTGCAGGATAAACAGATGCTTATTACTAAGATGGCAATTAGTTTAATTCGTTTTTTCCTATCCTGGGCTCCCTTCAAGCTGGACTGATGAGTGTAAAGTCTAGAGAGAGTTTCTTCAATATTTCTTTGCCAAATAATAATGGGCTTGAATCAATTTAAAAGAAGTTACAATACAAATACAAAAATCCTGTTTCTTTCAAGCTGATTGGAATATTTCTTCTCCTCAAGAATTCTGTAGGTCAGTACTAATGTTTTAAAATTTTTTCATCTAATACAAAGCCCAAGAGACACTCAGGGTAGAATGTCAATGAATGAAGTGTATGATATGAGCATAAGAGGAAGAAGTGAGAAGTAAAGATAAAGATATAGCAGATAAATGGTCCTTGACTTGAATACTGAACTATTCTGAGCCTCATGGAAATAAAAAAAAAACACACACATACACACCCAAACACACACCATCAGGGAAAATATTTTAAAATATAAACACTGTTTTGTTTCAGGAATATAATAATTATAATCATTGATAATTCTTAGGTTTTTATTAAATCCTAAACTGTGGGTATTAAGTTTGGAAATGAAATTGATTTCAGCTTTTCTACAGCTGTCTTCAGAATTAATTTAATGATTTGATTGATTCGAGTGATCTGAGAAGCATCCCCACAGTTTGTTCCACAAAGGATTGGCTGTTGGAAAGAAGTTTTCAGAGTGGAACACCCTTCTTAATGAAAGAATATGTTAGTAATGCGGGTGATTCAACCCTGTGGATGTAATGTGGTGTGTCCTGGCTGTAAAGAACTGAGCTGGTGTTACTGAACAATGGAGTTGGGAATATTTGCTCTGAAGGTAGCAATAGATTAGCTATAGAATTGTGATGTTGTGTCTCTGGGAAAAGAGGTTGTTGAGTAGAAAATAAATCATCCCTGATAAATGTTGTAGAATTCAGTCAGGGGCAGAAAGTACGGATCTAGCAGTTCTAACCAATATCTGATAGCAATTGGTATTTTGTTCTCATCCTCGAAGATAAGCTCAAATTCTTTGATTATCAAGAAAAAATTAGAATGGTACACAAAGTTACACAATAATTAAAATGAGTGTTAATTAGTGGGAAATATTCTTTTTATCTTTATGTAAAAGTTATTTATGAGAAAACTTAAAATATCATTCTCATGTTTCTTTCAGATATAATTACTTGAACACCTCATCAACATTCCACAAGGCTATTGATATATTAGAAGGAAAAAGCATATAAAATATTTTATAACATAATTAACATTTTTATCATTCTAAGATTCAGTTTAGGAGTGTGTTATCTTTTATAAGGCAATCTCTATTCATTTTAATTCTTTCATTACATCAGAATCCCAAAAGGCAAATATGTAAATAGCTGTTGACATCCTTGTGCCTGCCAAAAAAAGGAAGAGAACGCTCTCTGTCAAATAAGTTCACAAAGTCCAAGGATTTGATTGTTTTCCTTCACATTCTAGTCAGGGTCAGGCAGAATTAGATTTGTCCCACCCTGACCACTCCCATTGCCTCTAATTGCGGTACTGATTGTGATTGAAATTAAAGTAAATGAGGATCTCATCAGCCAGGCTTGTGGATTTTAATTAAAGTGTGATGCAACAAATCATGCTTGCTTATGGGATTTAATTAAATTATACTTTATAAATTAAGCTAATCCAGAACAATTGGGAAAATGAAAATGTCTGAAATTGCCCTCTTTAGAAAATGATGTTTCTAAAAGTAATTTGCTTATATCATTCTTTAAAAATTGTATAGCTTAGTTATTTTTTATGGCTTTTATTGATTGGTTATATTAAATTTAGTATACAAAATAAGGAAGTTGACTATAGGTACGAGGATTAGTTTTGACCAATATGCTAAGATACTAAAAAACAAAAACATTAACCTGAAAACTTCATTGATATTTTTTTAGCAAGCAAGGCAATAGAGCCACTAAGTTGCAAGGGGTTACTGAATGTGTTAGAGTAAACCAGTGTTTCTCAACCTTTTTCTCTTCAAGGTAACTAAAACTCTGAGATGCTTTCCAGACACACAGGGGGGGAAATAAGGCCACTTGCTAAATAACATATGCCAGATTTGTAGGTAAAAGCAGTCTTTTGTAACACTGACTAGCTTTTCTCCTTAGGGCAAAAGTTTCATGTTACTTGACTTTATTTTATCTCATTAATGACTTGGATATTTTTAACTATTCAAAAAGATTTAAAGTGGATCAATCAGAAATTTATTATGATTGTATCAACAAACTTCTTTTACTACAAATATAATTTAGTCCTGGGTAAGACGATAAACTACGTCCAACAGCAAGGCCTCTGATAATGTTTATGAAAAAATAATAATGCCAGCTATACGTTTTTGAAAAAAAATATTACCAGCTATATGTTTTTGAAAAGAAAATCATATTACCAGGTATACATTTTTGATAAAATAATATTACCAGCTATACATTTTTGAGAAAAAAAATATTACCAGCTATACATTTTTGAAAAAAAAATATTAACAGAAATGGATTTTTGATAAAAAAAATTATATTACCAGGAAAAAAAAAAAATTGGCATTAAATAACCCATTGAGGTTGATATGCCGTAAAACAAAACTAACCAAACCAAACCAAACTAACCAAACAAATATAATTAATTTTCTGTTAAATTTATTTTTCAATTTGAAAATTTAATCTTTTATCTGAATCCAATAAGCCAGCATTTGTAAAGATTTTTCCTGATTGCTTTTGTCATGTCCATAAAAAATAAATAAATAAAAATTAATTATAGTGTAAAAAATACTTATAATGATTATCATTAATTCTCTCTTTTCTAAACCAAAGAAAATCAACTGCACTTTTCTCCTCTACACAGACAAACATATCACATTCTTACTATCAGACAGGTAGTCAACATGGACAAGCCATCAACACATGCCTGAAAGAAAATTTTGACTCCGTTTCCTTTTTCAGGCTATAACAGTAACATTTATCTCTTAGCACTCAACAAAAACTTCAGGTAAGAAAAACCCAGATATTTCTTGTGTTTCCAACTAAATTATCTGTGCACTCATTATACACATCTATAAAAAATAAAACAGACAAGAAACACTGTATATGCTTTACTTATTCTTTATTTTTTTTTATCATTCTGTTAGATTCCAATCCATATTTGACCTACATTTGACCCCAAACTCACAATTTATTCAGTATTACCTTTTCTTATGTCTCCAATACCACATAACAACCAGATAATAAATAATACTTGTTTGTTGTTTCCACTTCTTGCTGTTTGTCATTTTCCAAGTATTTTTGTATATATTAATGTTATGGGGTTTATAATTATTTATTGAGTGTTATAACTCTCCTAGGCTTTTCTATCATAAAAAGTTGAATCAATATAGTCGTGTTTCCTATGTTTATATAAAATCTCTAATTCTCAGATTTGATTTGATCAAAATTGCATTCTTTGAAATTTTCAGCTGGTGTCCATTCTTTAGTTCCACCAATTAAAGCATTTACTACTTGTTCGTGCCATACAGATTCTATGGAGTTGAATCCCTTTCATTTTCTTTGTATTTGAAATGCAAAGGGAAAGTTTCACTCAGACATCCCCCCCCCCCCACAAGGACTGATACTATGTGAAACAGGTTACTGTGTAGATGCTTTTCTGCACACTACAAACTTATCCTCCTTGAGTCAAGGGTCAGTTGTTATCTATCCTCCATATCTTCATAATCTTCTTCCTATCACCTCATTTTTCATTCATATCACAGAGCTCATTTATCATAACTATTTTCATCTTTAACAATTTGAAGGTGATTTTTTTTTTGCAAAGCATAAGTTTTATCCTGTCACTACAAGTGACTCAGATGAATGAATGATAGAGTTTTTGAATTTTGCAATTGTGGTGTCATATCCTGCTATGGCAACAGAAGATGACCATGACTGAAATTAAGTAAAGGAGCCTTGAAAAACAATTTAGTTTGTTAAAGATTTTAACAGAAACCCTTTAACTGGCTGCCAGATATTGTATTGGGTTAAATTTATCATAAAAAATCTCATTTGTCTGTCTTTTTCCCTTTGAGATACTAATACATATATATTATCATATTAATGCATTCATGTAAAATTTTTAAAGTATGACTTCCACAACAATGTTAGTGATGGAAGAAGAAATAAACATGTTGCAGGATTTATCGTTGTTGATATAGCAGTGAATGCACACAAATTTAATTTGCCACATGAGTTAAAACAGGTGATATTTGATTTATTTTATGATTCTAACAATTCAAACCCCCAAAATAATAAAATAAACCAAAAATCAAGAAAAATATTGAAACAGAATACAAAAGTAACAAAAATTTGTATGTAAGGTATATGTATATCCAAGAAGGTAGACATTAATATAGATCAATAAATGA
>OZ038480.1:99420024-99500024 GCA_964036315.1 Acanthosepion esculentum | reverse complement strand
TGTGCATTGTTTATACAATTGTGTTAAATAATATAAAAATGAATTTTTTTGCAAAAATGTTTTCTTTTTCTTTGGTATATATCTATATATATAGCTCATATGATTCAATATCAAATATGGAAGGAGACAAAATCTTTTAAGGCCATTACAATATGTAATTTTAACAAATTTCAGCTTTTTCTTTATTTTTCAACTATCTTCTTGTAGGTTTTAAATTTTATTTAAACATACTTGTAAAATCAGAAAAAAAATTTAAGTATCAGCTAAATATTCTCCTGTCTCTATGTTTTACAGTGATTAAGGCCTAATGAATTTTTCAATAACCAGACTAAACGTGAAGTTGAAAAACTTTTTTCCAAATTAGAAATAATGACATTTTTTTTCATTTCAACATTATAAGGCTCCACACTTGATTCCTATTTATTGCTTTAATTCTTAAAACAAGACTAACAGTCTGCATTGATATAGTTAAAAAAGCCAATTTCAAGTCTGTAAAACATGTAAGGAAAATTATTATCAAGTAGTTGGAATATTGCAGCATTAACAAAGATGTAAAAGGATTTTAAGTTATTTCATTCACAGCATTTTCACCTCACAATATTGTAAAGTTGAATCATCTCAATGTTAACTTCAAAGTTTCACCATAGAGATTGGCTGTTATCTTTTCTTGACATGAGATTTTCTCTAATTTTGTCAGATTTTTTTTTTTTAATTCTGTTGTCTTCAAAATCATTTCAAACAGTTAAAGATGTCAGTAGGGATTAAACGGAAAACATGTTATCTGAGATACAAAAGAAAAAATGTAACAAAAAGCTAAGACAACAGTCTTCTAAAAATCAGTTTGCCATTCACGCATACTCACTAGTATTAACAGACAATAACCATTATAGCATATAAAAAAATGCTTAAATGTGTCTCTGTGTGTGTATAACAAATTTAAATCTTCACACATCAAATTTTTCAATAGTAAATTTGCTTCAATTTCTTTGTTGTTTACATTTTGATTCTGATGGTTTTTGCATTTTTTCTACCATTTTTTCTATTTTATCTGCATTTTTTTCATGATGTCTTCCTTTTTTTCTATTTTATCTGCATTTTGTCCTTTGAGATGTCCACCTTTTTTTCTTGATGGTCTTTGTTTTGTTCTTTATGATGTCTACCTTTTATTTTTTATGTTGTTTGATTTTTATTTTTTGTAGTAGCTGTCTTTTGTTTTTTATAGTAGCTACCTTTTTTTCTTTATGTTGTCTCCTTTCTTATTTCTTCATTGTCAACATTTTTCCATTTGTTTTTTTACTCTTTACATGCACCTGTGTCTTTTCAGATGAATAATTACAGGTGTATGAAATGAAAATTTGAGTTCATTATTAATCTAAATGCCACTGTGATATGCAATGCTTTTCCTCTCCAGTCATTCTTATTTCCTGATCTTTTTAGATGATTCTAAAAGGTATTTAAGCATATAATCACAGCCAGTGCAGGGGGGGGGGTTGTGGGCCCTCATTAAATGTACGATGCACTCCCTACCCCCACTCTGCTACGAGTACATATCTTAATTTTTAAGGGGTAGTATTCATATAAAATACAAATTTTATTGTAATGTAATCATGCACAATAATGGACTATATGATATATAGAGGAACAATTCAACTAGAAAATTTGAAAATGAATACAATGTATCTAAATACAAATCAGAGACATGTCATAATAGTACATTCCATCTCAAATAAATCCACAATGCAGCAATTTTTCAAATCGACTTGAGATTTTTCTTGTTAAAATGTTGAATAATTTTAATACATTCAACATTTTGGTGAAAAAATAGTGAATTTTATATTGTCTTTTTGAGACTTAGCATGAGCGAAACAAATTCATAAATTTAGATAAAAATAACCAATCAAAATCTGCAAAAATTATTCATCCTTTAATACTGATAGTCAGTTGTTTTTAGTTTAATTTGTAATGTATATAAATGTAGGTAGAAAAAAGCAAATGTTGATAAGATAATGAGGATCACAATAATGTATTGCCTGGGTACCCCAGTCAGTGGGGAGTATCACTGGCCTGAATATACGATAGGTGACAATTTAAATCATGTAATGTAAGGTTTATGGGATGCTGATGCCATTGCTGGAAATATTCTTGGAACTCATTTTCTGGAATAAATTTTGGTAATGTAGCTGGATGTCAGGTATTTTATTAGATATATCCTTCAATGCATTTTTCAATTCTGGAAATAGCAAATCGTTACAGGTAGCTAAGTCTTATTAGTGAAGTGGATGGCCCCCTTTGTAATGGATTTATTTTTGGGGGGGGGGTTGAATCCTTTCATCCTAAACAAAGAGGGGGTTATGGAATATGAAAGAATACGAGAAAAAGAAAACATCATTATAAAGAGAGGACAGTAAAAGAAACTGTTAGCATAAAATTTGTTCCATCTAAACATTTCAACTGTAAGATGATGAGACATTGATGCCAGTCTAGTATTGTGCTTAAATTCATGACGTCTAAGTAAAAATTAGGAAAGTCCATCAGAACAATTACCATGAGAGTATTCATAGAAAAGGCACAAAGAGCCTATGTTATGCTGGTGGGAAAATTTATATATAAACATATAATTTATATATGTTTATGCTTTCGATGTAGGATCAATGTGTGCTAGAAGATACTTTCATGAATGCCTGCAGTTATATATTATATTATATGATAAATTTACTTAACTGTAAATATCAAGTTTTGTTATTTTTCCCCAACTTCGAAATTTCTTGAAATTGTTCATTCTTCAAGAGGACTATTGTTTGAATAAGAATATATTTCCATTTCCTTTTTTCAATTTTTTCACATTTTTTCATGTCTTTTTTAACTCCTTATGTACACGTGCAGATTTATGTTTTTTTACACATACACGTTCATGAATTTTCACTTTTGTTTACGTGTTCGTTCGTTTGGTATAATTTTTCCAAATGCAAATTTTTCTTCCACTTGAGAATTTTCTTTTTTAATTATTTTTTTTTATATGTATCGTTTGTATGGAAATTGTTGTTATATCGTTCATTAAGTGACTCTTAAGTATTATATACAACGAACGCTACTAAAATAAACTGAAGCTGAGATGTTTTATAAATTTATAACATTGCACAAGCACCAAACCGGATGTATCAAGAATATTCGATGAATGGTAGACTTATAAATTATAAAATAGATTCTGGCAAGTAAAATGGTCTAAAAAAACATAGTGAACCGACATTCTCTTCTACTCCAATAGCTTCATGTCTCGCACATCTCACCTATGGAACTCCCTTGCCTATTACTGTTTCCCTGACAAATACAATCTCCAACGGTTTAAGTGTAGCGTCAATCGACATCTCCAGTTGCCTTGATCTATCCACTTCCCTTCTCCACATCCTTTCATCTTTCATTCCTATCTGCTCTCGCTCCAAATCTTCTGTAACCCCCTTGCCTTGATCGACCCACTGTCTTTCTCTTTCTCTACATCTTCTCCTTTACCACTCCTATCTGCTCTTCCTCCAACCCTTCTTTAACCCCTTGCGTGATAGTGGCCTCCAGCCTTGCTTGGGGTGATACGCTTAAAGAAGAAAAAAAAAAAAAGACCTAGAAACTGATTCTAAGTTATCTTTCCACTTCTTAAGCAGGAACTTATGAACTCCTGACACACCATGAACTGGAGCATTGTCATAAAAGACAATCCATTTGTCAGAGATTGGCTATTTTCTCAAAAAAGTTTCTTGTAACCCCTACAGCACTTCAAAAGAACCATGTTAATTAACAGTTTGTACTTGTGCCAAGAATTTGTTGTAAATATTCCTCTTATGACCAAAGAAACAGACATATATGGTCTTTAAGTGCACACATGCTTTTTTCAGCTGAGGTGAAATATCTTTGTTTTCTACTGCAGGCTCTGGCATTTTGTCTAATCACCAGTTATATTCCTATCAAACATATCTGTATCATTCAAAAGATCAGATGAAAAGTGAAGTCAACATTTTTGCTTATCAGTCAAGTTTCAAAGAACTGTCTTTAAAGAAATTCTTCTTACTCTTAAATCCTCTGGTAGAATATACTACATCATTTCCCTGTTCCTATTCAGTTCTTCAGCTATCATTCACGCATTTAATCTTCAATCTGAGCACAGAAAAGTTCACACTCTATCCAAATTTGCATCTGTTCTTTGTGGTTCTGGTTGTCGAATTCTTACATCACCATGCACCTGTCTTGCCCTTCCTTGAACTGCCTATTCCATGAAAAGCCATTGATTTCTTCATAATTTCCCCATAAACCATTTACTAGCATTTTTACTAATCTTCAGGCAAAACTTGATGTTTATCAGCTGCTCCAGATTACTTTCACTTCTTTTTCATCAATGGTATAACATGAACATGTAGAACTTCCTCTACTGTTCAACAGTGAATGACTTCTACTTCTCAAGAAAGTAGTGGTTTCAACATATCTGAATGTACTCCTCCTTGGGATTAAATAACTGCATCTCATATACTGCCTTATTACAGAATTATAAAATATAAATATACACATGTAGACTTATACTCTAATTAATTTCTGTCTACTAAAAGATCCCTTTTGCTTTTCAGTGTATTTTTCATTTTTCATAAAACCATTTATAATGTTTCTAGTTTGTAAAATTATTAGCAGTGTATTCATATTATAAATCTAAAAATAAACACGCTGAAATTCACCTTCATCCCTGCCATGCACTGACGGCTTAGTGATAGAAGTTCCGACTGACGCCAATTCAGTCTGGTTTTGATCCTAGCTAGAGGCAACCGGACGTCTAGCCACACTGATGAGCTGTGAAACATCGAAACAGTCTGTCTGTGGATGACAAATATATATATATATATATATATATATATATTGACTGAATTGAGTTCTCTAGGTCACTGGCATGATTATGAAAAAATAAATACACAAAAATTCTCCCTGCTAGGCATCAATATCCTAGGGGTTAGGATGTCTGGTTGATGAGAAATCAGTCAGGTTTTGGGCCTGGCTTGAAGCAATTAAATGTCTAATCACACTGATGAGCTTTGAAATAGCGAAACAGTTTGTCTGTGGATGATGATATACATATATATATATATATATATATATATATATATATATATATATATATATCTATATATAAAATAGTCATTTTATGGCAGTCATTCATCCACTGGAATTCATTTTTTTTAGGTTTTCAGAGCAATACTTACAAAATTAAAACAAATTTTAAATTGGTTAAAATTGAGAAATGTTGATCATACATATTTCCCTTATTACTATATTTTATTGGTAAGTGCAAGAAATAAAGACTAAGGAAGTTGAGGAGTATGGAAAAAAATCACAACTTTGTATACAGATACCAAGTTCAAAATATATCAGTTTATATTAGTAGAGCAAGGTATTTAATATAACTATACAACCACTAACTTATCCAGGTGAGTCCAAAATATGCAGGTGGGGGTATCCACCTTTTTTGCCAAGAAAAAATATCACTGACTTTTGTGATCCATAAAAGCCTTATTTATGCAATTGGCTGAAAAACCAGAATATATGCCACTTCCTTCAACTTGCTCAGTCTTCAACAGTGTTCCCATATCAGTTATATGTGGAGATTAACTGAAAGAGCATCATGCGTACTTGCTTCACTCCAGATATTTTCTTCTATACCAGATTTTTTCTATTCCTCAACTGAGGCTTACAGTGACATGTTGAAATACCAGTTCCCATATGATCAGCCTGTCAGTACCGAGATGGATGACCACTTGGGAATACCATGTGCTGTATGCATGGATGTGTGGGTGGTGTAATACATAATGGCACAGAATGTTTTAATTGAAGAGCTGAGTTCCAATTCCATTGGGGTCCATTATATTGACTTATGCACAAATTTCTGATGAAAAGTTATGAATCCACCTCTTCCGCCCCCTAGTGATGGATTAATTAGTAGAATTGCATCACTAAGCCATTATTATCTCAACAAAAAACTTCTGAGAATCTAAAAATATATTCTGGCTTTAAATAACCTGCAAAAGGTTGATATAAGTCATAAAAGTCGTAAGTTATAGAAAACAAATCAATCAATCAATGGACGTCAACTGAGAGAGAGAGTCATATGTACCTGCCTCAATTCGTATATGGTCTTCTATACCAGTTGTATTCTCCTCCTCTTGATATATAAAGGTTTTCAGTTGTCAAAACAAAATTGTAATGCTTATGAATCTTATCAGAGCAAAAGACAGTATTTTGATAAGGAATTACTTCGACAGGTAGTATGTAATTTAATGCTATTTTTTAGATGTGTAAATATTAGAAAATATCTAACCAGCAAGTGAAGTGAGATTACAAAATACAGTTGCCAATGCTATCATGTTAATAGACAAACACAAGACTTTCTTATCTCCTGACATGTTACTGGGTGAGGTTCATTTTCAGCTCTGGTGAGCTAATGTTTACATGAGGTCTTCTGTAATGGTCAAACAGTTATAATTATCATCCCTTATGAGTCATACTAAACCACTTGTAGTCTGCCTTTTACAATAGATATGACTGATAATTTTTTTTAAAAAACAAGTAAATAAATGGGAAAACTACAAGAAAGAAAACCTTTATTCAAGTTCTAAATGGTCAGATATTCAGAAGAAGAGCATTTATTTACAGAACTAAATCTCTTTTCTTTCTTTTTTCAGGTCATCTCACTGAAATAGATATGCTTGAATCTTAATGTAAACCTTTAATTATTGTGACCATGGAAATGGAAATAAGTTGTTTGAACAACTTAGAACTGCATTTCAATTCTGCTTAAAGCAGCTAATGTCACTTTATCAATGTGCTCCATAACACAGGCATGAACTTTATCTACCTGTATTGCTAAATATCGTCTTCATTTTGGATTTATCTTTGGCAACAAAAGAAGATATTTCTTTTAAAAATGCACTTATTCTCGTATGTGATCATTCAGAACTTGAATAATGTTTTTTTATGATATGTCTTTCACTTTTTTTAGTTGTTTTAATTATCACTGATATCAGAAAAAAATGAGATAGAAATATATGTAAATTTACCTACAAATTCTCATGTTTCATGAATATTTGTACAAAGCAGTATTCACTACTGTCAATGAAAATAAAAACTTGAAATTCCAATAATATTAAGGATATTTAATGTGATTAAAGTGTTGGATTTTAAGTTTAGTGGCATAGTAATACTAATATTTCAATCTCTGGGGCAAATAATACAGAGTTAGAATCAGTGGAAAGAGGACTGATAATTCCATGGATGGAGCATGTAAACAACAATGATGATTTAAGGAAAATAAAAAAAAATCCATTTATATTTACAATCAGAAAGAGACAGCAGTTATTACTGGGTCATTTTATGAGGAACGAGGGCTTGAAAAATATGACACTGAAGGCAAGAGTGGAATAAAAAAGCAGCAGAGAACTTACCGAATGAACATGTGTAAATGGTTAGAAGAACAGGATATAAGAAAGACAGTGAAAACACAAAATATACTAAGAGCTACAAAGGACAGAAAATGGTGGAGAGCCATGGTAACCAACATCCTGATGGAACATGACATATAGGAGGAGAATAAATTTCCGTTTCTCACAGTTGACATGGTAGAGATATAAGAAAAGTATAATTGGTTGGTCAGGGGTTTATTATTGAATAGTAATTATGTGACATCTGTTGCTCTGTCAAAATTGCTAATTAGTCACATTTCTTGAGCCAAAGGTGTCAGAAAATTGGTAGTGTACCTTTAATGACTGATATGAAAAATTGGTCAATATTTGAAAATTGGTAAAACCATGATTAGAAATATTTAAGAATTTTTTTTCACTAAAATAAAATGACAAATACTACTTGCAAATTGACTATATCTAAATTTCAAGAGAGGTTCCTAAAGATAAGAGATGCAAGCAACAAAAAATATTTCAATAATATTAATAATATTTAATATTTAAAACTGTTTGGTTTTGAGTTTAGTGGCATAGTAATTGTTATGGGACCTACCTTTATGGAATAAATGGACTCATTCTATTACGATATATACAGGGAGATTATGCCTCTCAGCAGAGCTATCTACAGTTGACGAGTTGACTACTGTACTTTGCCGTCAGTCGGATGTGCAACACTTTTGTATTTGTTTTTTTGTTTAATACTATGTTTTCACTAAATTGCTTAGTTCGAGTTTTCTTTTGGACCTATTCTGGGTCCACAACAGTAATAATAATATTTAAATCTCTGGGCCAAATAATACAGAGTTAGAAACGGGACTGAGAATTCCATGGATGGAGCATGTAAACAACAAGGATGTTTTAAGGAAAATTAAAAAAAAGTCAATTTATATTTACAATCATAAAGAGTCAGCTGTAATTACTGGGCCACATTATGAGGAAGGAAGGTTTGAAAAATTTGACACTCACAGGACATTGAAGGCAAATTTGACACTTGAAGACAGTGGGTAGCCTACCTGATGAGCTTATATGAATGAATAGCAGAATGGGGTGTGGGAAGAGATGGTAAAAAGACAAATGATAGGAATTTGTGTTCAGCCATGATTATTCATGTCCTTAAGGAACACAGCACATAGAAGACGAAGAAGAAGAAGAGGAGGAAGAAGAAAGAAAGAAAGAAAGACACAGAACTAGAAATAACTGAGCAGCATTAAAAAAGGAATTAAATATCCCTAAACATGGATGGAGGAATGAGAACAATCATATATTAAACTAAGGGCTCAATCAGAAATTCCCTGAACGTTACCTGAATTAAAACATTTGTGATGAAAGACATGACTTACCTCAGAATTCGAAACGAGCGTAAACGTGTCTTGCCTGCAAAGTGATGACAAAAAGAAATATGGCTGCTATTGAAGACACAATTTATGCATGCCTATCTTGTCCAAAACAAGGCGATAATTCACACATGCAAATTTTGGCCATATTGGAATAGCATAAAAACAGGGTGCCAGCAGCACACTGAACCGAAGTCATTTGGCTGAGTGCGTGCAATAGAGCTGGACGTGCGGATTGACAGACGGACAAGGAAGAAGAGGAAGTAGACACGGCTGAGCTGGTGTCTGTTTCACAACTGCCCAGTGTAACGGTTGAGAAAGGGAGTCACACAATCCATTTCTGTGAGGCGACCGAAGAAGAAGAAAAAATAGCTGACCTGCCAGTGAGCACCACACTTCACTTTTTGACCCCCCTCTCATCACCATTTTTTTTTCTACAACATAATTGAAATATTTTTTGTTGCTTGCGTCTCTTATCTTTAGGAACCTCATTTGAAATTTAGATATAGTCAAGATGCAAGTAGTATTTGTCATTTTAGTGAAAAAAAATCATCCATTAAAGGTCAGTTATATGCCGTGCGTGATACACATTTTGGCGATCATGTATCTTTCGATACATGACTGACGAGGCAGATTTTCTTTCATGCAGTAGGTTGCCATTTCTTTCTGCAGTAGACCAGTTGCTATCCAAGGCTATAGAACCCAGTCTGTCCTGCTATTTACCCATAGCTGGGGGAGAAGAAGAGAATTCATACCTTTCCCAAGAGTATTAGCATGTAAGTGAATATAATGGGTTTGACTGGAATTTAAACTCAGCTTTCCGATTCCTCAATCCAAGCCACTGTCCATTACTCTACTGTGCCTCCTATTATAGGTACACTACCAAATTTCTGGCCCCTTGGCTCAAGAAATGTAACAAATTAGCAATTTTGACAGAGCAACATATGTCACATAATTACTATTCAATAATAAATCTCTGACCAACCAATTATACTTTTCTCATATCTCTACAGCATCTGTGAGAAATAGAGAATTTATTTTCCTCCTATGTGTTATGTCCCTGCAGGACATTGGTGACCATGGCTCTCCACAATTTCCTGCCCTTTGTAGCTCTTAGTATATTTTGTGTTTTCACTATCTTTCCTCTGCCCTGTTCTTCCAACCATTTACACATGTTCATTAGGTAGGTTCTCTGTTGCTTTTTTCTATCCCTCTTGCCCTCAGTATATCCTCTGAGTGTCACATTTTCTAAGCCCTCTTTGCTCATTATGTTCCCTAGAAATTGCAACTCTTTCTGATATGTAGTATGTGTTTTTACTTTCCATTTTCTCTAAAACTTTGTTGATGCTCACATGTTCAGTTGATGGAATTCTCAGCCTCCTTCTGTATAAACACACACTTATTCATCTCTGAGGAGAGTTTTCAGTGTTCCACTGCCATATAAGAGCACTGATATCACAGTTAAATACCCTCTTCAACGTTTAAAAAATATTTTCCTATTTTTTAATACTTAGCTTTTGGAAGGCATCTTTCGCTATCCCAATGTGACTGCAGATTTCATTAATTATTTTCCATTCTCTTTTAAAACACTTTCTAGATATTTAATTTTTTGTATTTACTTGGTTTTGACATTCCCATTTTGTAATTTGTATGTTGGGCTGTCCCCTTTATCTGACAACCATACATTCTATTTTCTTAGAATTGATGTTTAGTTCTTTCTTCTTACATTCATTTGCTACCTTCTGTAGGAGTTACTGTATTTTTTTTTCTGGATCTGCTATGAACATTTTTTCATTTACATATCTAATGTTCTTAAAATTGTGGTAGGCAATAATGAATCCTGGTTGGACTTATAATTCTATGAAAACTGCCTCACTGTATAAGTTGAGTAAGTCTGGGGAAAAGACACATCCTTGTTTTTCACCCATTTCTATTTTTGTGTATTTATAGAATTCATTTTCTAACTTCATGCTGGTGGTTTGCTCCCATTATATGTTATGGATTCTTCTAATATCCTTCCCAAATATATCATGCTGACGTACATTCCAACAAGTCTTTGTGATAAACTTTATCAAACATTTTTGCATAATCTATTAAATGTGTTGTATTTTTTGTATTTTATATCTTGGATTCAATGTAAATTATGTCTGAATTGAATGAATAAAATAGTCAAAATAATGCAATTTATTTGTAGAAATGAAAGCGGTACATGTGTTGATATAAAATATAGTACTTATTGTTTCTTTATACCACGCACAACTGATGGACCAATGGCATATATATCACATAGATTCTGTATCAAAACAGCACAGTCAGGTTTTTATTTCAATCTTTTTTGCTGCATCAACATCAACTGGTATTTATTTGGCACTGCCACTGACAATTGCACTGTGAATGGAAACCACAGCTCGGCTTAGATATAAGTAAAACAGATTAAAATTTATGGCTTTAAAAATGTAAATTTCGAATGTATATATTACCATAGTATATAAAAATGTATTAAAACAAAGGAGGGCGTAGAGCAAGGATAAGAACAATATATTATTAATTTTGAAATGGTGAACTAAAAAATATGGCAAAAACACAATAAAAAAGGTAATCAATTATATTGCTCCTCACTCTTCAGAGTTCAATCAAGGACAAAACTGATGAATATGTGAAAAATTAACAAAATTTAAAAAAAAAAAAATTTTTCTTGTTGTGTATTTAACTGTAACTTTTATTCTCGAATGAGCTCTAAAGATACACTTTAACTGTTAACTTTTTTACAGTTTTGTTTTAGTCATATTTTTCAGTTCTCTACATTACAATAATATTTTTTGTTATTGCCTTAATAAAATTATGCATAGAGATTATGTAAGCATATATTGATAGAGTTGTACCAAATACACCAGTGTAAACAATTAGCTGATTGCATGTGAAATAGAACACACCTGTGGCCACCCATCAAACTAATAAGGTAATTGTATGAATTCTATATGCCTGCTCATATTTTTATCTGGCTTAAAAGAAGTGTAGGTTGCTGGTGTAATTTGTAGTAACCCAGTATGTCATACTGGGACAGACCCTAGGTGGAACTCATATATATGATCTGTTGCTCAAGATGCTGAAAAAATGATCAGGAGTTCATCCGCTCTAGTAAGTATCTGACTCCCCCTGCTAAATCTTTACAAATGTCAGATCAGACCAAAAAAGGAGTATTTCTGCCATATCCGGGTTGGAGTTGTCTCGATATTCAACAGCATCTACACAGCCTTGTGGATGATGAATGATTTTCCACCTTACAACCCCTTTCCCCACAGGTAAAATGTAGCAAGCCTCTAGCTACTCTCTCACTATTTCCATGACAAGTGTTCTGATGAACTACCTTTCCTTCATTCTACCAGCCCAGGGCTTTGTAACTAGGACCTGCCATGCTACATACACAAAGATGAATTATTTGCATTCCCTTTGTACTCCATTGATATGAAGTAAGTTCCACTTAGGAAGCTTCTTCCCAAGGATTCAGCTTTGTGGAACAGACTCCTGGCAGGATGTTTGCCCAATCGCTTCAATGTTAACCTCCTCAAATCTAGAGTTAACCCTTATCTTTTCTACATAACCACATGAACTGCACTTCTGACCTTCTTCATGTGCTCATAGACCATAGAGAAAATCCTCTACTTTGACTGTCTCTTGGACATTGTAAGCATATGAGACCATTCCAAGCGTACCTAGAAGTAAAAAGACACATCCATGGGACAATATTGAGCTGAAAAATCTGATCCAAGTAAGAAACAAACAGAAGAAGAAAAGAAATGGAATGGAAAATACCAAACAATTAACAAAGAAAATTCTTTAAAACTGTTAATTCTTTGAGAAACAATTTTTTCTGGAAAATGAAATTAATGAAGCCAAACAGCACAGAAAATGCACTAAAATTTGGAGAGAAGCAACAAAAATCTACAATAATATCATACGCTCAAAACCATCACAGACAATATGCCCTGGTCTTAAAAAACACTTTGAATCGCATTTCAACCCTGACCACACTAAACTTAAGATGCCCACAGAAATGCAAAATATTTCAATATACATCCAATCGTGACAAAATCCATCCCCAAACATGAACAATAACAAACCTACTGATAAGGAATTTAAGGAAGCTATTAAAAAAATTAAGGAATTATAAAGCATCACTTGATATTGACCCTGAACTTTTTAAAATATCTTACTTTCTCTCCAAATTAAATAACAAACCTCTTTATTTTATGAAAGAAGTCTGGAATCAGAAATGAATCCCCAAAACCTTCAATTTATCATGCATTATTTTATAGTGGAAACAGGAATATAGCCCACAAGACCCTCACACATACAGAAGTATCTCACCTGGATCCATCATGGTGAAAATATTAATAAATGTTATATTAACTAAGCTTTCTTTGCTTCATGAAAGTGAACTTCTCATGATCCAATTTGGTTGTCATTCTGTTAAGGAATGCAACAATAACATGTGTCATCAAACAATGTCAAGAAATTGCTTAACTCTCTAATAGGAAACTGTATCTTCTTTGTCGACCTCACAGCAGCATATGATCACATCAATAGAGACTTCCTCTTCTCATCCATTAGAGCCTCATTTCAAACCTCATCAGTTGTATGACAAGGTGTAAATGAGAGCCACAGTCTATTTAATCGTTTTCTAGATTATGCCTTGTGAACTTTCAAATGTTGATGTGAAGAGATTGGCACTAACCCGTTAAGCATTACCTGTCATATCAAAAATGAATCTACTAGAAGACAATGATCCTGCCTTCCCGTCCGAGACCAATGTACTGATGATGAGAGTGGGGGTGTATGCTGATAACACAGGTATTTATAACCGGGATAAGAATGATTTTGAACAGAAAATCAACATCCTCTACCAATTGATCCAAGAAATAGAACTCAGGATAACCTTTTCAAAGAGGAACGTATGATCTGCAATTGCAATAAAAGCAGTGATGGCACATACAATGAATCCATCATAAAAATTCAGGATGTGGAATTAGTAAATAATAAACAGTTCAGATACCTTTTGGTGTATGGGTCAGTTATAACAAATTAAGTATAGAAGAAAAGGAAATTGAATATAGAATCGGCTGTGCCAGAGGTAGTTTTACCTAACACTGTTACAAAAAAAAACAAAACATCAACCTGAAAACTTGAGTCATGTTCTTAAATAGCCTTGTTACATTAATAATTTTTAAATGGATGCCATGAATGGTGCCAAAATATTTAAACTATGCAACTGCTTTCTAAGATCGATAGTTAAAAATGGTTTTGAACAGTTGAAGTCTGTATATCTTTTCAGACTTTTTGGGACATTGTGGATTGACACTACAGAATAATAAACAAAGAACTTTACCAAATAACAGAAACCAAATCACTTGAGATCTACCAACAGCAGCAAAAGCTAAAATTGCACTCATAAATCAAAAAGAAAATAATGACGTAATCAAGATGTTGACAGTCCACACTTCTTCAAATAAAAGGTTAGAAAGGAAACACCCATCAATACTCAAACATGTAATAATAGCTACTGGATTTGATAAAACTATTTTCCTAATGTTATACGAAAAACATTCTATAAATTTCAACCAAAATTAGTACTGATAGCTCAATTAATGAATACCAAATGTTTCCTTGTAGGTAAACATCAAATATTATCATTACCATTGGTTGAACATTAGCATAAAAATATTTCTTTTTAATCATGTTTTGCTTTTAGTAAAGTAATAAATCTATAGTTGATTTTTGGTTGTATTTTATTAATAATGTTGAATTTAAGTGAATAAATATATAAGTGAAGTTGATGCCATTTTGACTGTATAATATTTATTTCAAGACATGATTCAACATCAAGAGCTGAACATCTTATTTGTAGTGCTCAGTAATTAAAAGGTCTTTCTTTTTTCTAACCCTGTCTTCTCTTCCATAGATTGCTCACAGAATTTCTTTTTCACATTTTTGTTTTAGATTTGTACTCAAGTAACAAAGAAAATATGACTGAACTTAGAACATGACTGATGATCTCTGGGTAAAACTTGTCTAAACAAACTTCTAAGAATATGTTTGTTTGAGGTTCATAACAACATATCATTGTTCACTATAATATCCCCACCCATCACCCCACTTCCCAAACTGTCACCAGGCTAACCATCCATCTGGGGGAAAACCTTTTTCTGTGAGTGACTTGATGTCAGCTTTTTCATGTTTTTTCTTGGTGAATGGTAAATAATTAGCTTCTGATTTTTAAGACAACTAGAATGTAAGACCCAAGAAGCTTTCAAACTAGTGAATAAGAGCATTTCTTTTTACCTCATCTTCAAATTGGGCTCCTTGTATTGTGAAAAAAATTATTTGTAGTGAGAAATATCACAGTGAATTGATTTTCGTAGAACAACATTAAAAATGTAAATCATCATGAATTAATTCTATATTGGTGTGATAGAAATTTAATCATTTTATGCTTGATTTGTTTTAAAAGGGAGAAATAACATATTTGCTCGCCAAGGATATGAACATAAAAAAATGTATTCAAATGTTATATTCAATCCAGTGCACCAATTTTATTAAAGAGAGAACAAGCAAAGTGGAAATAAATTATGTTTCTTAATAATGCTTAGGTTCTATGTTGCTGCAAAGGTTTCCAATATTTTCTTGATAAAAATCTGTTCATCATCTAAATTCAGAGAATCATTATTTGGTTATTAAAATTCTTCTTCCCTTATGCCACTTTTCAGTTAAAATGTGTTTTCCTCAATTGTAAGATTTTGGTTTTGATTTCATGTAGACTGATTAATTTTTTCTATAACATTAATTTATTGGTGGAGCAAATCTGACAGTGTTGAATGGAGCAGAATAAGCAATAATGTGAAGGTGATATGTATGAGGAATGCTAGTGTGTTTAGGTTGAAATAGTTCTCCTAGAATATTTATCTCAGAACAATTATTGCAGACTCAATGTCAACAACATCTAATTGTATCTATTGACAGAAATATATTACATAAATGTACAATTCTGATGAAATAAGAAAACATTTAAACTAGCAGTAAGAGAATGTGTGTTTTTGTGTGTGTGAAATTTGTGTACGTGATAGACACGTGTATATGTAAGTGTGTGAGGAATAAACATGTGCAATACACATGTGTGAGAGAGTTCAACAGTCAAAAGAAGAAAAATAAAAACGACTAGTGGCCGTATTCCAACTATACATATGACTAAATCTGAGAACCTGCATGCAAAGAAGTGAAAACAGGCTAGGGAGAGAAATGCATGCCTTTTTATAGGCTTAAGGAGCACTGCCTAGTGATGTTTTTTTGTCAAAGTCAAGTAGGATAACCTACAAATACACTGCATGTAGAATTTCCCATCCCATCTCCATGATGATTTATTGCCTTGTTTTTTTTATATATACTGTGTTATGGAAGATCAGATTTTGTCTATTTTTGTTCAAGGTAATTACAGCTAATGAGGTATGGCACCAGTCAACCATTTTCCACCCATAGCTCCAGCTCCTTTTTGTATTCAGTCCAAATATGCCTAGACATAGGGTACTCTGGGACTCGACACTTTAGTTGTCCTGCCATCTGACCATCTTTCACGATGTGGTCCACTCCTTCATCTGCTGGTTGAATACAGCACTGAAGTCAGGTTCAACAATCTTGACCACAGCACACCTGGTTAAGTTTTCCACGAGAAGGTGAACCTCAGCTGATTCAGTCAGGTGCACTCCCCCCACCAGGTTCTTGATAGCATAAAATCCTAGTAAGAGGTTGAAACCTAGTAGCTTTCCTTCAATGACTAGGATCTCCAGGTTTAAAGGGCACATGCAGCCCACTGCAAGATCATCTTGGCTGGTTCCATGTTACCTCAGAACTTTTCCATCTGTAATTAATACTTCATTGTTCTGGTGTTGCCACCAGTGGCATACCAATTTATTCAACAGTGTCTTGGAACAGCCAATATCAACATAGGCTATGCATTGTCATTTGTCAACAAGTATGTGGATGACAGGATGCATCTTGTTTTTTACTTGATAATGCAGGAGATTGGCACAGATGTCTTTCCATCCGAGCTGCTTCCTTGGCATTCTGATGCAAAGTGGCTGATCTTATTGCACTTGAAGCATCACATCTCCTGGTGCAATCTCTGGGTACTCATCTCATTGAGCCATCTCATTTGTACAGTCTTTGGCCATGTGGCCCTGGCCTCTGCACTTCTAGCAAGTGATGCCTGTTCATGGATTTGCCTTGAGCCGAACTCTGACCTCACTTTAAGATAGCTGCATAGCTACGACTGTATGTTCAGCCATATCTCTTGTCAGCACCCTCACCCATGTCAGCAAATCTCTCATTGTCAACCTTTTGATGGCTGGTGCTTGTTGCAATTCTGTTGAAATGTTGTTGGGGAGCCCTGTCAGAAATGCCAGCACAGTCTCAATACCACACCCTACCATTCATGTAATTTGTCTGCCCACCTAAGCAGTTTAAGCTTTGCATAAGCAGAGAACACCCATCTGAAAAAGCAACCAGGCTTCAATCAGGCCAGAGTTCCTCTGTTGGAGTGCATCTCCCTCTAAATATAAAGGTAAAAGTCTTGACACGTCTTCTATTTTCTGGAGTCTTGCCACCAGACACACCTTCTTGAGACATGCCACCACATCTCCATCACCATGAAAGGGCTTTATTATGTTGCTACTGAGTTTCACCTTTGCCATTTTGAGGAAATCAATAAAGAGGTAGCACTGCTGAAATAGATTGCAGTAAAAAGTATGTGAAGTACAAGACAAAAGGAATGAAACATGGTCACTCATCTCAATTTCTTGCTCACTCTGGCTGTCATTAGAAACACTGTCATGAAGCCTTTTCTCCTGACAGTTGGTGTCAATCATATTCATTCTTTTATTTGTTGCGGTTGTGTAAAGATGTTAAGAGATATCAGAAGGTTTAAAATTATGCATGTTCAATAATCTTCTATCCACAACAATTAATAAAAGACAAAAATAATGATTCAAAACATAACAATTGAATTTATTAAGTATTTGATGTACATGCATGTAAACTGAAAGGTTAGACAGAGTTGTGTCTCTTAGACTAGGTAATATTTGTACCTAAACTCATAACGAATAAATTGATTATTAAACTGTAGAAAAAAGAGTTGTTGCATGTTTGGAATTGTGTATTGTACAATGTTGGTAATAGTTCAGAATTATACTTGCATGAAATGTTGTAAAGTTCTTTTACGTCTGACTGCATTAGTCAAGACGGGAGTTCTTTAAAAGTCACATTTTGGCAGCGGAGTTGAGACGCGAGAGAGAACCAAGAGGGAGCGTGACAAAAGAGAGAGAGTAAAAGGAACAATAATTACTTGTGTTTGGTTTTATAGTATGTTGTACCGCATGACTGGATCAGACTTAGTAGGCACCAAAACAGACCTGTCGCGTGGGGGTGATTTGATTGGTCGAAACTGACAATCAGCAAGCTAGATTGAAGGTGATTAACCAATGAATACTTGTTATATATTTTGTAAGATGGTGGTGGTGAAAATTACAACTGGAAGAGTGCATTTCCCAGTGGAGGGTAAACTGGCTGTCGTGGAAGATTCCACATATTCTCTTGCAAAATACTCAATCTAGGTGTTTGGATTAAATTCGTATATGCATATGCAAATCACGTCACTCTCCCTAAATCCTGGCTTGTCTATTGTGCATTCATTCTATTCAGATGAATCAAGCCCAACTGGTTAATGGAAGGCTCAGGTTCGAATCACACCAAAATCAATTCTGCTGACAGCTACAACCAATGGATGTTGCCACACAAATTCTTTTCTTGGAAGGCACGTGACATCTTTTCTTGGTAACTCGTTTGTACAGATACATCTAATAATTAATTAATATGAAAGTATAAACTAGTCAAAATCAATAATAGTTGAAAATGTTTCATCTAATAAGAATTAGATTGATTTGTTTTTATGGTTTATTAACTTTTGCAGATTACGTAAAGCCAGAAAATATTTTAAAATTGTAAGTATTTTTTGAAGATAATAATGATTTAGTGTTACAAATTCTACTAATTAAGCCATATCTGGGATGGAGAAGAAAAGGATTCATACCTTTCACAAGTATATTTGTGCCGAAGTGAATATAATAGACCCAACTGGAATTGCAACACAACACTCCAATCTCAAATTATTATCAATTAGACCCACCTGCACGCCCAAGTTTACAGCACCTGGTATTCCCAAGTGATCACCTATGTACGTACTAACCAGAATTAATATTGGTTAAATTTGGTGAACGTATGAGAACTGATGATTTCATGTGATATGGCCATAAGCTAATAAAAAATTGGCTGATTGTAAATAGTAGTTAGAATCAATAATGATTGACAATGCTTTATCTAATAAAAAATAAAGATGAAAGAAAATACTTGTCAAAAATTAATAATGCTTCACAGTTTTTAATTTAATATGAATTACTATAATACTTCTGCTACTATTCACTGGTAGTTTGTCTCTCTATAGTTTTTTTAGTACTGTGTTGTTCATGACATTGGTGCTTAATATGCCAAAATAGCTGTGAAGACATGTTATACTACTTAATCAAGATCTCTTTCTGATTCACAAATACATTTCCCCGATAGCCAATCATGAACATTCCTGTAAAAAAAATGGATGTCACATTTTTACCACATGGATGCTTCCCTGAATACTAAAATCTTAACCTCTTTAGATCAAGAGTCTTCCTACCACCTCTATCTTTCATCTGAAACACCTCTTTCATCATTACCATTTTAATAGTCATTCTCTACCTTGAGTGTTTCTCAAGCTTTGTATTAGATGACACCTAGTATAAAACAAATTATCAACTTCTTACTTTAAATGAGCTGCTCTCGCTGGTTCCCAGACTTCATGAATTCAAGCGTCCTACTGGCATCCCGCTCCCACCCTTTCACTGTTGAAACTGTTAAATGTAGCCGTCTCTTCTACTCCAAAAGCGTCATATCTCGCACCTCTCGCCTGTGGAGCTCCCTTCCTTATTCCTGTTTCCCTGACAATTATAATCTCCAACTATTCAAATGTAATGTCAATCGACATCTCCAGTTGCCTTGATCTATCCACTATCCTTCTCCACTTCCTTTCCTCTATCATTCCTATCTGTTTGCTCCAAATCTTCTGTAACTGCTTGCGTGCTAGTGGCTTCCCGCCTTGCTTGGGGAAATGCTTAAAAAAAAGAAAATAGAAAGTCAGACCTAATAATAGGCTTTTTATTACCATTGAAATACATAGTTTTTTTAATTATTAATATTATTAATGTTGGCTTTATACATTACTGAATTTTAAAAAATCTAATTTTAATGTTAGGAAATAATAGTTGCCTTTCAAAAGCTTCACTAATCTACCAGTATGTTTAATCTGAGTATCTTTCTTTTTATGTGCCGTGTCCTTTCAGGACATAGGCGATCATGGCCCTCCACTTCCCCCTATCCCTTGTGGCTCTCAACAGGTTTTGTGTTTCTGCCAACTCTCCCAAACTACATTCCACCATCCACCTGCCCAAGAATGCCATGTATGTCATGCGCAGCTTTCTCCTGTCTCTTTTTCCCACTATTCGTCTCGTGAGTATCAGATTCTCCAGGCCCTCCTTTCTCATCACATGTCCAAGAAATTTCATCTGCCTCTTCCTTATGTTAAGCATAAGCTTCTTCCTTTATTGCATCCTCTCCAAGACCTCATCGTTGCTCACATGCTCGGTCCATGATATCCTCAGCATCCTTCTGTAGAACCACATCTCCGCTGCTTCGAGTCTCTTCTTTATCCTTAAGGATACCATCCAACATTTACTGCCATGTAGTAGGACAGATATCACATAGCAGCTCAGTACTCTTTTCTTTGTCACCATAGAAATTCTCCTGTTTTGTACTCTGCCCAGCTTCTGGAATGCCTCCTTGGCCATCCCAAGCTGTCTTCGGATCTCAGTGTTGCGTCTACCATCCTCTGTCAGAACACTTCCCAGATACTTAAAGAAGCAAAAAATTCTATATGAAAGTATGAAATAATAGATTTGACAAAACTGTGGACATTTCACTTGGGTGGGCCAAAGTAAATCTTTAAGTAGTACTGCAATTCTTGCATTCATTTCATTTGGGTGACAAGTTTGGAACTTGTAGAACATTACTTGTCACCTCCAACCAAACGTTCTGCAAGTTGGATATCCCTTTAATTTAATTCATAATTTATCATTTCTCAAATTTTTGGATCAGTTTCAATGTTGAATCCATATAATCATTAATCATTAAATTAGTTTTTATTGTGATGGAATTCTTAAATTTTACTTTCATCTTTTGTGCACCATGACACTTCCAGACAAAGGCAATCATGACTCTCCACAGTTTCCTGTCACTTGCATCTTTAAACACTGATATCCAGTCACACAAACTCATTAGTTAGATTACTTGCTGCTTCTCTTCTTCCCCATATTTCTCCTGTCAATGTTAACATTCTCAGTTCCCATTTCTTTATATGTTCCAAAGATTTCAATTAGTTCTTTCTTATTTTAAGTATAAATGTCCTTCGAGATATGTCATTTTCTTAAAATTACCCTGTTGCTTACTTTGTTACATGATAGGCATTCTCAGCATCTTTCTATAGAACCACATCTCTTTGTTTCAAGTTTTTTGAATGATTAATTAATTTTCTACAGCTTATCAACACTTCGCAGGTTATTTAAAGCCAGAAAATATTTTTAGATTGTGAAAAATCTTTTTTGAAATAATAATGGTTTAGTGATACAAGTCTACTAATTAACCCATAGCTGGGGGAAAGAGGTGGATTTATACCAATCCAATGGTATTTATGCATAAGTGAATATAACAAAACCAATGGAAATTTGAACTCAACTCTCTAATTAATAATTCATTGTCCATTACACCACCCACACTTTTAGAGTACCTGGTATCCCCAAGCAATGTTTTTCCATCTATCAGTATGGCTGAAGCAAAACCCCATGATAGCAACTCATTGCATCTTCTTGGACTAACATTTTCAACTGACATGAAGTCGAATTCATCTTGCACATTTATAAATCTACCATAATTTTGTGCATTGAATATTCCTGCCATATCTGGTCTTCAGTTATATATCTAAAGATTCTTGGCAAAATCTAAGTATCATTCCCACCGCCATGATCTGGCTTCCCTCTGATTTTTTATAAATATTTTTATGCCAGTTTAATGAGCTCTACTCCTCTGTAACTTGACTGCATGAATTTAAGCATACTACTAGATTTGTTACTCATTGTTTTACTGTTAAAATAGGTAGATGTAACCATAAGTTCTATTCTAATAGTTAATTTTCTTTCACTTCTCACCTGTGGAACTTTTCCAATTTCTTGCTTCCTCGCTACTTATAATCTTCAAAGATTTAAAGGCAATGTTAATGACCATCTTCTGTTTTCTTAAATCCTGTTCTTTCTCCTAACTAATGTCTTCTTTTTCTCTTCCATTGTGTCTTAGTGACATTATTACCTTGCTTGGAGGGAATTGATAAAAATGTTGTCCTAATTTTAGTGGCAATGAAATGTAACATTTTATCACAACTAAATTTAAGGTACAAGAAATACTTGTAAAAATTTAATAATTACTTCATCCAATAAAAAATTCAAAAAATATCACGACTACTAATATTATTTATTTTGGGTGTGTCATCTGTTCAGGAGATAGAATCTCTCTTCACAACTTCCTGTTTTGATCTATGTAACTGTTGTAGCCTTGTTAGGGCCAGAAATAAAGACACAAAGAGAGGAATTGAGTTAAACAAATATATTAACAGAAACAGTAATACAAACATATACAAACGAGGGTGTTACAGCAAGAATGTTCGGTCCGACTGTCAGAACTGACTGCTAGAAACTTCCCTCTTCAAAAGGCAGTACCTGCTCCTATTTATAACTGGGAGAGTCCATATATGTGTGGGTAAATTACCATAACAGTAACTTTTGGCCTTTTATCATAATTCTTTGTTACTTGCTGTTTTCCCGCTTGCCTTCACTATGTCCTGTGAATGTTAAATTCTCTCAGCTGCCTTTTTTCATATTGAATCCAAAAAATTTCAGCTGTCTCTTTCTGATAGTAAATATTAGTTTGCATGTTATTCCTTGTCACATTTTTTTTTTCTTAAGACTTCTTGTTACTAATGTTCTGTCCATTTTATGCTTAGTATTAGTAAATAGAACCAGATATTTGTCACCCCCAAATCAATTACTGTCTTGTCAGATATCAGCACACTTTTTCATGGTTTTTTTCCCTATATCTTAATATTTTGGTATAGTTTCCAGATATCTGTGTCACATTGTTCATCATCTATCAGTACATTACCCAGATCGTTAAATTTCTGTACCTCCTTCATTTTGACATTCTTACTCTATAGCTCACAACTTAGGTTGTCTCTTTTACTGATGACTATTCATTTTATATTTTTATAATTAATAGTTGTTTCTTCCAAATAAAATGCAATTCTAACCAATATTATTATTTTTTTAAATTCAAAGTAACTTCTTCACTTGACATTTTCCAGTAATGAAAACAAATAGGAAGCTTATACTTAACATCAGAAAGAGTTGAAATTTCTAGGGCACATGAGGAAAGAGGGCTTGGAAAATATACTACTCACATGACAGAAGGAAAGAGTGAAAAAGGAAAACAAACCATAAACTACCTAGTGGGTATGAGTAAATGGATGCCAAAAGAAAATAATTTTTTTAATAAAATTCTACAAAAGAAGAAATTACTGTTCCAGACAATTTATCTGTATGTGACATCAAACACTGTGGACAAAAATTAGCTACTGGTGAAAAAGATTAAAATAAAACAAAATTACCCAGTTAGTGAACAAGTGAGAAAGTTCTGAACTTGTAGATTTATTAATCAGTAACTTTCGGTGAAAATTATTTGACTGCCATTCATTTAGTTGGGATGAAGCAAGAACAAAGGAAATCTTGTCAGACCTACAAAAATACATTACATGAAAAGTTCTTGGTCTGATTCTTTTCCTGCCATATGAACAAATGTCAGAATTTTGCAGAGAATACCTGTTTGATCAGGTCAATGGTCATCAGTAAAAGAGACAGACTGCAGTGTGAGCTACATAGTGGGGATGTCAAAACAAACAACTACTTGTGTATCTGCTTCTATGTGTGTATACAGTAAAAACTTCATTAAATGGATAAACAATGGGAATAGGGATTTCTTACAAGCAAATATAATTTTTGAGGACATTTTCTTAACTATTTTTAAAGTAATGTACAAATTCTGTAATACTCATTTATTTTTTAACAGTATATTTTGATTGTGGTTAGCCATGATTGCCAATGTCTTGAAAGGACATGGCATATAGAACGTGACTTGAAATATTATCTAAAATTAATAATGGCATCCCAGGCTTTCATTTGATTTATTTCAGCCATAATTTTTTTAAAATATTGATTATTATAAATGAAAATTGAAATGTAATTTCCAGTCTTTAGTACACAGCAATAAAATAGAATAATCCAAAAAACAAAGTCTTTGGTCTAAAGTAAGATATGTTAAATCCAAAACTTATTGTACCAGGGTTCATTATATAAAGTGATTACTATATATAGGATAATAAGTTGATGAGAAATCAAAGTAATACCAGAAAAAGATTTAATTTTTGTAGAGGGTGAGTCTCACATTCCTGATTCTTCAGTTTTAAAAACATTACTCAGATTTTTAACGTTATATGTCCTACTCATAAACCTCTTTTTAAATCTGTCTATATTTCTGAGATGAGGTATTATGTACAGTATTTACACTGTGCCATGTGATCAAAATAAAGGGTTCAGTTCGAAATTCCAACCACCTGAAGAAGGCTGGAGCGTACAACGGCCGAAACGTTGTGACAATTATGGCAACAAAGATGAGGACAATAGTCCGACTAATGTAAATACTGCTCTTTTTAAATAGCTATTCTTCTAAAAACATTGAAAGCAAAAAGGTGTTATAGAAATTCATTTTAGGGTGAGAAGAGAAAATATTGCAAGCCTGCAAGGGTGTTAATGAAATTTATGTAATAGATATAAATGCAGTAGAATTAATGGCAATCCTTAAGAGAAAGGAGAAACTGAGCTTAGTGGCAAGTGCTGCAGTGGCAAACCAGTTCTAACTGGCTGATATTTTTATTACAGATAACAGGAAAAGAATAATGATTACAAAACTTTCAAAACTTTCAGAGGAGTCCAAGTTGTGCCTGCAATTTAGTGCAGTCTCATATTTACTCAGAATGTTGCAAGATTACATGAAAGGTGCAGACTGTGGTTACTTATACGTCTAAGCTTTATTGGAGTCATGATCTGCATGCCTCAGGTATGAGAGAGACATACACTCAGAAAAAACACTAACTTTATAGGCATATGCAATCTACATATCATATCAGTATATGTCACATGTATGTCTCTATTTCTGAAATGAGATATTGTAACTAATTACATAATTTACAGTGTTCAGACTGTTGTCCTCATCTTTTTTGCCATATTTTTACTCAAGAATTCAAAAAGCATTAGTTGAAGTAATCCACTGACTTGATCCAAAGAGTTGTGAGTTCAGTACCTGGTCACAGCAGAGGTGAATAAAAAAACTTGGAGAGTTGAGTTAAAGGGGAAATAACTGACACTGATATATCTGGAAGAAGCATAGAACAATCTACCCAGTTTGATGAGATAAAGGGTTTAGTTTGAAATTCCAGTCACCTGAAGAAGGCCAGAGCATACAACAGCCAAAACATTGTGAATATGGTAACAAAGATGAGGACAACAGTACAAACATAGTAAATAGTGTAAAAAGGTATATGTGTATCTATTTTTGTGTAAATATGCACAGACACACACACACACATACAAATGCAAACTATACATCAAATCATATATTTGCATTTACATGTAAATATTCATATACATCTCTAAATTCACCTTCAGTACAGACACATGTACTTTTTTGTATCTGTGTCAATTAGTTAATTTGGTGATTAAAACTTTGTTACAATCATGTAATTTTTTTCCTGATGTGGGTCACCATGGGAAACTGCCATGAAAGGATTATATAATTATTTCTTAGAATGAAAAATGATTAGCTAAGATGCATGAAAATTCATTTGGCTTATCTTTCAGAATAATATGAATAAATGCCCATATATATCTGTAAAGATAATCAAAAAATAGTTTTCTGTCATTATTGTTTTGATACATATCCATTGTTTTCTGTTTCCTTTTGGTGATTTCTCATTCACTTCATTCACTTTCAATTTCATTCTGTATCTTTCAAACTTTTTTGTTTTTTGTTTAAGAAATCATTTATTGAACAAAGTAACTAATAATAATAAAACAAAAGTCATTGAAACAAAGCAAGTTCAGTCGACCATTGATGACAATTCCAGAACAACGTAACTATAAACAGTTTTTCTATCCTCAGCCAGCCGCAATGATGGTGAAAGCATTACCTCGAAACATCGCCAGTGAGACATGCTGCAAGAGCCATTCCGTTTCGCGAGGCTTGTTCCTTAATCAAGACGCAATCGTACCAATCCTTTGAAGGAATGCCATCGAACAAGGGCCAATAACCACTGAAGTCTCCACTCCCACAGGAGTATACTCAGTGGATCGTCTCAGTGTTTCTAAGGTAGTGCTTTCGAACAAGCTTGCAGTGTGTGGACCCAAGAATTACTTTCTATCCCACTAGACACATCAAAACAAAAAAGCTGGGATAAAATATGCGAGGCCAATTTTACTAATTTGAGGCTCTCTCTGGATCAGCATCGCCTCGCCTGTCTACTATCTGCTTAACCGAGTAGTGGCGCCTGGCTCAACGCAGTGCCCTCTTCATCTACCGGTACCCTTCTAGATAATGAGTGCACTCGGGTCGGAGTCGCGATCCGTCTTGGACTCAAATTATGTGAGCATCACAGATGCAGATGTGGAGCCTCCATCGATGAGTTTTTATTGCATCCTCTCTCCTGTCGTCATAGTGCCAGATGCTTTCCACGGCATGCAGCAATTAACCACATCATCAAAAGAGGTTTGGATGCAGCTGGATTCCCTTCCCAATCGAACCCATAGGCCTCGACCGTGATGATGGAAAGCAGCCGGATGGCATTACCATCTTCCCTTTTAAAATGGGTAAGTCATCGATTTGGGATGCAACCTGTGTGGATACATTTTCGGCTGATAATTTGATCATGCCTGCGGTAGAGCCGGAGTCCGTCGCCCGAGACGCAGAGATGAAAAAAATAGTTAAATATTCAAACTTTTAATCTACATTCTCCTCATTTCATTTCTTCAACTGACTCTGCCCATATCTATCTTTGCAACTATTCCAGATTGTCACAAATCTTTCTATCAATACTTCCCTATATCTCTCTATAGACTATTTCCAAATCTTTCTACAAAGGTTGTCCATTATCTCTTTCTATCAGGAATTCCCAAATCTTTTTCTACCAAGACTTTTCCAATCTCTTCCTCACAAGACTCTTTCACATCTCTTTCTACATCTCTCTTTCCCATCTCTCTTTCCCTTGACTGTCCAAAATATTTCTGCCATGACTGTCCAATATATAATTCTTGAAAAATTATTCCAAATTACTTTCTCCCAAGACTGTCCTAAATCTTTCTCCAAGGACTGTTCAAAATCTCTTTCTGTCAGTAATTCCAAAATCTCTCTCAACCAAGAATTACCAAATATCTCTATACTAAACATTTCCAAGTCTCTTTCTACCAAGAATTCCCATAACTCTATCTTTCTGTCAACTGTCCAAAACATTTCTACCAAAAGTGTCCCAAATCTCTTCCTCACAAGACTGTCCAAAACCTCTTTCAACCAAGAATTCCCTAATCTATCTATGTCAATACTTCCCAAATCACTTTCTGCCATAATTTCTCATCTCTCTCTCTAGACTGTCCAAATTAATTCTACAATGCCCCATAGCTTTTTCTGCCAAGATTGTTCAAAAGCTCTATTTTTTAAGACTATTCAAAAGCTCTTTCTCTCAAGACTGTTCAAAATTTCTTTTTCCCAAGACTATTCAAAATCTCTTTTTCCCAAGACTATTCAAAATCTCTTTCTCCCAAGACTGTTTAAAAGCTCTTTCTACCAAGACTGTTCAAAATTTCTTTTTCCCAAGACTGTTCAAAAGCTCTTTCTCTCAGGACTGTTCAAAATCTCCTTCAACCAAGACTTCCGAAAATTTCTCTATGCCAATAGTTTTCCATATCTCTCTCTACCAATACTCTCCCAAATCTGTTTCTGTCAAGACTGTCTCAAGTTTCTTTATACCATGAATGTCCCAAATCTATCAAAACAAAACTCTCCCTACCCACACTGTCCCAAACCTCCCTCTACCTAGATGCACAAACCTCTCTATCCAGAATGCCTCAGATATCTAGACTGTCCCAAATCTTTTTCAACCTAAACTCTCCCAAATCTCTCCCAATCCAGAAATTTCAAAATCCCTCTACTCAGCTGTCCCTAATTGTTTTGTTAAGGTCCTGAGAACACTTAGTCTGTCTTTGTATCTCCCAACTGAATTTTTCATGTAGTTAAGTCATTATCTGAAAATTCTTTTCCCTATCTATTTCTGCATCTAGCTGAGACTATCCACTGACCTCTAATAATGACTCAGACTGCTAACAATTCTCTACCTATATGTCTAATTTTCTAGATGTGTCCATCTATGGAAGTTACCAAAGTAGGGGTTTATTTGGGTTGTTATGTGTTTACAACTGGTTATCATTGGATAACATCCTAAATCAAAATATACGCCAATTAAACATTAGAAATACATGCAAAAATAATTATTAAAGATATATTTTTTGTATGAACTGATAAAATTTCATATCTCTTAAAATATGCAATGTTCAAAGGATTCATATGTTCATATCAGAAGGTTCTTGTGTTGAAAGTCTCAAGTCCTTTTGCATATAAAAGAGAGAAGAGAAAAGAGTCCTTGTAAATGTGTATGTAAGTATGTATGTATTTCTTGATATGGGCATATGGCTGAGTGGTTAGAATGAGAACATTCACATTCTGACCATGAGACCTAGATTCGAATCACAGTTGATTTGTCAGGAAGGCAACTTCTTGATGTTATCGGACTGAAGGGGTCAATCCCAGTGTTCGGCACCTTTGGAAAGTGCCTGAAAACCATACCACGGGTTGACCCAAGCCTTGTGAATGAAATCAGGTAGATGGAACACTTGGGGGCTGTCGATAGCTGTGCTAGCACAAAGATATAAGTCATTGAGCGTGCTGGCCTTGTTCAAATTGTTGATCATGCTAGATAACACACTCTTTCCCAGATATAGTAGCTAAGGTCTGCTCAGCATAGTTGCAGTATAAACAAGAGGTGGGCTCTGTGGTTGTTAAATAAACACAAATGCATCTGAGCAAGAATCTGCAATAGGGATTGGCTAGATGTCCTAGTAGACAGGTATCCTCAAATATGAGTGGCCAACTATACATCCTTTGATAGTAGTAATCCTTTTGACTCTCTGTAAGACCTAAGGTGTCTGAAGATTTAGGGCATGGCAGAATGGATAAAAATTTCATCGACTCTCTGTTTGCCTGGCTCTGGCCTGGGTGTCTCTCTTTGTGTTTTCACTTTTTTCAAGACAAAGGAATTCATTCCAGAATTGTTTCTTGATTTCTTATTGGTTCACAGATGTGACTCATTTGACTGACCCTTTTTCTTTAACTACATTTAGCAGTGATGACCTTTTGGCCTCTTTTATTTATTTATTTTTTCTTTGTTTTTATTTCTTTATGGAAAACCAAAAAGGTTTGCCAACTTTTAGTTTTCTATTTTTTTTTTATTTTTGAACTTGTGAACTTTTTATTTTCCTACTACTACACATACATATAAATTTATTTATGTCATTCAAACTGTCTGTAAATTTTGATCCGTTCAGCACATTCACACTGTTGACATCTGGAGCTACACTGTTCATATATTTCTTGTTAACTACCTTAGCTCAGTCTGTTCACATCAGTTTACCTAGTTCAATCTATCCACTGCTCTTAATCTCTTTAGCTTAATTAGATCATTGATATCGGGAGCTAACACGTCCATAGGTTTCTTGGTAACTAGCTAACTCAGTCTGTCCACATCAATTTATCTCATTCAATCTGTCCACAGCCTTTTATATCTTTAGCTCATTGAGGCTATCAACATCTGCAGCTAACCTAACTTCTTTGTTAACTACTGAGCTCAATCTGTTTTTATCTGTTTGTTTTTAATCATTTCACCCCAAGCAAGGCAATAGAAGCCATTAAGCATTTAATGAGAATGAAAGAAGCGTCTTATCTTTTATTGTCCTAATAAAGGACAAGGAAACAGTAGATGATGCTTGATATTAGATTTAAATTTCTCAAGATCATAGTTGACAAGGAAACAGGAAGCCAGGAGAATGTTCTACAAGTGAGAGAAAAGAAACTACTAGAACAGAACTTAGGCTTACAAGTAGCAATTTCAGTATTGAAATTATGAGACTTTGTTAGAGTAAACTGTGGATACAGTTATCTCCCTTTCTGAGGAACTTGCTAAAAAAAAAGAACAGTTTAATACCTTCTATATTTTGTGGCTGCATAATTAGTTGGTGAATAAACTTTTTATGTTGTAAATCTCTTGCCTCATTCTCCTTGTCTATATATTTCTTGACATAATATGTTGACTTATCATGGCAACCCAACAAGCTATGGCCCCCCAAGTTAACAGACCCTACTGATAATCTAGTATCACAGTTAAATTTGTGAAGTTGAGGTACCAAAGAAGAAAACTCATCAAAACAATTACTATGAAAAATATTTATATGAAAGGCAAAGGGAAAGTAACTGAAACCAAGATGCTAGGTCAGGATTGCTAACATTGTCAGTTCTTCTGTGGATTTTGTCAATAATCTCTCAATAGAAACTGATCAAAATTCTTCCTCTCTTTCTTGTTTCTCTTTACCTTGTTCCTTTTCTTTTAGCTTTGCTTCTTTTTGCAGTGTTCACTTTTTCTATTCTTTTTCACTTTTTTTTAACATTTCCTGTTCCCGTTTTTCCCCATTGTCAACTTTATTTCATCCTATCTTTTTTTAATGATCTCCAGAAATTAATCGTTTTGTTACTCTAGTAAAAAAAAATTACCCAAGATTGAAACAAAAAATGTTTTAGTGTATTAAGGAAAAGGAGAATGTCCCATTTTTCAACCAATTATTATATCAGCCTTAAAATTATTTCAAAGATAATTTAGTTGAACTTTTCCAGTTGGCCTTATCTTCAAAGTTTCAGTTTACTTTGTTAAAAAATGTTTTCCATAGCTTTGTAACATGAGAATTTGACATTGTTACATATCATGTTGATTTCTATAACATGATGTGTGAGCGCCTATATTGTTAAATGTAAAAATATATATTAAACTGTGATGTTGTTGCCTGTCTTGAAAAAGATGTTTTAAAAATTTTATAAATGCTGAAATTCATTTAATTAAAGCATCAGTTGAAAATATTCAGGTCCTATTTATTTATCGCCTTTTTTATTTTTTTTAAGTCTTTTTTTTTCTTTTCACATTTTGTATTTTTGTTCGTTAGCCTTTTTCTTTGTAGTTGATGTTTTTCTATCAGTCTTTCCAATTATTTCATTCTCTCTTTTTATCTCTCTTTTATCCGTTCCAGTCACTCATTCTCAGTCTAATCTCTCTTGAAATGGTTTTCTTGTTGTGAAAAAAAAATTTCTTTCTGACTTTTCTGTCTTTATTATAAGCAATTTTTCTTTCTGTTATTTTGCTTGTTTCATTTATTTTTCTTTGATATTATTTCTCCTCATCCTCTTTGGTCTTTTTCATTTACATTTACTGCTTGATACTTTCTTTTCCCCAACCCTCTTTCAATTGATTTCTTTTCTCCTTTTTATCTATTTTTTCTTTCTCTCTTATAGTTTTAGTCTTTCCTTCTCTCATCTCTCTTTTCTTTTTCCTTAAAACTTTTAATCTTTATCTTTCTTCTCCCAGTTTGCCTTATATGCAAACATCACAAAGCATCAGTTGTTATTTAAGGGTTAGCATGTTTGTCTCAAGAAACACACACATAATGGGTTTTATTCTTACAAAACAAGTTTAGAATTAGGCACTGTCTCTTCCTTTTCATTCTCTCTATTTTTAACACATACATATACAAGCAGCTGCTGAAAAGTTCTCAGCCTGACCCACTTCCCAAAATCTGACCAAACATCAGATTTTTCTTTGAAAGACCTTCATGGTCAAGCTCAGTAATTTCTTGCAAATCTTCATATGTATGTTTTGTTTTTTTTTGTTTTTTTTTATGCGTATCACCCCAAGCAAGGCTGGAGGCCACTAGCATGCAAGGGGTTATAGAAGGGTTGGAGGAAGAGCAGATAGGAGTGGTAAAGGAGAGGATGTGGAGAAAGAGAAAGACAGTGGATCGATCAAGGCAAGGGGCTTACAGAAGATTTGGAGTGAGAGCAGATAGGAATGAAAGGGGAAAGGATGTGGAGAAGGGAAGTGGATAGATCAAGGCAACTGGAGATGTCGATTGACGCTACACTTAAATAGTTGGAGATTGTATTTGTCAGGGAAACAGGAATAGGGAAGGGAGTTCCACAGGCGAGATGTGCAAGACATGAAGCTATTGGAGTAGAAGATACGTCTACATCTAACAGTTTCAACGGTGAAGGGGTGGGAATGGGATGCCAGCCTCGTAGGACTTTTAAATTCATGAGGCCTAGGGACCAGCGAAAGCAGGTGTTTAAATATGTCAGCATCTCTTAGACACACATCTTAAAAATGGGAAAACTGTAAGAACATTAGAAAAGCTTAAAAAGCTTAAAAGATTTCCCTTGTCTGTTGCATTCAAGAAATTATATATATATATATATATATATATATATATATATATATATATATATATATATATATACACACACACAACCTCTGGCAAAAACTAAAAAACAAACATTGGAAATCTGAAGGATATTGACTAAGCTTTATGTCAAGACATCATACACCTGAAATAAAAAATTGAAATCTAAAGTTTAGCATCCTTACATCTTCAGCATTTTTCTCAATGTATAATGATAACCAACATTTTTGTCTATATTATCAAATCCTTCAACTACATACATATAATTCTATCAGTAAGAACATTATTTTAATCTGATGAAGTCCTTTGATTGACAAAATGCATTACATAGATTTTTGTCATTCAACTATGCACAATAGTGTGTGAAAAAAATAATATATAAATAAGGTGCAATGGGCAAATTGTTGCAATATTATATTTTTAATTTTGAACATACAGATTGTTTTTAAATTTGTTGACTGTGTAGTATAGTAGAGTCAGTTATGCATTGTTTGTGACAAAAAGAGCACCATGATGAAATTCACTCCACCAGTAATTTGTAAACAGCATGCTGTACTGCTTGACATTGATGCTGAACATTTCAGAGCATTTTGGTGTCAATCTGAAGACAGTGCAGAAGATTCAGAAAGAGTTGGATGTCTAATGGTGATTTTGAATGTACGGCAGCTTGAATAACTATGATTATTATAATAAGAAAAGAACTCTTGAATTTGTTGGTGACTGCCTCAGACTCAACGTGGAGACCTATATCAAATGTCTTGAGGAGGTAGTACTGTCCTGGGTGAAGAAGGTGTCTGCTGGAAGACCCTATGTCTGGCAACAGGACTCTGCACCATGCCACACAAGCAGGAGAATCCAGTCATGGTTAACAGATAATTTCTGCGACCACATCACCTCTTATATCTACTAACTCAATAGACTGCAACCCTCTTGATTTTTATTTGTGGGGTGCAGTTGAGCAAGAGACCAACAAAAAATAACACCAAAGATGAACTGAAGGCAAGTATTATGGCAACATTTACCAACTTAAACAAGGAGACCGTCCAGAAGAGTTGCAGGAGATTCTGAAGTCATCTGGAAGCCGTGGTTGAAGCCAATGATGATTTTATTGAATAAATTTAGTCTTTATTATTTCAAGATATTTTTTGTATTTTTGGTAAATATATCTGTTAAAATGAGATCTCAGTGTTATTTTCATTTTCACATAATTTAGACAATAATTTACCCAGTGCACCCTATATATATACATATATATATATATATATATATATATATATATATATATATATATATGACCATGTAAATTTCTAATAATTGCTATCTTATAAGTGGATATTTTTTGTTGTGCTGTCTAAAAATGAAACTTTTACCATATTGGCATCATTTTCATATCTGATTATCATATTCTTTTGCAATGGTTCTGAATGAGATAAGACAACAACCAAAAATAGCTGTGCAAACTTCTTTGGCCAGCTAAAATCTTTGCTTACTCTATTCTGATCTGCTGCTAAGGGACTGTGGTGAGCCCAAATAAAAAAATAACATATGAAAATGAAATATATGAAGCAAGAAAAAAACTAAAATAAGGTTGGTTTCCTTTAAAACCTCTTTTTCTATCTCTCTACTTCTCTCTCAACTAATGCGAAGGCAACCCTCAAATAAAAAAGACAGAACACAGCTTCAAAACAGTGAAAGTTTGCTGCTCCATAGACAAGTAGAAATCTATCAAAATAAGAGAGACTCCATGTATATCTTCTGCTATAAAAACCTGAATGAAATGAACACCAACAAATAAAAGAATTTTGGCCATTAAAAGAAATAGAGACTTTTGAAATGCCTGCAGTCTGGATCCCTTTCTTAAGGTATATAGACATTAGACAGGCAGAGACAAAGAAGACACCACCACAGAAATCAGTCAAGCATGTTGTCATGAAACTAGTAGTCATCTGCTTAAGATATTTTCCTGCCCTTCTGAGGGCTGAGAATGCCTGACTGATTGACAAGCACACCTATTTCTAAAGTAATCATGCACCTGACAGCATCCAACAAGATGACAACTACTTCCAACATCTGTTGTCATCAGTTGCATGACAACTGATAAAAACAATTCCAATCTGCAACTCACAGTCAACAAATCACTCAAGTTATGGAGTTTGTATACATTGGTCACAAGCTATCATCAACAAATAATGGAATGGCAGTTGTGTTATATCTCAATTGTTTTAACCGGATGACAAAGTCACTTCAAAAGCTCACTACAACCATAAGAATTAGACTTATGACTAACAAACGCCTCAGCAACCATATCTCTATCAATGAGCTACTCAACATTACCAAGTTTAAGCCAATCACATCAGTTATCAAGTCAAGAGTACTTAAACTGCACGGTCATATCAAAAGATCACCTCATAGTGTGAGAAAGTTATGCCAAGAAGGAAAGTTAGCTGGGAAGAGAAGCAAGATCATCAGCCAAAATGCTGGCTTGATAATGTCCACATATGAAATGGATTTGACATTTAAACTCTACTGTTGGTGATCAAACTTTGTGGAGAATATTTCATGTTGATGTGCAGTCTGCAACAAGCAGAGTAAACAACTGATGATGATGTATGATGACCAATGTTTAAATTGTAAGATATCAAATACCCAGCCAAATGAACTTTCACTACCCTGAATTACAAAGGACTCATTCCATTCAAAGTTAAATAAATAAATATATATTATTTGTTTATACCTTTTGATTCTGTTAATTTATTCCAAAGTTTCCAGTAAATAATGCTAAGAACCTCAAGATTTCTCCATAAGGCAATTATTTTTTCCAAACAGGGCTGATTTTTTTCCTATGTATAATGTAAGTTCTGATATCAAGCACCTGCATCTTTTCATTACTTGAAATCATTGTGTAAATTTTCAAATAAACCTGAATGAAGATTGTGAAGATGGTCAAGAATATGGACCAATGAGCAATAGCTAAAGAATATGGAATGCAAAGAAGCAACATTTCAGAAATCCTCCTGAAGTCTCAAAGGACTGGAAGGGTTTTGAATCAACCAAACTTTGGTTGCCTTTGAAAACTGCAGATAATACTGAAATTTATCAGGCAGTAAAAAGCTCGCTGAAAGAAGACAGATATAGTGATGGATGAGTGCAACTTGTTCAGTTTGGGGTCAGAAGATAAGACAAAGTGCATCCTTCAAGGACATGGACTGAAGAGATACATTTAAAATAAGGAACCAACTTTAGACAAAAAACAGTTTTTATGTTCACTCTAAGCAAGGCAGTAAAGCCCTGAAGACACAGGGGTTACTTGCTGAGTAAGAATTTATTGTTTTAACCTGACATACCTACAAATGAACTCTTCCACACTTATATAATGTGGCTACCAATTTCCAGTAAGAGTGTATCGCCAAGTGAGTGTATGAATGAGTGAGTCAGGACATCAGTGAGAGAAGTACTCTCCAGTCCACATACTTTGTACTACGTTTCCGTGAATAATATACCGTTTAACTTTATATCCGAGTCTGTGTTATTTTTCTATGGTTTCAACACCATAACAGAATTAGAAACAGAAACGTTACTAATGAGCAAGAACAAAAAAAGAGTAATCGAGAGGACAGTAGATAGCAATTGATATTGCATTCAAATCTTTGAAGAGTCAGGTTGACTGGAAAGAAAGGAACTGGAAGGGAGATCCACATGTGAGAAGTGCAAGACAAGATTTGAAAGCAACATTAAGTTGTTCAATGTTGCTTACACTGGGAGATGCAGATTCTTGAGATAAGATTACAGCTGCATTCTAATAATAGTGAATTTGTTAGAAGACCAACAGGAAAGTGAAATGACCCACGTTACACAATAAAAACAGTGATATTTTGGGATAAGAGTCTGATGCTTTAGGGCTGCATAAAAATGGGATAGCTCAAGAAAACTGGTCAAAATTTAATATAGATTGAACAGTATCAAATATATCCTGTTGCTGAAGGAACATTTGATGCCAGACTTGGATGCAGGCAAACATTTTTAGCATTACAGAGGTCTATATCACAGACTGCATATAAAACAAGAGAGAAAAATTGATGAATATGTCACTGTATTGAAAGACTGGCCAGATTAGAGCACTAATTAATCATAGATCAAATGTCGAAAGAACTAATGATTAGAATTCATCAGAATAACCTACATGATCTTGAAACTGAGGAGTGAAGATGTTAGACTAAACCCCAAAATATGGTTGTGCACAATTCTTCAGCGATCTTACACTTTTTGTTTTCTCTTTTTGTTCCATCACTACAAGGCAAATATTTTTCAGAACAGGACCAATTTCATGATGAAGAACATGAGTGATATCAATGAAAGAGGAAGTGATAGTGAATAAACAAAAACAGTGATATTTTGGGATTAGAGTCTGATGCTTTAGGGCTGCATAAAAATGGGATGGTTCATGAAAATTGGTCAAAATTTAATATAGCTTGAATAGTACCAAATATATCCTGTTGCTGAAGGAACATTTGATACCAGACTTGGATGCAGGCAAAAGATTTTAGCATTACGGAGATGTATATCAGAGATTGCATGTAAAACAATAAAAAAAAATTGTTTTTATCAGTTGTCATTTGTCATGCAACTGATGAAAACAGAATGCAGTAGTAATTGTCATCTTGTTGGATGCTGTCAGTAAAGGGAATGACATCGAGCACATGGAAAGATTTGTATGCATCGCAGGTGCATTAAAGCAACTATTGAAGCTACATGAAACCACAAAAAATATTAACAATGTACATTAACTTTTTGAAATCAATATCAGATAATAAATTTTAATTACAAACATTTTTTTATTCTGAAACACAGCCTCTAACTTGATTTATATGCAGTTTCTGAAATCTTTTGCACTGCTGTTTTTGGTGTGTAGTCTCATATCTTCCTTCAGAACCCTTAATAAAAACATTATAATTAGGTGTTAAATGATTCCAATATGGCCTAAGTTTCATCTGTAGACAGTACAATAAAAAATATTGACTTATAAGAGGGAAATTATTAGAAATTTACAATAGTTTAAAAATGACCTTAGACTTTTGCATGTTAAGGCACATTGCTAAAGATACTGAGAAAATGGTTGGATCATTCTATTTCTCCCAGACCTAACTTACTACTCTTGCAAAACTTTATTTTTCTAAAACAAAAGAAATGGAGATATGCTGCCATATCCTATCTCAATCATCACTTTCCAGTCTTGATAGATTTGAAAATCATTTACATGGTCTTGTGTCGGGAGGACCTGTTCTCCATTCTCCAACTGTTTTCCAACAGACAACATCACAAAGTTGCACTTAGATTTTACCTATGAACTGCCACTCTTTGGAAAAAAAACTCCCATGTGCATACTTTAGTGAACACTAACATCTCAACCTCATCAAGTCTAGTGTCAATTGTTATCTTCCTTAACCTCATAATCTTTATTTCCTACCACCTCCTCTTTCATTGATATCACTCATGTTCTTCATCATAAAATTGGTCCTATTATGAAAAATATTTGCTTTAATATGGCCAAAGTTTCATCTCAAATAGCATAATAAAAAATATCAACTTATAAGATTGTAATTATTAGAAATTTACAATAGTTTAAAATGGCCGAAGACTTTTGCATGATACTGTATATACTCATAAATATGATGTTTCAAAATCTTCCTTATTATCAGAATATAAACAGTTTCTTATATTTTTCCATTAATTACAATTCATATTAATTTTTTTCTGTTCCTATTACCTGTTCTATTTAATTCACTCTATCTATCTATCTATCTCTCTCTCTCTCTCTCTCTCTCTATATATATATATATATATATATATATATATGATTTTGCCCACATTTATCTATCTGATTTTATTCATACCTATCTGCCTATTTGCCTATACACCTGTCAATTCATTTACATAGCTATCACCATCTCTTCCTGTATCTTGGGCATACATTTCTTATCAGTAACAAAAAACAGCTCAGTTGTAGTATTTTTAAGAGTCTACCTATATATTATCCTTCAAGCCAATGGCCAAGATCATCTTCAAACAATAACCTGTTGGAAAGGTCAAACCTTGATTTTTGTGCTATAAAGCCATTATTTATGCCTTTGGGAGCATATACAATTACACATTCTAATTCCTTTCCTATTTACAAAACCAAGTATCTCTTCTAGAAAGCGTCTGTTGATTATCTTCCAATTATAGAATAAGGATTCTTTATTTCTCTTTCACCATTCCTGAATTAGTGGTGGCGTCTTAACAAGATAACATTGACTTACAATTTATTATTAATGAACATGTCATTGCAACTATAGATTACATGAAATAATTATCTTGTCAGTGATTACCATTTAACTATAAAGCATTATTTTTTTTTCTCCAAATGATGAGAATAGATTTTTAGTTTTATAAGGTAGACAAATTGTTGTTTTCTAATGCTTTTGTCTGTTAAAAATTTCTTTAAAGAACGGACGAAAGCTATAACTGTTATATAAATAAAAAAACATTAATAAAAGATAATATACTACGTTGCTTAAAAACCGAAAGCCAAAAATATATAGTATAACAAATAAATAACAACAAGTATAATAAATCGATCTAAATACATCCAAATATATAAATAAACTAACAACCAATTACGATAAACTGAGCTGTTTAGAAAAAACAAATAAAGATAACCAACCTAAATAGATAAATTAAAAACTGTTCCCACCAAAATAATAGTCAGAACAAACCACAACATCACACCCCAAAATTCAACAAATAGATTTAATCAATGACAAATAAACAAATATATAAGATAAAAAATGAAAATAAATAAAAACAAGCAAAACAATTTGACCCAAATAAATAAGCGAACAAGCGACTTCCGGTAAATGACGGCCATTATAGACTACCAACAATAAGCTATATAAACAAATTTTTACTACGTTAACCAAAAACACCGATCAAAATAAAAAAATAAATAAATAAATATATAAGATAAAAAAAAAAAATAAAAAAAAAAAACAAACAAAAAAACAAGCAAAATAATTTGACATAAATAAATAAACAAATAAGCAACTTCCGGTAAAAGTAACCGCCAAAATAGACTACCCATAATGCACCACTGACCCTTATATAAATAGCCGAGAAAAATAACAGCACTAGTCGCCTGATGATTGCACTAGCATGAAACAGACTGTCGCCTCTAAGTGCTGACTTCCATGTCCACTTTTATATTTACACACGCTCTATCTCTGATATTGAGCACTTTATCCCATAAATATAGCACACTTTAAGACTATATTTCTTCATATATATATATATATATATATATATATATATATATATATATGTATTTACACGTGTCCCACACAGAGAAATTATATCACCTATATCTACAATGCAAGCAGAGTGTAAAGAGAATTAAAAGATAGGGTCTTACACATAATATGGAATTTCTTGTGTGTTTCTGGAAAAGTCATGATTAGGAGTCCAGATTCATCTACTATATTCCAAGCAAGGACATATTCCATGAACTGGAAACATCAAGTCTTGTTTTTTCCCAATTTGAGGACTGTGAGCCGCAGTTTCTTTCTGTATCTAGGAAAGATATCTTCCCAAAGGAAAATGGCACCATGGACTTGTAAGCTGCTGGGGAGGTAGATTTAGCCCCTTCCCAGTCTGTGGGGAGCCCGGGCTAAAGAAAGCAACCACTCAGGCTGCTGTAAAGAAATTGTAATTGACTGCTGCTTTCCCTCCAGTATAAGGTGTTGTAATCACTAAGCAGACATCACATGACCCATGTAACTATGTCAACCAAAGGGAGATAATCTTCTTTTGTATTCCAACAATGTGAAAAATAATGGTATTTGTATCTTTACTTTATGATAACCAATTTAAAAACAATTTCTTGTAAAAATTTCTAACTGAGAAATGATTTTTTGAGAATGATTTCAAAAGAGCCAAACTTTCTGAGTAGCGGCATATACAGGATGTAGATTCTCACTTAGATTTAAGTGTGCATAATCAAATTTTAAAATTCTTTTACTGTGGAGAACAATAGATTTTAATGACTTTTCCCATCAAACACTTATCAGCCTATTTCAAAATGTTTTCCTCACTTGAAAGATTGTTTGACTAAAAAGCATAACATTATAGTATGTTTTAAGATTAGTACATACTAAACACTTTGAATCTTTAGGTCTTCAGTTTCTCTTGAAAACTTCAAATCTTAATGGGTAATTAATTCCCTTTCGTTGAGAACCATTGGCCAAAACTTCAAAATAGATTTGATATTGTTTACCCAAAACCTCAGGTAAAGATCTGGTAAGTGATTATACTTAGCAGAAAGAAACAGGAGATAGATAATCGCACTAAAATACATTGAACCAGATCAATCAGATTTCAAGCAAATAGACATGATTTGATATTAATATGAAGGAAATGAAGACCTGCCATATTATACCTGTAGCTGTGTCAATGAAATACTAGATAAGGAAAGAAAAAAGCAAGTAGATTTCATGTATCTGTATTTATAAAACAGATGTCTTTGTGTATGTGTGTGTGTGTGTGTGTGTGTGTGTGTGCTATTTTTGCATGTCCACATTTCTTGACCAATTCCAATGAAACTACCCAAATGTTGCAAATTTACCAAAATTGGTTAAGGCCAATGGTTCAATCACCAGACCCCACTGGGTTTGGCAGAAAGAGTGATAAAACTGAAGGTGGGTACAACTTTTTGCAAAAACCAAAGCGAAGTTACACACAAACAAAATTTTTAGTAGATGAGCTGATATTCTTTGCACTTAATGCAAAACATAGTTCATGTTACGATGTTTATGTAGAGTGCTTGACAGTTTCCCTGTGACATTGGCTTCACACAAAAAATTGCAAAAAACTGTGAAAAAATCAGCTTTTTTGTACTACTTAAAATGAAAACTTGAATAATTTCTTCATTTTTATCAGATTTTCTTCAAACATGTCACAAAATATTTGCCATCATGCAAGAAATAAGATAGTGTGGTTTTAGTCCTGCCCACTTTCCCAAATGCAACAAAAAAAGCACAAAAAACTGTTCAAAAAGCCTGTTTTTTGGTCATAACTCCCTGGTTTTTCATCTGATGCTTTCCAAATTTGCCAAGTAAATTACATATGACGCGCAAATTGTCTTGTGTGAATGTTTGTTTTAGATTATTTCAGTTAAGTAAACAAAAGAAGTAAACAAAGAAGGCCCAAAATTGACTTTTGCCTTTTAGCCAATAGTTTTTACCTATGATTCCATCCTAATTTGGTATTCGAACAAACTTTTATGCAAAGAATGTTTGAGAAGGATTATTGAAGCATTAAAAGTGAAGAATTCATGAAGAAACTCTTATCAACCTCAGCTTTACAGTAAACATGCAAAGAAGGAGGGAGACAATGCCATACTATTTGAAAGTTATTATGGCCATAGAAAATTTACTGAATATCTAAAACATTGAAACAGTTTAACCCTGAGCAATGACCACACAAGAAGTTTTTATTGATGGAATTCATTTATTAAGAACAATCAAACACTTGCAAAGGATATACCGTAAAAAAGATGAGATGGGAAGTAGCTTAGTATACCAACAGTTGATGCATGCAAGTGGGGATGCAGGCAGACATTTCTAGACTTTAGGGTTGTGGTTATGCAATTGCAGCCATGTATACTCAGGCAATGCCGGTTACCTCGGCTAGTACAGGATAAAATAAATTGTAATTTATTTTGTTGAATTTTACATATTTCTTCCTGTTTCTAGTTGCTTAACACAATGTCTGCCAGCCACAACTTAAGTTGTGGTTGGCAGCCTTTACTGTGACCATGAGTTATCTTAATTTTGGGATCTTGCCATCAGTGATGGTAATTCACCCATGCACGCATGGACTCTCCCAGTTATAAATAGGAGCAGGTACTGCCTTTTGGGCGAGGGAAGATTCCAGCAGTCAGCTCTGACAGTCAGACAGAATATTCTTGCTGTAACACTCTCGTTTTATATGTTTGTATTACTATTTCTGTTAATATACTTGTTTAACTCAATTCCTCTTTTGTGTCTTTCTTTCTGGCCCTAACAAGGCTGCAACACATCAAGGCTGCAACCACAAGTTATTGTTGTTTTTAATGCAAATAATTCATACCTGGGATCCAAGGCAGGAATTAAAAATAGTTCTGACATCTAGAAACAATCTTTTTATAGAAATAATTTATTGAACATGTATATATATATATTTGAATATTTTTATTGTCTAAATTGGTGATTATAAAGTTGCCATTTGTAATTGACTTCTGATAATTAATTTGTTAAGCCACACTGATCACAAATGTGTAGTTGCTGCAGATTTAGTCAAATTTGGGTATAGTTGCTAATTTAAAAAAATCACATACTTACGATGAAAGAATTGATATTATATCGTGCAAGAGTGACAGAGGAAAATATCAAGTAACCGACTTAACATCTTTGCATAAATGGATGACAAAACAGGCACAAAAATGGTCAATGTTGGTTAGTTTTTGCTCAGAACATCGCTTTTCATTTGTTTTTGTCTTCTCTTGGTCAAAGTGGGAGCAGTACTTGTTCAAATCATTAACTTGCTTCTCAGTTTTACCATAAATACAGCATCAATTTCTTTGTTAGAAAACTGAACTTCAGTACAATAAGTGATGGTTAATTTTGCTTGTTCCATAATGTCTAGTATTTCACAATTTTTTTAGGACTTGTCAAAATTTGTCACATAAAAGAGTAAATGACACACTTCAAAGCAACTGATGCAAATTACTTGTAATGCTTGATTTGGCTATTTTAATTATGACAGCTCTCTCCAGCAACATAATCATTATTCTCAAATAATATTTTGATTTGGAAATTATCTGCTTGAAATGATCTGACTGACTGTGGGTCACCATTCAGTGAGAAATCTCAAACACAAAAATTCATAAACTCCTATTTTATTTATTAATGTTGCTTATTTCCTACTGATGAGCTGCATTCCTTAGTTTAACTATTTCTGACCTTTATAGCTAAAACTTACCATACCCCATATACACATATAATGGGTCAGATCATCTTCATTCCCTATGAATTCCATTGTTAAGAAGGAAGTTCCATTCTAACAGCTTCTTCCCAAGAGAAACAACTTGAAGAAACAAGCACCCTGTAGAACAATCTGTAGAACACGACAATCTTAGCCTCTTTAAGTCTTGCCATAACCGTTATCTCCTTTCAACAACCTCATACAGTAACCCTCTTCTTGGACTTTAAATTGGATGAACAAAAAAAAAATCTATCTGGAATGTTAAAATCAATCTGCAAAATAAGGTTATATTAAATCAATATGCAAAAATATGGTCACATTAAATGCAAAGTGATTGTTTTCAATGGTTGGGGTAAAATTGAATACTTCTAATACTACTTAATAACAAAAGCAGAATCTTCTTTTTGGCTAACCTGTGTGGGTAGTATACAGTTACCACCTTGCAAAGTGAGACCAGTGTGTAGAGTTTGAATTCCAATCTAGTCTGTTGCTTTCATTTTCGCACAAAGTCTGTCTAGAACTACTAATCTAAATTCAAATCTATGAAGAAGGGAACAAGAAAAATTTTCGTACTACTTTTCACTAAATATATGGCTCAAGAGCCACCCAAGGTAGAAGACTACTGAATTGTGCTATATAAGTGTAAGAGAAAGCAAGTCTATGAGTTTATGCAGAAAAGTGCAGTCTATGAGTTTAAGTAGGAAAGAAAATGGTTAATCCTAGACTTGAAGAGTTTAGGATTGTAATGATTGGACAAACATCCTGCCAAGAGTTAATTCCACAAAACAGTTCTTGGAGAGAAGCTTTCCAATTAGAACTTCCTTCTGACAAATGGAATATGAATGCTTTATCTTCATGTATGCAGTATGGATGGTCCCAGATACAAAAGTCAAACCTTTTATAATATTCTGGTGTACTAATGGGGTTAAAATTGATATAGCCATCTCCACCTCATAACATGAAAGTGCTACATTTTCAAATAATAATTAAAAATACATACTCTTCTTTACCCAGGATACATTCACACACACACACACACACACACACACACACACACTACACCCTTATTATTTCAAATACCACTTCTCATCCAATCACTGAAAGTAAGCAGAGGCAAGCCTAGTCAGATGGGTGTTCACAGTAAGTTTTGATGTGCTGATGGTATAATGGACAGTGGTTTGGAATGAGAAATTGGAGAACTGAGTTCAAATTCTAGTCAAGTTCGTTACATTCACTTATGCGCAAATAACCTTGAACCAAGTAATGTAGCTTGTCAGAACATGGAAAGAGCAATATAGTCGCAAGTGGTTTGCAATGTTTTGTCTGTGAAAAGTGGTTGCATGATAGAAAATAATTCATCATTCACAGGGCAGTGCAGATGCTTTTGAATTCTATCAAGTCAGTCAAGTGAGGAGTGGGGAAATCCTGTCCAGATATGGCAGCAATAATTCCCTTTATTGTCTGATCTGGTTCTTGTATAGCAGGCGGAGTTAGATACTGACTGGAGCAATATAATGAACTGACCATTTTTCCAGCATCATATCTATGAGTCTCGCTTCAGGTCTTGGGTGAGCTTGAGTCTTGATAGACGTCCAAGGTGAAGAGTCTCCTTGAGAGACCACCTGTCCGTCATTATAGCTGCACGGTGATGGAGGATGATTATTAACCTGATTTTGAATGTATTGAATTTTATAAGACAGTCCTTCACACATTGTACCACCAGGGCTAGCTCAGGGGAGGGATCAGTTGACAGGTTATGGTCATTCAGATTTTGTGGAGTGCACCTACTCCACTATCTTTCCCAAGAAGTCATTGAAGTTCACAAATAATAAAGAAGTGAAATCAGTAGAAAGCTGTGACTGCCAAAATCCTTAAGGGTTATAGCATTAAAGAAAAAGATATACAACAGTATCCAGTATTTCTTTTTAATCATTTCACTCCAAATCAAGTGCAAATGCTGATAGTACACAGTGAGTTATAGGGAGTGAAAATGAGAGAAAAGACTGAATACAGGGAGGATTGAGAAAAGGACAAAAGACAAATGGGATTCAAGAAGATAGAAGATAGCAATTGACGTTGCATCTAATTTTTTGAAGATTGCATTCATCAGGGAAGCAAGTAAACAGAAGTGAGTTCCACAGGTAGGAAGTGTGAGAAAAGAAACTGTTGGAGTAGAAGTGGCAGTTGCATTTAGCTATTTCAACAGTAAACAGGTGGGACCTAGACGCCAATCTAGTAGCACACTTAAATTTATGTAATCTGCGCACCAGGGAAAAAAGCTTGTCAGAGCAGTTGCCATGGAAATATCTGTAGAACAGACAGGAAAGCCATACTATGTCAGTGAGAAAGTGACTGAAGTTGAGATGCCAGGTCAGGATCAATTACATTGCAGATCCTTTTTTGGATTTTAGCAAGAACCTAGAGATGAATAGCAGGAGCACCAGACCAGATATGGCATCAATATTCAATGCACAGATGAGTGGTAGATTTGTAAAATGGTAGATTTGTGCAAGATTCTGATGAGAAAAATGACACAGTTACCCAACATTCCTTGCAGTAGATGCAGCTATTGATTCTATGTAATCACTCCACTTCAGGACAGTTGAAAACGTGAGGCCAAGAAGATGCAGTGAAGTCTAGTGTCATTCAGGCTGATGGCAGGCAGAAAAGTTTCTCTATGTTGGTTAAATAAAAGCAGTTAAAATAATTCATAACTTGAGCAACACAATAGTAAATTTGCCTGACTAGAACCAGAATGAAAATTAAAAAACAAAAGCTTTTTATTACCAAAACATGTGTTCACATTGAAGAAAAAATCATAAATAGACATCTAAATTAACAACATTATTGATTTGATACTGACACAGAATATTAATAAGGGTTGTCCAGGCCATTGGTTTAAAATTTGCGCATTTTTGACTGCCCAACTTCAGTAATTTATCATATTTTTTAGGCATGCTTTTTTCCCATTTCTCTTAGATTCTGCAACAAATCAATCACTGTCATCAATTTCTTCACCCTAACATTATTGCTGATGATCTAAAGATTCTAAATTGGATTGAGATCTGGATTTGTGGCAGATCATGTCGTAACCTTGAACTTTTCAGTCTTGGAGAATTGTTTTGCCATTTTTACACCATGACAAAGAGCATTATCATGCATAAAGATGGACCAAGTGAGAGATGATGCTCTCAGTGAAGGAACAACATTCTAAATCTTGCTTTTGGGTTATTCTTGCTGATTAATAGTTTAAAAACAAGAGGAGAGAATGTACAATAATACCCACTCAACATAAATGGGAAGATATTGTCTGATTTAATTTCAATTTGGTTGGTTATATGCTGTCTAATATGGGAAGTCTTAGAATGGCTGACTTTCACTGAGGAATTGTTTTTCATAGCTACACTTAAAGGACATGTTTGTTAATTTTGGTAACCTTATCTGTAAGGTAATGCCTTGGTTAGAAATGTACCCAAGAATAGAGGACATGAATTTAAATATTTGTAGGTGATAGATTGTTTTCCACCTACACCCTTTTTTCCCCACAGATGAAATGTTTGCTAGTCCATTAGTATTTTCAGGGCAGATATTCAGGAAAACCTGAATTCTTTGGTTCTACCAGTTCAGACCATTATAGCATGCCATGTATACAGATTTGGTACATCCATATTCTTTTCAAACTCCGATTGTAAGGAGTAAGTTCAATTCAAAAAGGTTCTTCCCCAAAACTTTTGCATTGTGGGACAGGATACTTTCCCAATCACTATAATATTAACCTCTTCAAGGCTAGAGTTAACCATTATTTTCATAACATGCACCTTTTGCACATCTTTATAACAACTTCATTTCGCAACTATATTGAGTGGCTCTTGTGCCTTTTATTGGATGAACATTAGTAAAAAAAAAAATTATTTTTTCTGTTCAATGGTACATTTACACTCTGTGTCTACATGATTGTTAGTATAAGAATTAATAAAAAAAGAAAGTTGTTAAAATTTAATGTCACTTCTTCATGTAAGACATCCAGACAATTTAAAACTACTGATGTTGGATGCTTTATCAGCCTATAAAATTAAAATTCTCGTAAAATATACTTTGAGTTGATCATTGTTTTGATAAAAAAAACTTAAAAATCTGTTCACATTTTTGTCACATCATATTTTTGCTTCAATGAAGATGAGGTTATACTCACAAATTTGAAGCCATGATGAAAAACTCAGAATTGTACATTTAATATGCTTGTACTTTCAGTAATGACCATTTAAGTTTTTCACCACTGACAATCCCTTTCCTTCTTACTGTCAATACACACAGCCTGAATGTTGAAATTTATTAAACAAATTTTAGATTAAAAATAATTCAGTATTTCATCAGTTTTTTTCTAGTAGAAATATTTATTTTCATATTGTAATTTTTTTTATGATTTCACCCTAAGCAAGGTGATAATGCCACTAAGAGGTAAAGGATTACTGAGAGGGAAAGAGAAAGACAAAACTTTAGTGAGAAGAAAGGAAAATAAAAAATAAATAAAATAAAATCATTTTTTTATGATTTCACCCTAAGCAAGGTGATAATGCCACTAAGAGGTAAAGGATTACTGAGAGGGAAAGAGAAAGACAAAACTTTAGTGAGAAGAAAGGAAAATAAAAAATAAATAAAATAAAATCATTTTTTTATGATTTCACCCTAAGCAAGGTGATAATGCCACTAAGAGGTAAAGGATTACTGAGAGGGAAAGAGAAAGACAAAACTTTAGTGAGAAGAAAGGAAAATAAAAAATAAATAAAATAAAATCATTTTTTTATGATTTCACCCTAAGCAAGGTGATAATGCCACTAAGAGGTAAAGGATTACTGAGAGGGAAAGAGAAAGACAAAACTTTACTGAGAAGAAAGGAAAATAAAAAATAAATAAAATAAAATCATTTTTTTATGATTTCACCCTAAGCAAGGTGATAATGCCACTAAGAGGTAAAGGATTACTGAGAGGGAAAGAGAAAGACAAAACTTTAGTGAGAAGAAAGGAAAATAAAAAATAAATAAAATAAAATCATTTTTTTATGATTTCACCCTAAGCAAGGTGATAATGCCACTAAGAGGTAAAGGATTACTGAGAGGGAAAGAGAAAGACAAAACTTTAGTGAGAAGAAAGGAAAATAAAAAATAAATAAAATAAAATCATTTTTTTATGATTTCACCCTAAGCAAGGTGATAATGCCACTAAGAGGTAAAGGATTACTGAGAGGGAAAGAGAAAGACAAAATTTTAGTGAGAAGAAAGGAAAATAAAAAATAAATAAAATAAAATCATTTTTTTATGATTTCACCCTAAGCAAGGTGATAATGCCACTAAGAGGTAAAGGATTACTGAGAGGGAAAGAGAAAGACAAAACTTTAGAGAGAAGAAAGGAAAATAAAAAATAAATAAAATAAAATCATTTTTTTATGATTTCACCCTAAGCAAGGTGATAATGCCACTAAGAGGTAAAGGATTACTGAGAGGGAAAGAGAAAGACAAAACTTTAGTGAGAAGAAAGGAAAATAAAAAATAAATAAAATAAAATCATTTTTTTATGATTTCACCCTAAGCAAGGTGATAATGCCACTAAGAGGTAAAGGATTACTGAGAGGGAAAGAGAAAGACAAAACTTTAGAGAGAAGAAAGGAAAATAAAAAATAAATAAAATAAAATCATTTTTTTATGATTTCACCCTAAGCAAGGTGATAATGCCACTAAGAGGTAAAGGATTACTGAGAGGGAAAGAGAAAGACAAAACTTTAGAGAGAAGAAAGGAAAATAAAAAATTAATAAAATAAAATCATTTTTTTATGATTTCACCCTAAGCAAGGTGATAATGCCACTAAGAGGTAAAGGATTACTGAGAGGGAAAGAGAAAGACAAAACTTTAGTGAGAAGAAAGGAAAATAAAAAATAAATAAAATAAAATCATTTTTTTATGATTTCACCCTAAGCAAGGTGATAATGCCACTAAGAGGTAAAGGATTACTGAGAGGGAAAGAGAAAGACAAAACTTTAGAGAGAAGAAAGGAAAATAAAAAATTAATAAAATAAAATCATTTTTTTATGATTTCACCCTAAGCAAGGTGATAATGCCACTAAGAGGTAAAGGATTACTGAGAGGGAAAGAGAAAGACAAAACTTTAGTGAGAAGAAAGGAAAATAAAAAATAAATAAAATAAAATCATTTTTTTATGATTTCACCCTAAGCAAGGTGATAAGCCACTAAGAGGTAAAGGATTACTGAGAGGGAAAGAGAAAGACAAAACTTTAGAGAGAAGAAAGGAAAATAAAAAATAAATAAAATAAAATCATTTTTTTATGATTTCACCCTAAGCAAGGTGATAATGCCACTAAGAGGTAAAGGATTACTGAGAGGGAAAGAGAAAGACAAAACTTTAGAGAGAAGAAAGGAAAATAAAAAATAAATAAAATAAAATCATTTTTTTATGATTTCACCCTAAGCAAGGTGATAATGCCACTAAGAGGTAAAGGATTACTGAAAGGGAAAGAGAAAGACAAAACTTTAGTGAGAAGAAAGGAAAATAAAAAATAAATAAAATAAAATCATTTTTTTATGATTTCACCCTAAGCAAGGTGATAATGCCACTAAGAGGTAAAGGATTACTGAGAGGGAAAGAGAAAGACAAAACTTTAGAGAGAAGAAAGGAAAATAAAAAATAAATAAAATAAAATCATTTTTTTATGTTTTCACCCTAAGCAAGGTGATAATGCCACTAAGATGTAAAGGATTACTGAGAGGGAAAGAGAAAGACAAAACTTTAGAGAGAAGAAAGGAAAATAAAAAATAAATAAAATCAAATCATTTTTTTATGATTTCACCCTAAGCAAGGTGATAATGCCACTAAGAGGTAAAGGATTACTGAGAGGGAAAGAGAAAGACAAAACTTTAGAGAGAAGAAAGGAAAATAAAAAATAAATAAAATAAAATCATTTTTTTATGATTTCACCCTAAGCAAGGTGATAATGCCACTAAGAGGTAAAGGATTACTGAAAGGGAAAGAGAAAGACAAAACTTTAGTGAGAAGAAAGGAAAATAAAAAATAAATAAAATAAAATCATTTTTTTATGATTTCACCCTAAGCAAGGTGATAATGCCACTAAGAGGTAAAGGATTACTGAGAGGGAAAGAGAAAGACAAAACTTTAGTGAGAAGAAAGGAAAATAAAAAATAAATAAAATAAAATCATTTTTTTATGATTTCACCCTAAGCAAGGTGATAATGCCACTAAGAGGTAAAGGATTACTGAGAGGGAAAGAGAAAGACAAAACTTTAGAGAGAAGAAAGGAAAATAAAAAATAAATAAAATAAAATCATTTTTTTATGATTTCACCCTAAGCAAGGTGATAATGCCACTAAGAGGTAAAGGATTACTGAGAGGGAAAGAGAAAGACAAAACTTTAGAGAGAAGAAAGGAAAATAAAAAATAAATAAAATAAAATCATTTTTTTATGATTTCACCCTAAGCAAGGTGATAATGCCACTAAGAGGTAAAGGATTACTGAGAGGGAAAGAGAAAGACAAAACTTTAGTGAGAAGAAAGGAAAATAAAAAATAAATAAAATAAAATCATTTTTTTATGATTTCACCCTAAGCAAGGTGATAATGCCACTAAGAGGTAAAGGATTACTGAGAGGGAAAGAGAAAGACAAAACTTTAGAGAGAAGAAAGGAAAATAAAAAATAAATAAAATAAAATCATTTTTTTATGATTTCACCCTAAGCAAGGTGATAATGCCACTAAGAGGTAAAGGATTGCTGAGAGGGAAAGAGAAAGACAAAACTTTAGTGAGAAGAAAGGAAAATAAAAAATAAATAAAATAAAATCATTTTTTTATGATTTCACCCTAAGCAAGGTGATAATGCCACTAAGAGGTAAAGGATTACTGAGAGGGAAAGAGAAAGACAAAACTTTAGAGAGAAGAAAGGAAAATAAAAAATAAATAAAATAAAATCATTTTTTTATGATTTCACCCTAAGCAAGGTGATAATGCCACTAAGAGGTAAAGGATTACTGAAAGGGAAAGAGAAAGACAAAACTTTAGAGAGAAGAAAGGAAAATAACAAATAAAGATTCAGAAAGACAGAAGAAGACAATTGGTGTTGGATTTAAATTTTTCAAGATTGTAGCTGACAGGGACGTGAGATGTGTGAGAAAATTAACTATTAGAATAGAACATACAGTTACATCAAGCTATTTCATAGGTAAAACAATAAGACTTCATTGCCATTCTAGCAGTATGCTTACATTCCTACAGTTGAGATGCCAAGGATAGAAGCTTGTGGGGTTAGGAAAGCCACTGAAGCAGAGATGCCAAGCCAGAACTCTTCTTTAAAATCATTTCAATGTGGAGTAGTAATAAATTAAATGGATTATGATAAAGTAAAATAGAAATTCTGCCTACATATCCCAGTTGGAACTAAAATATAGTAATGTCTGGTTTTTTCATAATACATAATTTTTAACATATTTGTTCAATAAATCCTGCTCATGATATCACAGATTGAATCTATTTATTTTTTTATTACTATTATTATTTTCCTGTCAGGAGGGACATTTACTTAATTAAGAATTTCAATGTCTAGACTGATAGACATTAATGACACATTTTAAAAAACAGTGATATCTACTCAAATACATGTACATACTACATATAATGTTTACAGTAATAAGAAATATTATCAGATTAAAAAGTCAAATAACTATTTAAGAGAATGTTTTGTTTATATTCCAGATAGAGATTTTGGAAGGTCCTTATATCTACTCAAATATGTATACTAACTAACCCTTGTGCCAATTAATTGAAACAAATGCTTTAGTTTCCTTTCTTTCAGTATTCAGGATAGTTTTAGACTCACTAGAGTGGCAGGGTGTAATCGATTTCTATTTTTGCCTACGATTAGGTTATTTGCAGTGATGTGCATTCAGTAATATGAATCTATTTTTGAGGTATATGATGAAATCCGTTGGCCTTGAAAAATATTGCATCATCCGTGATTGCATCAAATTTTTATCATGCCCAGGCACTCTTGTCTCAACTGTCAATTAGTTGTCCTATGGCCATTGTGTGTGATGGATGTTACTCCAAGGAAGCATATGAAAATTGTAACATGGCACAAACACACTGGCAAGCCTTACCAGTGAGCAAATCAAATTATTATAGACTGGTCTGGAAACTCTCCTGATTTAAATGCAATCAAGAATCTGTGGTCAATCTGCAAGGAATGACTTCATGGAATGGATAAACAAATTACTAACATGTGCACTTGGTCATGTTTTATTGGAAAAATATGCAAAAAAAGTAAATAATAAGGGAATTATTTGTTTTCTTTCAATTAATTGGCACAAGTGTGTACATATAATGTTTATAGTAATAAGCAATAATGATGGTTTTAAAAAAAGCATTAATAACTCTTAAAAATTAATAAATTATTCATTTATATTTCGAATACAAAAATAAAGTTAGCAAGGATAGACTTCAAAAGGTCCCAGTGAGAGATGTTCATTTCTTAAGTTGGGTAATCAAATCTTGTCATGATGGTTTCCTGTGGCCTAATCAGTAAGGTTCACTTAACTTAAAAGTTTGTTACCTAAAGGAAAATAGGAATACATGTTCATTTCCTATTGGGATATATTTTTTCCTTATCAAAAAATGCCATTTCTATTTCAAAGTGTTGAGTTGGAGTTTTACATCAGAGTTTACATTTACTTTACTTAGAAAACCAGACAAGATGAATACAGATAATTTCCAACATTATTTTTTCTATATTTTCTATGATAATTTCCAAAATGTTTTGGTTATTTCTATAATAATTACAAGTTATTTTATTTATATTTTCTATAATAATTTCTGAGAGTTTTTGTCTATATTTCCTATAATAATTTCCAAGAGTTTTTAGTTATCCTGTATGGAAAATAAGCTAAGAGAAAATGTTATTTAATTTCTCAAACCTGAAAAGTTATGTCAGCTTTTAAGGAGACTTGAACCTGGAATCTTAGGGTTTGCTTATCCACATTTAACAAGTTTATTTACTTAATTCATGCTAACACAAAATCTGAACAGATGAATCAAAGAAAACAAGCTGTTAAGCAGGCTTTATGTTCAATGGGAAAATAACTTGTTGAAACTTTATCCATATTTCTAATCCAAGTTCAGCAGAATACAAATGAACCAACTGGAAACTTATGAACAAGTGAACACAATTTGATCCCGCAGTGCTTAAAATAGATAGTGTTTCATTAAATCTGCTATTCATGTAGATTGGTGCTGGTTTGATAAATTGTGCAAGCATGGCATTTAAAACCCTGCCAACATGGATTATATTACTGTACACTCTGTCATTAGAGTTGCAGATTTGCTCAAAGGTTACTTACATGTTCAATTTCACAATTACACACTGAAGCACATTGTAATCCCACAATTATACATTTGTATGACTCTTAAGAACGACAAGAAGAATAAGAAGGAGAAGATAGAAAGGATGACTATCAGTGAATGAGTTTTAAAAGAAAGTCAGACTCAAATGGAAAAATTGCCAAATTATCAGAAGAACGCTAGGTAGAGATTTAAAAGTCTAAGGTTCTTTTATGTTTTTTACAATCATTGTTTACAATAGGGGGTGAAATAGTGAACAAAACTGTTCAAGAGCTTTGTTAATGTAATTTTATTATTGTAAAAGACACCAGAACAAAAGTTTTGTTTTTTATAATATTCTATCTTTATAGAATACAAACTTCAGAACCTAGACAATCATGACTCGCCATAATTTCCTATCCTTTGTATCTCTGAGCAATTTTTATCTCTTTACTAACCTTTCCAATCCCAGTTTTGTATTTACACAAGCTCATGAGGTAAGTTACTAACTGTTTCTCTCAGTATCTCTTGCTTTCAATATGTCGTGTGGGTGTCAAATATTTCTCGTTATCTAATCTAGAAATTCCAGTTGTCCAACAAGAAGTCTTTTAGAAATAAATATTTGGTCATTTGAGCAATGGGTCAAACCAAACACCCTCATATATGATATATATATTCATAATCATCATCATCATCATCATCATCATCATCATCATCATCATCTATCTATCTATCTATCTATCTATCTATCTATATATATATATATATATATATATATATGGCCTGAAAATTGCACTCAAGCAGAAAACAGAGTGACACCACTAAGTGTTAACCTAAGTGGCCACTTTTATTTTTACAGATATTCTATCCTTGATATTGACCACTTTTACACACAAATATAGCAATATATATATATATATATATATATATATATATATATATATATTTTTTTTTTTGAATTGGACATAGTCCAACAATTTATTTAAAGACATTTATATATATTATAATATATATATATAATATAATATATATATATATATATAATATATATATATATATATTATGTTTAACGTTCTTTTTATAGATACAAGTATTTAAGCAGATGCTCTGTTTTATAATAAATTCAGGCCGGTAAATGTTATTTAATACTATTTATTATAAAACAGAGCATTTGCTTAAATACTTGTATCTATAAAAAGAACGTTAAACATAATATATATAAATGTCTTTAAATATATATATATATATATATATATATATATATATATATATATAGTGCACAGGCCAGAACTAAGATATATTTTAAAATAAAAAATATCTTACTGTATGATACTACTCAAACTTTCATTGTTTAAGGCATTCATCAGGCCTGTTTATATATATATATATATATATATATATATATAAATATAAAAGTGGACATGGAAGTCAGCACTTAGAGGCGACAGTCTGTTTCATGCTAGTACGATTGCACTAGCATGAAACAGACTGTCGCCTCTAAGTGCTGACTTCCATGTCCACTTTTATATTTACACACGCTCTATCTCTGATATTGAGCACTTTATCCCATAAATATAGCACACTTTAAGACTATATTTCTTCGTATATATATATATAGAGAGAGAGAGAGATAGAGTATCTCTTGCTTTCAGTATGTCATGTGGGTGTCAAATATTTCTCGTTATCTAATCTAGAAATTCCAGTTGTCTCATTCTAAGTAGTTTTCTATTTCCCTTAAAACTTCCACATTACTTATATTTTCAATTCATGGTATTCTCGGCATCCTTCTTTAGAACTATATCCCTGTTGCCTCACGTCTCATCTTCTGCGAGGAAATTGTCCAGCATTCAGTCATATAGGAGGATCGATGTTAGATAAGCAGTCCAGCACTCTTAACTTTATTTACTAATGAAATTTTCCCATTTCTTAATACTCTGTTTAGGTTTTGGAAGGCTTCGTTTGCTATTCCAATATGCTTTCGAATTTGCATGTCACATATTCTATCGTCTTTTATAACACTACCCAGATATTTAAACTCCTGTACTTCCTTGATTTTAACATCACTTGAATTTTATTATGGTAAATCTCACCAAAACTGTTTTTGCCATATTTTGTTATTTTCTCAGATGGAAAATGAACTTCATGATAAAGATTCATTAGTAAATAATATATTTCAAACTTCGGTTAGTTTAGAGACAGCGTCTTATGTAGATGGCAAGAAACTAAATATCCTCATAATTTGTATCTGGTACTTGCAGTACCTGATGCTATAAAAGACAAATCTATTTATGTCTAGTTATGTGTATAAATCCATCTCCTCCCCACCAGAAATGAGTTAAATAATAGGACAGATTAGGCTCTCTAGCCATAGTTGGAAACCAGTCTATATGAAGGAAAACTATGGATTCAAAACTAAGCCAGTTGAAGAGGACAACTCAGAAATCCAAACTAAGTTGTTGAAGAGGACAAATCTGAATTCAAAACTAAGCTGCCTGTGAAAAGATGATTAGACATGGTGTGCAGATACAAAAGCATGCTAGATTTCAACACTAATGGATAATCCCACTGGAGTATGATTTTCCAAAATGCTGTTGACACCAACAGGGATTGAGCCCAAGGAAAGATTGATGGATGGATAAGTATTAAACTAGGTTAGGTTCAAGTTCTGCTAGCCTCAGGTGTCTGGATATCAGAAAACTTGCTTCCTTTTCAACCAATAGATATGATATTTTTTTTAAATTCTATAACTCTATTGCACAAAATCTAGATATAAAATCCCTGGTAACAATCAATAGTAAATAAATATCGATAAGCCACAAAACATTTTTACTTAATAATTCTGACTTCATAAGATATGCCTTAAAAAAATAGATTAGATTATTTAAATTAATGGTATCATTTTTTCAAAGTGGAGAATATGTTATGGAACAGTCTTGTAATTTGCATTTCTCAAACAAATACTAGAAGCCTAGATATGCAAATCAGCCTACCATTAAAAGAGTGTTCTTGCAAACCTCAATTGAGTTTAATGATTGATTTGTTTTTTATGGCTTATCAACCCTTTGCAGGTTATTTAAAACCAGAAAATATTTTTAGATTGTAAGAATGTTTTGGGGATAATAATTATTTTTGGATACAAGTTCTGTTCGTTAACCCATATCTTGGCCCTCTGATGTCCAATTCTGAACCATTATCCATTACACCAACTGCACATCCAAGTTTACATCATTTGTTATTGCCAAGTGGTCACCCATCTAGGTACTGACCATGCTCAATGTTGCTTGACTTTAGTGATAGTACAAGAACCAGTATTTCAATATAAAAGGAAATATTTGTGAATTGAAAGAGTGGGAAGAATTTAAAAACTCATTCAAGAAGACAATTCACAGTCAAATGTGGCAAAAGACATTGGTTGTTTCCAGTCAACTGTGTCACAATTTTAGTGCAAATATAAAAGAAATGGGAAGATGGCAAAAAGGAAGATGGTAGACCATGAATGATATTAAAGCATCAGGATAGAAAACTCAAAGCAATATGCCAAGATAATGTATAACAAATCAAATGAGAAGCAAATGGGTTGAACGAAGTCAGCATTTGTGACAGAACTACAAGAAGTCGACTGGATGAAATGTGATTTACTTACAGAAAAATAAAAAAAAAAAAACCTGCAAAAACACAGAAAATGAAGGCTGTGAGCTTATAGAGGCTAACAATCATAGATGTATGGATGATTGGGTGAAACGGATATTCACTGAATCAAGAATCTGCATTGGCCAAAGCCAATGATGCTGCAACATTTATCTAATGCCATTATCAAATTCCGATGAAACATAAAGATGACTACTTGAAGAAAACAGGTGAAGTTCCCAAGTCATTTATGGAAGGGAGTTACATGTCATTTGAAGGACAAGGAGAGATAACAATCATTACCTCAACAATTAATGTATATGTCTAGATCAAAATACTGGAAAATTTTATTATTGCATGAATAGAAAATTATTTAGGTGGTGATTGAGTCATTTTTCAAGGTGATAATGCATCTTTCGGAGATCAAAGGGGATTAAAGCATTTCTTTAGGAAAGGCACACAAAATCAATGCGATGACCAGCAAACTGTTCAGATTTAAATCCAACTGAAAATTTATGATGGAAATTTTTAAAAAATGGTCCATGAAAAGGCTCCATCCTCCAACTGAAAATTTATCGTGGAAATTTTAAAAAAATGGTCCATGAAAAGGCTCCATCCTCCAACTGAAAATTTATGGTGGAAATTTTTTAAAAATGGTCCATGAAAAGGCTCCATCCTCCAACTGAAAAGTTATGGTGGAAATTATAATATTATTAAATATATTAAGGACAATTATGATGAAATTTTTTTTTTTGAAGAATAATGAATTTTACAAGAGTTGTTTCCATTTCTTTCAATTTTAATAACAATAATTTATAAAGTTTCAAATCTTTCAAATGTATTACGTATATATCATTTATGCATTCATCTAGCATTTATGTATTAAATATATATCATTCAGGTTATTTGGTATCTGAATGGTCACATGACCTTCAGTATCATAAGCTGCCAATAAGCTATATCAAGAAACATCATTCATTCAGCTGTAGATGGAATATGAAGACATACATGTGTTAGATATTGGTAATAATGGTTCTTGTTTATATACAGAAGTTAGATACCCATTCAACAATATTTTGAATAGTTTTGAACTCAGGGTCAAGTATGAATAAAAGCAATTTGCTCTGAAACTCCAAAAGGATTATTGAAATAGACGCAAATTAATACTCACATCTATGTAGAGGAATCCCATTCAATATAAACCAAAGTGGGAACTGTATTTCTGGCTCTTTCAGGAAGTCATGCTTCACTTCTAAGGTACACTTGCTGCTCTGACCTCATTTTAACCCCTGTTATTCTTCTCCTCATTAACATTACTTCATGACAGTCTCATTAAATTGACTTTTTCTTTGTCGCTGACATCAATATATAAAACTATTTTCTCGTAATTGAAATTTTTTCAGATCAGTTTTGTCTTAAAATTTGTATTAACTTATTCAGTTGGCATAACATATTGAAAAAGCTGGGCCTTAATAATTAATTTAATTACAGGATGATTTGTATGACGGGGTGTAGAAAAGTTTTCAACTCCAACAAGAAGTCTTTTAGAAATAAATTCTGATGTTTGGTCATTTGGGGAATGGGTCAAACCAACCACCCTCATATATGATATATATATTCATAATCATCATCATCATCATCATATATATATATATGTATATATATATATATATATATATGGCCTGAAAATTGCACTGAAGCAGAAAACAGAGTGACACCACTAAGTGTTAACCTAAGTGCCCACTTTTATTTTTACAGATATTCTATCCTTGATATTGACCACTTTTACCCACAAATATGGCAATTTATATATATATATATATATATATATATATATATATATATATATATATATATAAATATATATATATATATATGTATATATATAGTGCACAGGCCAGAAGTAAGACATATGTTAAAATAAAAACTATTGTTGTTCCTTACTGTATGATACTATTCAAACTTTCATTGTTTATGGCATTCATCAGGCATGTTTATATATATATATATATATAGAGAGAGAGAGAGAGAGAGAGAGAGAGGGGGAGGGCGGGAGAGGTGGCACGGTGACATAATGTATAGCAGCTTTGATTGAGGAATCATAGAGCTGAGTTTGAATTCCAGTGGAATCCATTACATTTACTTACATGCTAATACCGTTGGGAAAGGTATGAATCCTCTTCTTCTCCCACCAGCTATGGGTAAATAGCAGGATAGACTGGGTTTTTAGCCTTGGAAGGCAGCTAGTTTACCGCAGGAAAAAACGGCAACCTACTGTGGTGAAAAAATCTGCCTTGTCTGTCATCTATTGAAAGATACATGATCGCCTAAGTGTTTATCACTCATGGCACATAACTGATATATATATATATATATATATATATATATATATATATATATATATATACACACACACACATTCTCATAGAGAAAACAAAATATATATATATATATATATATACATATATTATTTTTTTTGTTAATTTTACCTTAAACAAGGTGATAAGGCTACTTGAATGCAGGTGTTATAGGAAGAGGTTGCCAACAGACAAAGGTGGTACTCGAGTGAAAAGGACAGGAACATGGGCACAGATGAAAGAAAGAGAGGTTTATTGTAAAAGAGAATACACTACTGAAAGACAGGGAATTGGTAAGGAAGCTAGTAATTTCCAAAGTAAGCCCCCAGGTATATCCTGTGCCCACTATACATAGCTACTGCTATAGTCAGTCCACACAGGCGATAGGGAGGGTGGGACATTCCGTAACAACATATATGTACACACACATTCACATACAGAAAACATAATACATATATATATATATATATATATATATTATTTTTATCTATATATATATTATTATTTTTTAATAATTTCACCCCCAAACAAGGTGATAAGCCCACTCGAATACAGGTGTTATAGCAAGTAAAAGAAAATGAAAAGACTGAGAATGAGGAGGATTGATGAAAGGACAAAAAAGAGTTCAAGAAGACCAAAGATGGTGATTGACATTGCATTTAAAGTTTTGAAGATTGTAGTTATCAGGGAAGAAAGAAATCAGATTAGACATCTGCATGTCGGAAGCGCAAGAAAAGAAGCTGTTAGAGTAGAATTGGTGGTTGCATCTAGCTATTTCAACAGTAAAATGGTGAGATCTATTTGCCTATTTAGTAGCATGCTTAAATTCATGTAGTCAGGACACCGTAGAAAAAAGCTCATCAGAAAGATTGCCATGAAAATATTTGTAGAAAAGACAAAGGGAAGGCATGTCACAATGGTGAGAAAGTAACTGAAGTCAAGATGCCAGATCAGGATTGATTACATTGCAGATCCTTCTTTGAATTTTGTCAAGAATCTCAATATGTACAGCTGGCCCACCAGACCAGATATGGCAACAGTATCCAATGCACAGATAAATGGTAGATTTATAAATGTGAAAGATGGATTCTGAAAAATTTTCTCGCAAAACACAGTAAACCAACTTTCTTTGCAATAGATATGAAAATTGATTTGAAGTAATTGTTCCACTTCATGTCAGTGGAAAACATGAGCTCCAAAAATTGCAAATCCTTGCTCTCCTGGAGTTTAGCATCAGCCATACTGATGGTAGACAGAAGAGCTTCTCTGTGGTAATTGAATGAACACAGTTTTGTTTTGGAGACATTAAAATTAACAAGCCATTTCTTGCCCCAGTTAACCACTGATTGAAGGTCCTTTTCAAGAGTTGCTGCCAGGTTTACTGTGTCAGATTTGCTACTGAGACTGGAGTAAATGGTTGTGTCATCTACATAAATACCTAGTTGGGAACTGATGACATTAGGCTGATCATTGATGAAGCCCACAAACAGCATAGGTTCAAGGATTAGTATGGAAAGATCTGTAAGTGAACCTGTTAAACATAAGCTTCATTACATGATTTGTTAGGAATGATTGGATTAAACTAAATATTCATCAGAGTCTGTCTATATTTCTGAGATGAGGTATTATGTACAGTATTTACATTATTCGGACTATTGTCCTCATCTTTGTCGCCATATTTGTCACAACGTTTCGGCCGTTGTATGCTCCGGCCTTCTTCAGGTGGTTGGAATTTCGAACCGAACCCTTTAAAGAAATGGCATTAGAATCCATATCTCTCAAGCCAACTATATGGTTAAGGTACGTAGATGACACCTTCATACTCTGGCCACACCAGGAAGATGTCCAGGTTCTACTGGACCATGTGAACTCAATAAGACCATCGATACAGTTCACAATGGAGAAAGAGAGTAACAACACACTCCCATTCCTGGATGTACTAATATCTCGAACAGAGCATGGGTTCAAGACATCCGTATACCGTAAACCAACATTCACTGGACAGTACCTCAATTTCAACTCCCACCATCCATACAGCGTAAAGAAAGGGATCGTCCGTTGCTTACAACACCGAGCAAAAGTCATAAGTGGTGACCCAGAGACATTAGATAAGGAATTGGTCAGTATAAGTAGTACCCTACAACGTAACAACTACCCTGGGTACATGGCAGCAGCCCCCCAAAACTGGGATAGGCGGGTACAAGAGGAGGAGGAGGAGGAGGACAACAACACTCAGAAAACAGTCTGCCTGCCTTATGTGAAGGGGTTATCAGAGAAAATACAAAGGATCTGCGGTCCATATAACATCAGGACAACCTTCAAAAGTGTGACAACACTTCGCAGATATCTCTCACGAGTGAGACCCCCCATAGAGGAGAACGGGACTAAAGACTGTGTGTACGCTATCCCGTGCAGCTGCGGCAAGGAATATAAAGGAGAAACAGGCCGCCCCCTCAAGGTAAGGCTTCAAGAACACCAGAAAGCTGTAATGCGAGGGGAAGTAGAAAAATCAGGCGTGGCTGACCACATATGGAGAGAGAAGGGAGATCACCGTCCCCTGTGGGATCAGGTTGAGATCATAGACAGGGAACAACATTGGAAAATTCGTAAACTTAAGGAATCAGCACATATGCTAGGCCACAAAAATCTCCTGAGTCGGCCAAGCATAGAAATAAATACAATATGGGAACCAGTAATAAGGAGTGCCAGAGAACAGCAATGATAACAAAAAAGTTGCAATATGAGATCTGGTAAAGAACATGCAATGATAACAGCAAAATTGCAATATGAGTACTGGTAAAAAATAGTTGCTGAAAAATTAGGTTTATAATACTCAGAAATTCATACCCAGATGTCCTCAAGGACACATGGTACGGTGGATAAAGGCGTTGGTTAGATCCAGTAACAGACCCAAAAAGAGTGTGAGTTCAATACCCGGTTCAGGCAGTGGAGAACTTTCAGAGGGAAAAATTACCAGGAGATAACTGATAACTGACATCCATCAAACATGGCTCGTGGAACTAGAACAGTCTACCCCAGTGATCGAAATAAAGGGTTCGGTTCGAAATTCCAACCACCTGAAGAAGGCCGGAGCGTACAACGGCTGAAACGTTGTGACAAATATGGCGACAAAGATGAGGACAATAATCCGAATAATGTAAATACTGTAAATATTCATCCTGTGACACTATAGCATTAAGCTTGCATAGAAGGCCAGTATGCCAAACCTTGTGAAAGAAGTCAAGATCCACTGCATGTATAAGTAATCATGATATTCAGGCAGCTATTCAAGGCCGAGGGTACCATCATACCATAATGTATTTGTGATCTTCCAAAACTAAAGCTGATAAAAGCATACTTGTGGTCACCAATGAGTCAAGACGGATTAAATTCTTTGGCTATTTTGTCACTAGAAAAGATTCTTGTAAAGAAGATAGGCATAGAAAGTGCCATGAAAAGATTTGCAGATCTAAAGGCTAGAAAAAATGTTTTATGTAGGATAATGAATGTTTTCTTTAGCTTGTATTAAGTTGTATATTGTAATAAACTCATTATTCAACATTTTCAGTTTTTCACCTTGTGAAAATTCTAAAAATTATGCTTTTAAGGATGCTGAAGTTAAGCTTGCTTGGGGTCCCAGCAACCTTAGGGTTATCACTATATATATATATATTTTGTGTGTGTGTGTAAGGAATATTTAGGCACCATGAATTCATTTAAACAAATTTTGTTCTTTCTCTTTAATGTTTTTATTGTATTTTTCCAATTTTTTTATAAGATGCTCTTCAGGATAAATATTGAAATAATGTGGATAAACCACTCCAAATTTTAACACACTGACAACATCCACTTCATGAAAATTATTAAGACAATTGAAGTTTGTTTCCTTTAATTAATATATATATATATATATATATGTGTGTGTGTGTGTGTGTATGTGTATGTGTGTCTATAAATAAAATATGAATGCATATCCCTTCAAGGTACATTTGAAAGCATTATTAAAGCTTTAGAACTCTGATAGAATAAAGTAGAATATTTTTTTTGATTCATAAGCCTCAGATACTCTGTTTGCCAAAGACACTTCCAAAAACTATGTTGGTTATGGAACAACATCTGGTACTATATGGAAACTTAAAGCTTTACACATTAAATTCTACTGTTTTACATAAATTACAGGCTTATTCAGGCAGTTTTGTTGTCACTTACACATAAGCCAGTTCACCTGAAAGAGAGAAACTCATAAAGAGAACTTATGCCCATCTTCCCAACTGCCCCATTATTTTTTTTTATCATTTCACCCCAAGCAAGGAACAAAAGCTACTAAAGATGCAAGGGGTTACTGAGTGTGGAATTGAATCAAAAAACTTTAGTAAGGATAAAGGACAATAAAAAAAAGCAATATTCAAGACAGATGATGATGATGATTGATGTTAAATTTAAATTTTTGAAGATTGTAGGTAGCAGGGAAGCAAGAAATTAGAAGAGTAAAAAGTGCAAGAAAAGAAACTATTGGAATAGAACTGATGGTTACATCCAACTATTTCAACAATAAGACATAGAAACAAATTTATAAGTACGCTTAAATTCACGCAATCAAGGTACCAATGAGGAGAGCTCATCATAACAATTGCCATGAAAATATTTATAGAAAAGACAGAGGGGAGTTATGTTACAATGGAGGGAACATGACTGAAGTCAAAATCCCAGGTCAGGACTGATAATATTGCAGACTGGATTTTATAGAGAATATTGAGACATAAAGCAGGAGCATCAAACCAGACATGGCAGCAATATTAAATTTAGCAGTATGCTTAAATTCATGTTGTCAATGTACCAAGGGTGGGAGCTCATTAGAACAATGGTTATGAAAATGTGATATTATGCTATAGGATGGGTCATGTTGTTAATGCATATAATGTACCCTACTAGAAAATTTCCATTTGTTCAGGCCCATGGTCTTTTCACAATACCATTTAGCTGAGAAGTTGCAATGCTGCGAAACTAGAACTTCAATCATTTGTCACACCTTTTTCTGCAGCTGTCATATCAGAAGATGTCTTTCTGTCACAGCCTCACTGATCACCAATAGAACTTCCATCAACATAGAAACCCCAATAAATTTCTGTCAGTGAAGTCAAACTATGATGCATGTACAAATTTTGATGTTCAAATTATTTTAAAATGAGTCATCAAAATAAGAGTAGCTATACAGCGTGTAGCAGAAATATATCCCACATGATGGTAAGACATTGGCGAAATGAAAACACCATCAGGATTAATATCTTACCATTATGTGGGAAGGATTTCTAGGTAGTATATGTGGAAGGCATTTCTGCTGCACCCTGTATTTACTGCCAAAGGAAACACAACAGAAAAATTTATGTTATATATATATATATATATATATATATATATATATATATATGCGAAAATGAGATATAAATTTATATATATCTCATTTTCCCAATCATATATATATATATATATATATATATATATATATATATAAGAATATTATATTTGGCCAGCCAGAGTCAGACCAAAGGATGGATATTTTAAGAAAGTGCTCAATACACAATTCTAAAAAAGTTGTATGGAAGATAATAGTGATATAAAAGATTAAAACTTCACTGTTAACACACACAGGTTTCAAACTTATGGTGTCATCAGATGGTTTTTGGTAAATAATTCACCAAAAACGACCTGATGATGAGAATGTAAGGTTGAAACCTGGATCATGTTAACTGTGAATTTTAAAATCTTTGATATTACTCTCTCTCTCTCTCTCTCTCTCTCTCTATATATATATATATATATATATATATATATATATATATATATATATAATGTATGAAGATGATGATGATGATGATGGACTCTCCCGTCATTTTTGATGTATGAGTGTCTTTCAGTTCAGTTTTAATGTTTATGTTTCATATAAGACAACAATCCTGTATGGGATTTGCAAACATATCCACACAAGGGGCATACTGGAGGGTTGACTGACATATGGACTGATGTATTAGCATGAGATTTAGTGTTATGTCTTAATTCTCTCAGATGGTTGAGACGATTCTTTTCAAAGTTAGTTATACTTCGGTAGCAGGTGTTTCTCCAGTTTGCTCAGTTTTCAACAGCAAGTTCAAACTCCTCTATAGGGATGTTTGCAGCAATTAAATTGTATTTAAGTTTGTCCTTGAAGCATAACCAAGTACAGCCTACATTACGCTTACCATGAAAAAGTTGGCTATACATAAGGATTTTTATCATCCGATCATCACTCATTCTGATGACATGACCAGGCCATCTGAACTATATATATATATATAAATAAAATTGTGTATACACTTTTCATTATAGATGACTGACAAGGCAGCATGATTGTTTTTTATTCAATTTTTCATAGAACATGGCCACAATGTTCTGACTGTGTTTGGAAAATAATAATAAAAAATACATTCCTATCACTCCAGATAGATATAGAAAAATCTACATATTCAGTTAAAAAATTAAAATGCACAAAACATCTTTGAAAATTGAATAGCCAAAAATGTTTGTATATGCAGAACATTTGGATATTTTCACACACTCTATGTCAGGAAAAGAAATCACTTATGACAAACAAGAAAAATTGTATAAAAAACTTAATTTCAGTGCCTTGTTACATGTCTTTAATGAAACATATAATATATGTTTATATATCATTGTTGTGAATGTTTTATTGTGTATTTAGTGGTATTCACAATTTCCTTATTATATCTACAAATGTAATGAAGATTTATCCTTTTTATATTCTACTTTGGATATATTTGGATATCTAATGCAGAAAATCTCTCACATAGAAAATGAATCCCCACAGTCATAATGATACAAATTAAAGTATTTTTGTCTGTGAAAATAAATTCCTTAAATAATTTTCTTCTTTTGATGAAACAACACATAGAAAACCTTTACATGATTTACCATTAAAAATGAAGGTGATCACTCTGCATAGACTTTTTCACATTAGTATTGTCATTTGAACTGATATTACTCCGAGCTGTTTCAATGTTAAAACACACAGAAGATCATTGTGATTTCTCATCTTCAACATGGCTATTCAATTCTAAACATTTCCATCTGCTCAGGCCAATTTGTTTTTCTTCAACACCAACAGAACCAACCCATGGTTTATACTGCAACTATTCTGAGAAGACATTAGTTCATTTATATGCCCCACCAAGGCCACATACAGTTTTTAATTCAGAGTTGTCCTTCTCTTATAATGTTTGTTAACCAACCATTGCTAGAGAGTCCGGTTTACTCTGCTATTTAACTCATAACTGGGGGACAGAAAAGATATAGTCATACCTTTTCAAATATATTTGAGTGAAAGTGAACGTAATGACCAGAATTTGAACTCTGCTTGCTGAGTTCAAATTCTTAGCCTCTTACCATTACAACACCTGGACACCCTTAGCTGAGACTAGGGAAAATAAATGGAGAGACAATATAAAATTGTCCACACAAGATTTTAACCCTAAACAGAAATATTGCAAATATACCTCTGAGCTGAGGTTGTTTTTGTTTAGAAGTATATCAACCTCTATTTTTTTTATTTCACCTCAAGCAAGGCATGAGTGCCACTTGTATACAAGGGGTTAAAGAGAGTGAAAGCAAGAGAAAAGATTGGGTATGGGGGAATTGAGGAAAGGATAAAAAGAAGTATGGCGATCAAAGCATCAGAAGATATCAATTGACATTACATTTAAATCTTTGAAGATTATAGTTATCAGAGAAGCAAGTAAGAGGAAAGGAGTTCCACTGTTAGGAAATGCAAGAGAGGAAGCTGTTGGAGGTAAAAATGCAGTTACATTTAACTGTTTCAACAGTAAAAGGGTTGGACTGAGATGCCAGCCTAATAACACACTTAAATTCATGCAGTTGAGGCACCAGTGAAAATAGCTTGTCAGAGCAGTAGCCATGAAAATATTTGCAGAAAAGACAGAGGGAAACCACAGCATGTCTGTGAGAAAGTGACTGGAGTCAAGATGCCAAGTCAGGACTGATCCCACTGCATATCTATCTTTGGATTTTGTCAAGAACCTCGAGTTAAACAGTGGAGGGTGCCAGACCAGGATTATCTTACTGAGGTAAAAGGCTGTTTTTTTTTTTAGACTAAATTGATTTTGTTGATTTTGAAGCCAAGATTTATACACATGTATATGATTTGGGAGACCTTGTCTGACATTAATTATACTGAGCCACAAAAGATACTGTACTCAGCAAGATCATTATGCACATTCAAACTTTATATTTAGTTTGTCTTTGAATGTCATGCTTTTGAGACATGCACACACATAGTTGAAGATAAATATTATATTAATCATATATATTGGTATTCATTTTAGCCGGCAGCATGGGATTCAGTTGTGATAGCTGTACAGAAAGAAATCTTTGCAACATGTCAGTCACAGTAACCATCATTTACTGCTCTTGAAGTAAGGCTCCTCGACTCTGCAGTCTGCAAGCAAAAGATGAAGGATTGGCCAGTCTTGAGACATGCTAATTGTCCACCACATGACGAAAGTGAAGACATGTGAACTCAGAATTATTTTGGTTTGATTTTTTCAAACAAAACTGCAAATGATGGACTCACGTGAACATGACACATTCAAAATTCCCACAGTGTGCAGTGCGATGTGATGAAGTTCGATTCCCACTTGGGGTCATTACAATCACTTACACGCAATTAGCCTTGGGAAAGGTATGAATCCATCTCCACTCCCCTGAGCTATAGGTTGAACAGAAGGACAAACTGGGTCCTATAGCTTTGTTTGACAACCTGTCTATTGCAGAAGAAAATGGCCACCTACTGTGAGAAAATCTTCTGAGTCAGTCATGAATCAAAAGAGACATGATCTCTTCAGTGTGTATTATGTATGGCAATTAACTGACAGAGTTGTACAGAATTTTCATGATTTTCATAAAAATGAAAAAAATGCTGATCAAGTAAAAACTTATTAAGATTGAGTCAACGAATGTGATACTTGAATTTCTTTAAAATGCATTTTTTTCTTTCTCATCTTAAGTTTTTCATTAGATCTCTAAGCAATGAAGATTGCATGATGTACCACTAGAATGTATCTTATATAGAATCAAGACACTAAGGCCAGTTTAAACCCTAAATGGTGACTGACTACTACTGGTTCAAACCAGTTTATCAAATATTTCTGAAGATATCAGAAATTAAATTCTGGCAAGAAAAAATGGCCATGATTAGTATGCATTTACTCTAGTGAGTGACCGAAATGTCTGATAAGTATTTGCCTACATCCCTGTGTTACCAAATGACAAAATGTTACCAAATGCTACAAATGACCTTTCTATATTTAAACCAAGCACAGAACAGTGTTGCTCTGTTCATTTTGTGGATTTCCTAGAGTGGCAAAAGCACACTGACAGTAATGAGGTCAAAGTTGATGTCCCAAATTCACAACAGTTGAGAGTTTTGTTGCAACTGAATGTTTTTTCATGATGGTTTGAGACTCACGTTTGTAGTGATTAATGCAAACTTTGAAAACACAAATGAATATTTTGTATTCATTAGGTTATTTCAGTCATTATCTTAATTTTCCCTGAACATAAATGCCCATTTTTCTATATTATTTGCTTTGCACATAAATATTCTATATTGAGCACCGATATACTGTTAATATATTTAACTTGAATATAAGTATTTTCTGCATATATCTCAAAAACCTGGTGTGTTCAGACAATTTTAAATACTGAATCAGCATACTCAATTTAGTCAAGTACAGCATCATATTTCTGCATGCCAGATAAAAAGCTTTCCTTTTTTGATTTTTTTGTTATTCACTATAAGTAACCAGTTATTAGACCAAAACATATAAAAATATTTACCTTTTAAATAAATGAGAAAGAGTACCCTTATTAAAATGTTGAAACGTTAGTGACCATTCCCCACACTGTCATGAGAATATGAATATTCATTGATATTGACTCTGCACCCTGTTCCCACCCATTTCTTTATTAATAACTTTGGAAAGAATTACCCCTATTTATTAAATCTTTGGGAAAATGAAAGACGTCTCCTCTTAATTTTTCTTCTACTTCTTGTCCTTTTGTAAGGTGTCTCAATAAAATAAAATATAAAAATGAAAATAAAATGAATTCAAATTAAAATAAGGCATTTGTACTTTACTTTAAAATCCTTATCTCTCCCTTTTTCTTTCTCTAAACTAATGAGAAGGCAACTCTGAAATAAAAAGAGGAAGAAGAAAAGACTGAAACTTGCTGCAAAACACCGGAAGTTTGTGGGACCAGGACCTACTTATTTATGACTACAAATCTACAAAAATAAGAGAGGCTCCACACATAACTTCCATTATATAAAAATAAATGAAAAAAAAGAAAGGCACATAAAAAAATAAAATAATTTTCGCCAATTAAAATATATTAAGACAAAGAGATTTTGATGAAACCAAGATTCATACCAGGTCTCGGAGCCTGGTCAAAAACATATAAGCTCACATATCTGAGCTAGAAGGAAAGAGGATAACAAGAGAAACCTCTGAACAAGAGATGAGACTGCTAGAGAAACCAGCCATGCGTGAGACATGAAGTAATTAAGAGGTCATCTGCAAACGGTATTTCTGCCCTTCTTAGTGCCAAGAAAAACACAGTAGATTGATACTGACCTATTTCTAAGATGACGACTACTACGAGCAATGTGTGGTCATGAAACTACCCACTACTGAGCCAAAATGGACATTTCTCCACACTGCTACCAATATCTGCTTTATAAATAAACATTTTTGCTACACTGAATATCAAAGGACTCATTTTAAAGCAAATAAATAAAAATATATTATTTATTTTATACACTTGAGTCAGGTTGTTTTGTGTCCAATGTTTCAGAAAGATAAACACTAAGTCTCTTTGGCACTCTAATCCCAGTCTAACCCACCAGGGTCATTGGAGCACTGCCCAGTATGAGGTTCCTTGTTTTAACTTTTATCATACAGTGTAGAGTAGGCTTATTAAACCAGGAAGTGTCGATCCCTCTCCAGATCAGGTCACAGCCAACTTCCTGCAATCTTGCGGAAAGTTTGGACTGAAAAAGAGTAATGAATGAAGTGATTGGATGAAAGACAAGAATTTCATGGTGTTGTTACCCTGCTTCCATCACTGAGAAAAGCAAAGATAAACTTGGATATCTCCGAATGATTATTTACAATAACATGATTGATTGCTTCATCGTAAGATGAAGAGACAAAGATGAGTGCATGAACTTAGGATTGCTAGTCAGTACAGACTGTAAATCCGGCTACCAGTTGCTTTTGGATGAAATCAAAGGTCAGAACTTGGAACAAGAAGCTACAAATGGAAAACCAGCAGAAGAAAGATTTTGCAACTTTGAAAGAAAGCAAAACCCGGAAGAAAGGCAAAGAATATCTCTATGAAAATATCGCAAACAGTTCATCACAAATCTCTTTCCAGACAGTCATGACAGATCCTAGTGAGAAGAATGGCCCCCCCAGTGGCCCAAAACGAAGAGCACAGGAAGCTCTAGATTGACAGTAACTGCTGGAGAGTTGTTAAAAAGAGGAGGCAAGCTAAGTAAAACAAAACTGTTTGCAGTAATGTAAAGAAGTTCTCTACACTAGGGGAAGTTAAATTGGTACAAGTTGTGATCAAAAGAATCTTGAGATGCACAACAGAAGGAAGACGAAAAAAACAGTTATAAGTCAATAATGAAGATATATATATATATATATATATATATATATATATATATATATATATATATATATATATATATATATATATTTACACCACCATAACACAGCTTACCTGAAGCTTTACTATAAACGTTTTGATGATAATTGTTCTGAGAAGCTTTCCTCTCTGGTCACTTTACTTCACAAATTTAAGGGCAGTACTAGATTGACAGCTAGGTCTCATCTTTCTTTTGCTCTTCTCTGTGGAACACTCTTCTGCAGTGTCAATTGTCAACTTCTGTCTACTTGAACCCTGATATTTTTAATATCTTTCCTCTCATCTTTCATTGTTTTCTCAGTTTCTTTTATTCTTCTTACATTTTAATGACTTTATTGCCTTGCTTGGGGTGAAATGATAAAAAAAGTAACATTTGGTAAAAACTGCCATGAAAATAAAAGATGAAGATAAAACATATGTATCCTTGATATCATCCTACAATGGAAAGGTTAGTGTGGATAATCTGGACAAATAATGTGGCGTAGTAGATAAAGAAATTGTCAAAATGAATGAAGAATCAGAATTTTTAAAGAATGAAATAAAGGATGCAGTTAATTACATCTGGGAGGAAGTCTAGTTGAAGCCCTGGAAGCCAGTGATTATATCACAATAAAAACAATGAAAATGACAATTAACACAGTTTGGGAAACCTAGTGCATTTTTTTACGCAGTTCACCCCAAACAAGGTGAGAGTGCCACTAGCAAGCAAGGGGTTACAAAGGATTAGAGAACAAGAGTAAAGAGGCATGTTTGAGGAAAGGATACAAAGAAGGACGGTGAACAAGATCAAGGTATCAGAAGATATCGATTGACATTACACTTGAATATTTGAAGATTATAGTTATCAGGGTATCAAGCAAGAAGAAGGGAGTTCCATAGGCAACAAGTGTAAGAAGAAGCTGTTTTAGTAGAAGAGATGCTTACATTTAACCGTTTTGACAGTGAAAGGGTGGGACCGAGATGCCAACCTAGTAGCTCGCTTAAATTCATGCAGTCTGGGAACCAGCAAAAGTAGTTTGTCAGAACAGTTGCTGTGAAAATACTTGTAGAAGAGACAGAGGGAAGCCACAGCACATCAATGAGAAAGTGACTAAAAAACTGAATGATGTCTGAATTAGTCACTCAATATAAAGTACCTAGATCATATCACTGCACTTTGTGCAGGAACTTCAGTCTCATCAGCCATGCACTCAAGATTCTTTTAGAAGATCTCAGTGTCTTTTGCATTTTGTCTGCCTTCAGATAACAGAGAAACAATTCAGTTCCATATCTGGGAAAGAAACATCAGATCTGATCCTCACTTTAAGAAACATCAGAAAGGGTAAAGCATCAAGAGGAATAAGAAGTGTAGCAGCATTTCATTGACTGTTCCAAAGATTTTGATGCAGTATTCGATGATCACTTACGGAAAGTGCTAATGCAGTTTGATAAGACACAAAATCTTGTAGGTTGATGATAGAGTGACCAGTATAATTTGAATGTATCATCAGAGGACAGAACTGTTCCAATGCAAGAAAGGTTTGTAACAAAGCTGTTTAATCTCCCTATCCCCATTAACATTGCTGGTGAGATCATGAGAATACAAATCAAAGATCAAGGGTGGCTCATTAGCAGTTCAAATACAAATTTGTTGATAGATCATTTTGAAGGTATGTTCAAGATAGGAGTGGATAAAATCAGAAATTTGGGGAATAGTGAGGTGAAGATCAAGATCAGATTGGTAAGAAAAGTGACAACAGACATCATGGAATTGTGAAAATTGAAAAACTTGTAAAGGTTTAGGTTTGGCTTGTTGCTTCATATATGTGTGAGAATTGAAGTCTAAAAAAGGCGAAAAAAGGATTAACATTTTTGTGTGATAGTTATGGAGAAGAGTTATAATTGTTAGTTGTGTAGACATAGGGAGACAAAGAAGTGGGTAAGAGAGACTGTAAATGTGCCAAACAGGCAATGACTTTTCAAGTGGGTCAAAACAAAGAAGTTGAGGAAGTATCATAATTAGTAACTGAGAGAAGACAGCTTGGTTCTAGAGACCATTGAGGGAGAAGTCTGTGTAGATAGACGGATAGGATGGAGGTAATGTAAATGAATATGTAACAACAAAACATGGAGTAACAAAATGGATAACACCAAGATAAGACAATGTTAAATGTCCATCGTTTGCCAGAAAAGGCTATAACATGCCAAACTCCTGATGTGTTTGTGTGGACATGTGTGTTGTATTGATGAGTGCATATGTAAATAAAAATATGCATGGGTGTGTATATATATATATATATATATATATATATATATATATATATATATATATATATGTATATATATATATATATATATATGTATATACACACACACACCATATTTGATGGCATATAAAACACACAGGTGTATAAAACACACCCCAATTTCATCAGGGAAAATCAAGAAAAATTAGTAATTAGTAAAATTATTAGTAAATGGTAGAGCCTAGGCTATATTTATGAGGTATTATTTTGTTTAAACAAGCCATAATTACAATTAAATGAAAAATAATAGAAAAAAGAACACAAGCCTATAAAAACTTAATTATATGCAAAGGTAAGAAAACAAAATGAAAATCAAGCAATTATTACAACTGAGCAAAACACTAGTGTTACCATTCAAATTTTATTCATTTTCAAATCCATAAAATTTGTTGTCTTTGTTATCAAATCTCTGATACTCATTTTCAGTACTACTATCATTGTCGTTAAATAATGCATCATCTTCTGTTCCATTGAGAGCATTGATTATGCCACACTTTTTAAAGATTTCTGGTCTAATATCCCACGCTTGCTTCACCCATTCGCAGACTTGTGCAATGCTGGGTCTTTTTATTCTTCCTGTATGTGTAAAGGTCGTGATCAGGCATTTGCCATCCACGTGTTCCACTGCTCCTTCATGTTTCACTTGAATGGTCCATTCAAGGTCACATCCAGAGATTGCAACTGACTCATTAGTCCACCAGGAATAACCACTATCTGTGTCTTCAATTCTGCCACTCCTTTTTAATAGATTCAGTTCTATGCACTTGGAACTGATCCCAACCCAGCAGAGATGGCTTCATAATAGTCCACCAGGATGTCTTTCCCATACAACTTGTAGCCATAATTGTAGACCAGCTTCATCTATCCAGCCTTTTGGATAAGCATGAACATGCACACCTTTTAGTATTTTATCTTTTGGGGTAGTTTTTCTCTTAAAAATCAGAAAAGAAGGCAGTGCAACATGCAAGAATGACTGTATAATGGGTCTCCTCAAGGTTTGAAGTTTTCACTTTAATAATCTTGGATCCCCTAATACTCACAGTTTTGTTTGATGGAACATCAAACGTTAGTGGGACTTCATCCATATTTCCTATCTGACCTAGTTCAAAAGTGTTCTTTTTCGAGCATGTATAACAAATTTATGAAACTTTACTATTTTGTCATCATAGTCAGCTGGCATTATTAGCTGGCAATTGATGTTTTTGTACGCATTGACAAACCTTCACATTCCATAAAATGGTAACACCATCCTTCTGTTCCTATAAAGTTTTGAATCCCTTTTTTGTTCGCTAGTCTTCTAGCCTCATTACTTATCATTTTTGTAGTAACGATTTTGCCTGTACTCCTCTCATCTACCAACCACATTTCAATTTCCTCTTCAATTTCAGGCCAGTGTAGGGCTGGGTGGGAAAGGTTACAGTTTCCTTTCGTCGCTGCCCGTAGGTTATTTTCCTACAACCACCAGTGATGTATCATTTTTTCTTTAGGCGGAGGGCCAAAATATTTTGCAGCCGTTCTATTTCCATACTCTTTCGCATAGTTTATTACATACGTAACACTGTATCTTAACCTCTTTCTAGCTGTTGTCATATCTGATGGAGTGAAATTCAGTCAAAAATCTTCCTTTATATGATCTGCACAACCTGCACCTTGTAAACACTTTAGTGAAATATTTAGGATATAAAAATTCTGATTGTATTTGTACCAATGCAACTGGAAGTTATTGCAAGAAAAATATTAATGAAACAAATATATTTTACAAATATATGTCCAACAACAACAACAACAACAACAACAAATAGGCTTTAATACCAGAAATAATTGTAAAAAAATTATTATCAGAAATAAATTTTTTAAGAAAAAAATATTACCAGAAATAGAGTTTTGACAAAACAAAATATTACCAGGAAAAAAAAAGTTGTCGGCTTTAAATAACCCATTGAGGTTGATATGCTGCAAAGCAAACCAAACCAAACAAAGTACTAATATTAAATGTGATGAAATTAATATAATGAATATTATCAATGATAACACTTTTAATCTGCGTAATAGGCTTTTAAAATAATGACAATAAATATATGAAAGTTTGTTTAAAGTCTAAGCTAATAGGAGTTTCCAGGTGGCTAATTTCAGACGACTGCTGTGAATCTTAAATTTATATATGGTATATATAAGACGCAGGGGAATTTTAAAAGATATTTTTAATAAAAAAGTACAACTTATATGCTGTCAAATATACATACATATATATATATATTTTTGTCATCCGCAGACAGACTGTTTCGCTGTTTCACAGCTCATCAGTGTGGCTAGACGTCTGATTGCCTCTAGCTAGGATCAAAACCCGACTGAATTTGCGTCAGTCCAAACTTCTCCCACTTAGCCATCAGCTTACGGTACGGGATGAAGGTGAATTTTAGTGTGTTTATTTTTAGATTCGGATAAATATACACATACATTTTTTTAAGCAAATCACCCCAAGTAAGGCAGAAGAGCCATTAGCTAGGGGTTACAGAGAGTAAGAGTGAAGATGAATGTTTGGTAAAAGGATGAAGGGAAGGACAAGGATCAAGGTCAAGGCATCGGAAGATGTTGATTGACATTACTTTTGAATATTTGAAGATTATAGCTATCAGGGAAGTGCAGCAACTGATGGGAGGTGTGAGATAAGCAGCTGTTGGAGTAGAAGAAATGGCTACATTTAGCTGTTTCATCAGTGAAAGGGTGGGTCTGAGATGCCAACCTAGTAGCACACTTAAATTCATGCAGTTTGGGAACAAGTGAAAGTAGCTCATCAGAGCAGTTGCCAAAGAAATACTTGTAGAAAAGACAGATAGAAACCCCAGCACATCTGTGAAAAAATGACTGTAGACAGGATGCCAGATCAGGACCAATCACATTGTATATCCGTCTCCAGATTTTGTTGAGGACCTCGAGATGAACTGTGGAAGCACCAGACCATATATGGCAGCAGTATTCCATGCAAGGGCGAATGTTTGATTTGTAGATTTGCCCTCTGGCGTAACACAGAGAACCAACTTTCCTTGCAGTAGATGAAGCTATAGATTCAATCTAGTTGTTCCACTTCAGGTCAGTGGACAGTGTGAGACCAAGCAAGCACACAGAGGTGCTTTCATGGAGTTGGGCATCAGCCATTCTGATGGAAGGCAGGGAGGATTCTCTATGGTGGGTAAATGTGAGCAGTTTTGTTTTAGATGCATTAAAGCCATTTCCTACCCCGATCAACCACAAATTGGAGGTCTTTCTCAAGGCCTACGGCCAGGTTTGTTTTGTCAGTGATGCTGGATTTACTATTGAGGCAGGAGTAAATAGCAGTGTCATCAGTGTAGATGCCAACTTGTGAATAGATGACAGGAAGATCGTTGATGAAGATCAGAAACAGTATAGGACTCAGGATAGATCCTTGGGAAACACCAGTGTTCATGTGAAAGGAACCAGAGAAGAACCCATTTAAGACAACCTTCATTTCCCAATTTGACAGGAATTATTTTATTAAGTCAAATAATCATCCTGTAATGTTGTTATAGTGAAGAAAAGGGCGACTTACCTCATCAAACCAAGTGACAGCGTGTTGCATGTATCCTACGACGGAAAATGTGGTGAAAAAGAAAATTACTTACCAAAAAAATGGGCACGTATTCTGCATGACATGCTGAAGACGGAATATTTAAATTAAAAAACAAGTCCGTCACAGGAGTCGCTAAAATAGTAGTTTGATATGCAAAAATTGAACATCCTCTCTCAGCTGTCGACGAATGGAAAAAATGCTCGGCTGATAAAAGCAGTTGGTGTTCTTGAATCGAGGATCAAAAAGTTGGGTACTGACTGACTGTTTGCATGTATTGTGATTTGTGAGATAGTACCTGTGAATCGAGTTTTCGGCATTTTCTTTCTGTCCCCGATGTTCAAGTCTGAACTTAGTGATTTATTCTCTGCATTGTGAAAATTATCTGCGACAAATATTTCCTTTGCAATCTCAGATCGCTTACAGTTGTATCCCTGAAGCTTACAAAGAAGGCCAGTGTGCCAGACCTACTATCAAATGCTTTAGAGATATCTAAAGCTCAAGCTTCTTCGTTATTTTCTTGGTATATAAATTCAGTTATGGTTATGAGTATGTCAATGTCAGCAGCGGACCAGGCAAACTGGAAACCATATTGCTTGTCTGAGACCAGATTATGGAATGTAAGGTGCTTAACCACTTTGTTATTGATTAAAGCCTCAAAGACTTTGTTGAAGAGTGGTAAGAGACTGATAGGACAGGAGTTAGATGCGTCAGAAAGGTCACCAGAGTTCTTAAAGAGAGGGACAACAGATGAGGACTTCCAACAGGTTGGAAGGCAAGGGTCAGTGAGGCAATAGTTATGTAGTTTGGAGTGGACTGGTCCCAATTCAGGAGCACATTTCTTCAGGACAAAAGTTGGTATCCCATCCCCACCACTAGCCTTATGAGAGTCTAATTTAGAGATGATGTCCAAGACCATCAATGGGGTTATGTGCATCTCATGCAGTAGAGCCTCAGTTCTAGGGGGAAAATTAGGTGTGGGTACTCTGCTTAAGTCAAGCATTGAATTCAATGGGAATTTATCAGCTGAGGAAGTCAGTACCTCAAATTGATTGAATAATGGTGGTATTATGGATTTGCTGTTGTTCCGCACACTCTTGTAGAAATGGCAATAATCTTTAGAACCAAACCTGCAAGATGCAATACATTGTTTCATTCTTTCAGCAAATGGTAACTTTGCTTCATGCTCATTAAGGGCAGAGACAAAGAGATGTCTGTTGTAATCAGACATGTTGTTACAGTACAGATGAAAGAAGTGATTTCTATCGTCAGTAACAGCTGAACAAGCAGCTGAGAATCAAGGAGATGAGTGCGATTTAACTTTATATTTTGGGATGAAAGCTTTGGTTCTAGCTTTTAGCCAGGAGGTGACCTCAGAAGCACATTTCTGAACAGGGAGTTTAAAGACCACATTCCATGGAAATCACAGAACGAGTCCCAGTCTGCTCCTTGATAACAGAAAGATGCTCTGTTGGTAGTAGGTTCCTTGCTGGGGGAGGAGTGGAAAATGTTAACAGACACTATTGCACGGTCAGAGTTGCCAAGAGAGCAGAGCTGTGTGGCACGACAAGACTCATGGATGGAAGAAAAACAGTGATCAAGAAGGGAAGCCTTACCATCCTGGTTACTGGGGAAATGCATGAGAAAGTCAGCTACTTTTGTGAAGGATTGAGTGATTGAAAAGTTAAGGGTTTGTATGTCCACAGTTTCAGTTAGAGAGTATTTAAGCCACTTGGTATGGTGGGCATTAAAGTCACCGAACATGAAAATATGTGCAAACAAATGTAGAGAGATAGCCTTGTCTTTATTATCAGAACTGCTATCAAGTCCACAGTCTTGAGAGGTTGGAAAGCTATAGAGAAAGAAGAGATAGCGTATAGCATTGAAGAGGGATAGATGGAGACACGTGTATGAATGTTCTGGAGATTCAAGAGAGAGTTCCCTAACCAGTGTGATATGGTCCCGGGTATAAACTTCCAAATCATGCATGTGAGTTTTTATTATTATTATTATTATTATTATTAGAAATTAACGGCATATCAACCCACAAAGGTTATTTAATGCCTACAAGTTTTTCTGGGAGATTCATATGAAGAGAGTAAGTCTTCATTACTAGTAATCATTTTGCAGAGCAGTTTTCACCGGTTTTGTCGATTTAG
>OZ038480.1:99142524-99415024 GCA_964036315.1 Acanthosepion esculentum | reverse complement strand
TTTTTAAGCAACTTTTCATAAGAAAGGAAACTTTTCTGGCCATTACTTACCTGTTATGTCAAACTGTTTTTTGAGAATGTGGGTCTTTCTGCATGTTGGACCTAAGATGGAAAAAAGATGAGCATGCTGTCTATTCTTAAATTTGTATCGACTTCGCTGAGGTAGAAGTGACATAGGTTGTTGTTGTTTGGTCACTTTTGATTTCAAGATCAGCAGTGGCAGTTACTTAATGTGTCCATTTGTTGTGTGCTTGGTGGATTTTTGCTTCAGGATTGCCTGCCAGAATAAGTACTGTTTCGGGAGTTTCTCTTGGCTGAACAAGTATGATGTTGGAAGACCTGAAACTTGTCATGACATCACTGACAATGCAATCCTGCGCATGCATTGGAGTGTTTTCATCACAAATCTAGTAACCACTTTCAACACTACTCTTCCTCCTCTATCTCAGATAATTAAAAGTCACTGGGAAATATTAGATAAAACAGACATAAAAATTTTGTTTGAGGAACCTGGCCTTCTATCATAAGAACTGTTGTGATGGTATAACCCAACTTCCCCATTCACGATAATGGACGGACGGTTTGCCGATTAAGTGCGACCACCGCTGGCGGTCGTGAGTGACTTCGTTTGTAACACCTATTGAGGTTAGCATACTCTCGACTCTGTCTCTGTACTACATCCGATTATAAAGTTATTATTGAAAACCTACATTCGGTTTACTTTGTTTATTATATCTTGCATGAGATATAACAAGAACCTTACGGAAATTATAGGTAGTAACTAAATTTTAAATGATAAGGTAACCCGTAATAGACCAAAAACAGAAACAACAGGATTTGCCCAACCATGTAACAACAAAAGGAACTTATGTTGTAACCACATTAGGCATATCAATTCGTTCAATAGCTCAGTCACTAAATCTACTTTAAAAATCTACCACAAGTCTAACTGTAGAAGTCATAACATAATTTATCCATTACTATACCAGAAACAATATGTGGGAAAATCTGAATGGCCCTTTCACTACAGAAGTTTAGTAAGAGTTTCTTCTATGACATTTCTTGCTTGTAAAACTCTCTTCCAGCTTCTTAAATTCCCAGTAAACTTTGAACTTCAAAAATTTAAATGCAATGTCAATTGTTATCTTCTGTCTTTGTAATTTCTGTTCTTTTATTGTCTTGCTACCTAATAATGTTTCCCTTATATTCTTTCATACTCAGTAACCCTCTGTGTGGCATTGCTGCCTTGCTTGGGATGAAATGATTAATATATATATATATATATATATATATATATATATAATTAAGACCACTCTACTACTGCTTACAAAGAAAAGCCTGTAGGGACTTAACATATATTATTATTGCCATCACTTTTTTTATTTTCTTGTTTCTTGTTCTTTTATTGTCTTCTTAATAGTAGTTTTTTTTCTTTTATTCTTTAACACTCAGTAACCTGTTGCATCCAAGTGATTTTATTGCTTTGCTTGAGACAAAATGATTAAAAAAATGATGTATATATATCATAAATTTAATCATGTGTGAAACACCACCTATTGAAAAACAGGACAAACTTTTGTTCTAACCTAATATCCTCTTAGGTAACATTTTAAAAAGTGATCAGTTTTCAAGAGAGACCAAAACATCCAATGATTAGATGGAAATTATAATTAAGCCAATTCAAAGTGATAGCAATCTCAAATGTCTTCCCCAATTGAAAACAACTGTATTAAGTTTGTGGAATATTTCCAGAAAGCAAGCATGAATTTTGGAAAGATCCCCCTTATAAAATTTCACTCCAAATTGGCTGTAATTTTTACTTAGAACTATTTATGAACTAGTTATTACCCATGAAAAATTTGTAAGTAATTTTGAATTCCAATAAGCTGCTTTTATATTCATTTAAGTGTAGAAATTATGAATGCCTCTTTCAAAGTAATGCCTTTTAGATGTATGGTAGTGTAGGCTGAATTCTGCTGGCAGTAAACCTCTGTATCTTTGTGTCTGATGACAGTCTGGCAAAATATAATCTGACATGAAAATGTATGTGAAACAGGTATTTCATTAACTTATACTGTGCAGAAAACACTGCACAAACTGACATACATCAATAATTGCTGAACATTTCAAACAGTAGATGGGAAAACAATTTCATAATTGCAGCATGTGGGTTTACATTTATTGCTAGCCATAAGCAATTATGGTGGTTATGTAGGAAAATAGTGTTTTGTCACTGAAAAATGGCTCTATCCGGCGGTGTTATTTTGCTCCCTGTATCTGCAAGTGTTTCCATGGAAATCAATAGAAAGCATTACTTTTTTGGATCATCCGTCATAATAAATAATGCCTTTAAATTTTCTTAGAGCAACTTGATGCTTGCTCACTTTGATTAGCAGCAAGCCTGCCTTGTATTACTGTAACAATACATTTTCTCATTACTCGATAGGAAAAGCAGGTTGTTAATCATTACCTGATGGGCTAGTCACATGTTACGGGAAGAGAAACAAAGAAATAGAAAAAGTCATGTTGTACATTATACAGATAGATTATTGATTCATTTGTAGTTTAACATGATGAATTATTAATGTTTCATTTAATCCTGGATGCAGTCATATATTTTATTGTTGCTGTTATAACATCTGTTTATCCCGGAAAAAAAACATTTGTAGCACAGAATATTGAATGTTTGTAGTAACTGTTGTCCCATTGTAGTACTAAGTATGTTATTTGCTTTGCTGTTTACCAATAAACAATATACACATCTATGACTACAAAAATATCCATGGAAGGATTTTGATTAATTCATTCATTTTCTATGGCTTATCAATCTTTAGCAGGTTATTTAAAGCCAGAAAATATTTAGAGATTATAAGAATTATTTTTTGGTGATAATAATGATTTAGTGATACTAATTAACCTCTAGCTGGTGGTTGAACAGATGGATTCATACCTTTCACAATGGTATTTGTATGTAAATGAATATAATGAAGTAAACTGAAATTGAAACTTGGCTGTCCAATTAACAATTCGATCATTATCCATTACACCACCCATACATTCAGCACCTGGTATTCTCAAGCAATCACCCAACTAGATACTGACCAAGCATGATGTTGCTTAACTTCAGTGATCATGCAGGGCCATGAAAAGAAAAAACTTTTTTTATACTCTATTACTCTGACATAAATTTTACCACAGAATTTTGATTGTTCTTCAAATCTGTGCGAAATTTTCATTTAATAAGGCACTTCTAAAAATATATGGGGTACTTTAAGTTTTGTATATTGTAATTTTCAACAGCCTTGCCAGTTGATGATGAGACTGATACAGCACATAGAGATAAAAACGAAATTTGTATCCTTTTACAACAATTTATTGTGCTCGTTTCATTCCCCAAAATAAACAAAGAAACAAGTTTAGAAATTAGAGACAAGTAAAATGTTTAAACAAAATCACTTATTTTCATGACACATTTGCTACCTTCCTTTGTTCCATCAATTCTGACCCTCACATTTAAAACTCTCATTGCGTGTAAACTGGGATGAATCATTGACTTCATATTCCATTAATAACAAAAAAGTTTCCATGAATCACTGCTATGTGAAACTGACTCCCAACTGTCCTGGATCTGACGATAAACTACATCTGCGTCCTGGGTAAGACGATAAACTACGTCCAACAGCAAGGCCTCTGATCAGGAGGTTTTGAGGAGCATGGAACCACCTCTTAATTGCTGTTATTCCCATGTCCACCCTGACCTGGGGTGGTAGCACCTGTTATGGTCCCAGCTACAGGCAAATAGTTAACTCTCAAACTGGGGTCAAAACACTATGAAAGTGTAAAAATAGGTTTTCATACCAGAAATACTTGGGAAAAAATTATTACCAGCAATAAATTTTCGAAGAAAAAAATTATTACCAGCAATATATTTTTTTTAAAAAAATTACCAGCGATACATTTTTGAAGAAAAAGTATTCCCAGAATTAGATTTTTGAAGTAAAAAATATTAACAGAAATAGATTTTTAAAGGAAAGAAATATTACCAGCAATAAAAATTGTCAGCATTTAATAACCCATTGAGGTTGATATGCCATAAAACAAAACAAACCAAACCAAACCTGACCCCAAGGCAATGCTTTCCTGACCACTACAATCTTAACCTCTTCAAGGTTTCTTCTATATCCTCATAAATGCCACCTCTTACCTATTACTCTTACTGTTCATACAGTAACCTCCTTTAGCAGTGTCTTAACTTGAGTGGCTTTCACACCTTGTAGATTGGGAACATTAATAAAAAAAATATCCTTAACGATTAGCAAGATCTGTGAATATTCTTCAGTGTATCTTTGCAGTTTAGGAAACTGTAGTGAACTACCACAGAAGATAAAAATGCAGAGGGTAGCATGCATTTTTTTTGCAACTGTCAATGTAATGCTAGAAAAAAAATGTCTTACCTTTGGGATAAAAATGGATTTGAACGTGTCTCACATGTAAACTCTCTGAAAATTAAAAAAGGCAGCTTTGCAGCTCACACAGTGAAAACAAATAGATCCCAGGGTCGGATACTCTCTTGCGAGGGTATCTATTCACATATGTAAATTTTGGCTGTCAACGAGGATATAAAAAAATGGCATAATATGGTGACAGGCAGAATGGTTTATTCTGTATCAAGTAAGAGACACATGTTGCAGGCTAAAGGAGATGGATTGCAGGAATTGTTAAAGAGTCAGAGAAGACAGTACAATTTTACACACTTTTCCCTACAGAAACGAATTAAAAGTCACACTTATTTTTCAAGAATAGAGAAAAAAAAAAGAAATAATGATTTTTGGCTTGTGCCATATTCATTTCAAAATTTTTATAAGAATCAGGAAGTAACATTTCTAGTTTTTACTTTACTAATGACAATATTTGATGTGAAAAATATTTCTTCTCTGGCTCTTCTCAATTCTCTGCCATGTCTACTACTAGGAAACCAGAAAATGTTTCTTGTCAGATTCCATCTTACACAATTATTAATCTACCCTTCATTAAAGCATTGAATGATGCTGTCATGTCTGGTCTAGTCTGGTGCTCATACTCCTTATCTCAAGATTCTTGACAAATTTCAAAGAAGAATTGGTAATGTAATCAATCCTGACCTTCAATCACTTTCTCAACATCATGACGTCACTTTCTGCTGTCTTTTCTATAAATGCCAATTGTTCTGATGAGCTTTTTCTCAGTGCCAAAAATTTGACATCATTCACCAGTTTCTGTCTTCCCGAATTCTGTTTTTGATTGTCCTTTCGTCTCATTAAAGTCTTTTCATCCTCTTCCACTTTGCATCTTAGTGGCTTTCTGTTCTTGCACTTTTCAGTTATGGAACTCCCTTCCAATTTTTTGCTATCTACAATCTTCAACATATTTAAATGCAATGTCAACCTCCTCCTTCTGTCTTCCTGAATCATGTTCCTTTATTGACCTTTCCTCACTCCTACAATCTTCAAAAAATTTAAATGCAATGTCAACCTCCTCCTTCTGTCTTACTGAATCATGTTCCTTTATTGACCTTTCCTCACTCCTACAATCTTCAAAATATTTAAATGCAATGTCAACCTCCTCCTTCTGTCTTCCTGAATCATGTTCCTTTATTGACCTTTCCTCACTCCTACAATCTTCAAAAACTTTAAATGCAATGTCAACCTCCTCCTTCTGTCTTACTGAATCATGTTCCTTTATTGACCTTTCCTCACTCTTACATTCTTCAAAAAACTAATCTTAACCTCCTTCTTCTGTCTTTTTGAATACTGTCCTTTCTTTATTTTCTCTTCCTCACTCTTTCCCACTAAAGTCTTCTCATTCTCTTTCACTCCCTGTAATCCTCTGTGTCCTAGTGGCATTATCATCTTGCTTGGGGTGAAATGATTAAAAAAAACAAGTATACTTACTATCATGTTGTTAACAAAAGGTCAAGATCTTTTTCAAATTGGAAAAAATGCTTTGTCCTAAAAATTAAATGTTTGCAGTAATTGTTGACAGTCAGTACGATGTGTTTTTTTATTCTGTCCTTATTAATGTATACTTATCCAACAGTATACAACTATGAAGTACACATCAATGTCCATAAAAAATAGGTATTTCATGTATTTATTTAGTATAGCCAATCATTCAACAGAGAATGTGTGTGCATGTAGCATAGCAGTGTTTCTAGTGTGGGAATTGGCATGTGGTGTTCAGATTTAGGCCACATTCATTGTATTCACTTTTGCACAAAAGGTAAAGATAATATTAGTGATTTTCTTATAAGGAAACATTTAGCATCCATTGACCAAGCAGGCAGAATAACATTTGACTGAAATTTATGAAATCTTTCTCTTGAAATAGTTTTTCAGGAAAATAAATTTCTCAGCCCCAGTAGCTGGTATCGCTCTTTCCAATGTTTATGGGGGTTTCCTTCCTAATCTTTTGTTTGAAGTGGTGTTGAAAATTAACATCTTGATTATGTCATTATTCTCTCTTCAAGTTACATGTGCTAGTCATTTTTGCTGCCACTGCTGTTGGAATTCCTCAAGTAATTTCTTTTTATTTGGTACAGTTCTTTTTGATTCTGTAGTGCCAGTCCATGAGATTTGAAGAAGTATGGTCTTTGTCAAGACTCATAGCTTTACACAGTCAAACCCATTTTTAACCATTGATCTTAGAAAGCAGTTCTATACAGCTGAGCAAATTTATAAAAAATGTCTGTGAACAAGAAAATTCAACGAGACATATAAGGACAAGTAGATGTCATTATAAATTTTATAAACTGAATTTTCCATGCACTTCAGTCATTTGCTCTCGCCACATATTTTTTTTATTCTTGTAAATATAAAATTATTCTTGTAAATAAGAAATCCAATAAATAAATAGTATTTAATGTCTGTGTTGTCAATTCTCAAGAATAAAGAAAATGTATAAATAGACTTGATGAATCTAAGCACAAAATTTAATTACATCAACCAAGTTTGATCTTTGAATACTTAAATGCAATGTCAATCATTATCTACAGTGTTTTTTTATTACTCTTATTGTTCTCACTTCTTAATAATATTCTATTTCTCTTATTATTTGACACTCAGTAACCCCTTGTGTCTTAGTGGCTTTATTGCCTGTCTTGGAGTGAAATGATTAAAGAATACCCTTTGAAATGAAATATCACTTCTACATCATAGATACTGTTTAAATAGCAAGACAGACTGGGCTCTTGAAACTTCATTGTCAACCAGTCTCGGAGATGGACAACTCTGCATTGAAAACGAGTTGGGTATGCAGCTAGCAACTCCCATCTCATAAAAACCTTCTTGCTGGTGAGGCTGTGGCTATATTCTCCACAATGTAGTTTGTCCTTTTCAGAATAATTCTCAACAACTACAAAACTGTCCTTATCAGGACACCACTCTTCAGCAACAACAAAATTGTCCTTTTCAGGATGATACTATTCAGCGACTACAAAACTGTCCTTTTCAGGACAACAAATCGCAACAGGCACAAAACTGTTCTTTTCAGGACAACAAATCCCAACGGGCACAAAACTGTCCTTTTCAGGACAACAAATCCCAACAGGCACAAAACTGTCCTTTTCAGGACAACAAATCCCAACAGGCACAACACTATCCTTTTTAGGACAACACTATCCTCCTCAGGACAATGCTCTTCTCACCCTCTACATGAACATACAGAGATTTTTTTGCTTAGTTTAATGTAACCTTATTTTTTTTTATGTATTTTCTTTAACAAAAATAATATTACACTATTTACATTATTTGGACTATTGTTTCGGCCAGTGTATGCTCCGGCCTTCTTCAGGTGGTTGGAATGTCAAACTGAACCCTTTATTTCGCTTGCTTGGGTAGACTTTTCTAGTTCCATGTGCCATGTCTAAAGGATTTCAGATATCAGTTATCTCCTGTTAATTTCCCTCTCCAAGTTCTCCACTGCCTTAGCCAGATATTGAACTCACACCCTTTGGGTCCTGTCACTGGATCTAACCAACACCTTTACCCACTGTCCCATATGTCCTTGAGGACATCTGTGTATGAATTTCTGGGATTTATAATAGTCCGAATAATGCAAATATTGTACATAATACCTCATCTCAGAAATATAGACAGCTACTCAAAAATAATCTTACCAATATATTATTTTTACTCAAGTTTTCACATTCTTTGTTGTCATGTTCCATCAGTCAATATCTGTTTGTGGGCCAATATACCATCTGCACTAAAGAAAAAGTCATTCAACAGAACACATGCATCATACCATAAGCTGAACGAAACACTGTAGTTATCCAGGATGATATCGACTAGCCTAAAAATGATATTTAGAAAAAAATGCAAAATTATTCTATTAGATAATTGATTAGAATGATATATTTCTATAAGAATATAAAGAGAAACGGATATCATAAAGTGATTCTTCTTCTATGTCCCATTCCACTTCAGAAGTTTGGTAATCATGACTCTCCTGTCATTTGTAGCACTTATTAAATTTTGTCTTGTTGCTATCTCTCCTAATCCCTGTTCTGCCATTCATTTCCACAAGCTTGTTATGTCCGGCTTTCCTCTGTCCCTTGTGAGTATCAAATTTTCCAGGCCCTGTTTTCCTCATTATGAACCCGAGAAATTTCAACTATCCCTTTCTGTTGATTAAACAGATATTCTTTAGTGACTAGTTTATAATTTAGAAAGAAAACAGGAAGTGATTTATAAATTTTAATACTAAAATGATATTATAATTTCAGGTAATGGATTAACCATTGATCAGTTGATGTCAACTCTTAGTAAAAAAAAAAATATTCCCCCTCTTTGTTCTTTCACACCTTTATTGGTGATATTACTTTAATACTTAAATCTTTCATGATGTGTTTCTGGAGAAAATTAACAATGGTGATCATAAGAGTTTCTAACATTCTAATTGAAGAGCATAGTTTTTCCATGTAGACCTAATAATATATATGTTAGTAGACCTAATAATATATATGTTATATGACAGTAAAGGTAGTATTTTTTGGAAGAGTACAGTTTTGAACAAACATATTGATAATTATTTTAGCATTGATTAATCATATTTGAACAAAACTGCGTGTTGCCTCGGGGTTCTTGATAAGATCCAGAGACGGATATGCAATGTGATTGGCCCTGATCTGTCATCTCGTCTGCAGTCGCTCTCTCACAGACGGAATGTTGCATCACTCTGCCTTTTCTACAAGTACTTCCACGGTAATTGCTCTGAGGAGTTGCTCTCACTTGTCCCTAAGCCTCGTGAATTCAAGCGTCCTACGAGGCTGGCATCCCGTTCCCACCCCTTCACCGTAGAAACTGTTAGGTGTAGACGTCTTTTCTACTCCAATAGCTTCATGTCTCGCACATCTCGCCTATGGAACTCCCTTCCCCGTTACTGTTTCCCTGACAAATACAATCTCCAACGGTTTAAGTGTAGCGTCAATCGTCATCTCCAGTTGCCTTGATCTATCCACTTCCTGACATCTTCCATTCCTATCTGCTCTCGCTCTATATCTCCCGTAACCTCCCCACCTCGATCGGCCCTCCGTCCTTCTCTTTCTCCACAACCCTTCCTTTACCACTCCTATCTGCTCTTCCTCCAACCCTTCTGTAACCCCTTGCGTGATAGTGGCCACCGGCCTTGCTCGGGGTGATACGCTTAAAAAAAAAAAAAAAAAAAAAAAAAAGTTAGGATTCTAAAGAGAATTTTGCAAGGTTTTAACTTCTACTTCCTCATAGCAAGTTCATAATACAAAGTGGTAGAGCAGAGCAAATTTCAGATGACATTTTTCAATAATTTGAAATTCTGCATCTGAATTCTAAAACAATTTTCTTAGTTTTATTTTCAGATTTCCTTTTTCTTAGGTTTATAAAAACATTTTTGTCTAATCATATTTGTAGAAACGCTTTTTTATCAATTATGTTTGTGGAAACACTTTTTGACCAATCCTATTTGTACAAATAGCAGCTAGTTTAATTTGCATAATTTTGTCACTAGGTATTATGATACAATTGTATAAAATGCTTGCATATGTATTTCAATGAATCAGAAATATGTTGAGACAAATAAACATTGTCATTGATTGGTTATTGAAGATTACCATTTTTATCTGCTGGGTTAAACAGATTCTATATGAAATATCTAACTTTTAGTTTGTCCTTTGGACTAAACTTGGAGATAAAATTATGTACATTTAAGTTCATGCTTACTATACCAAAATTCATTCTTCTCTAAAATCAACTTACTTTGGGCATTTACTGTATTTTCCATCGTTCACACCTTTGCCAAATCAAATAAGATATTCAGAAACTAAGGAGGTTGCAAAGAAAACATCTCTGTTGAAAGGAAGCATGAACAATATAAATATATAAAATAACAGAAAAATAAAATGGTGTCCACTTTTCTAGGCTCAAAAGCAAAAATGATTTATAGCTTGTGAGAAAGCAAGGAATATAAACTGACAACAAAAGTTCCAACATGCATGGAAATCAGGAAGTGAGAAAGAAAAGAAAGAAAAAAGGAAACAAAGATAATATTGTGGATTGCCAAGAGAGATAAGCAGAAGGGAGAGCAAATGAGGTTGGTTTCATGAAGCCTTGTTGCTTACAAACAACTCAATCAATTGATCAAGGTAATCATAGTACAAGACTTTGGCCATTTAAATCAAAACTAATCGTTTCTGAAGTAGACATTTAGGACCACTTTACCAAGTACTCATTTAAAATGCCTTCTAGGTTTATGGTAATCCATAGGAAGCAGCACCTACTGGTATTACATTAATTTCTTCTCAAGAAACTGCTGCATGCATGATCATTTAAAATGCATAAACATCAAGTCATGTTGCATAAATTTTGTTGGTTTATCCATCAAATAAGATTTTGCATTTTTGAAAGATGAACTATATTGCATCAGTCAGTAATGAAAATTAACAGAGAGGTATAAACATATTATTTTGACAAGAAAATTTCTATTTTTAAACAGGCAGTTTTTTTTATTTGCTGGGTGTTACAAATTATTCTTTCATTTTTTTAAATATAAATTTTTTATTTATATGCAAATTTTACAAGTCTAGTATTTAGACTCATCATGAGGTAGGCTTCTAAAGGTGCCTGGCCAAACCAGAAAATTGTTTACCCATATTCCACCCCACACACACAATTAAAATTATATTAACTAGTTTTAGTATACAAAGTCTTACTTATGGCTCTCCTGGCTTAAAGGCCGACCTCCTCCAGCTCAAAGAAGTCTGGAGACAGGTATGTTAATATCTAAAGCAACTGAACTGATTTTACCAAATACACAATTTTTTTTACAAATTCACAAAACCATCAAATACATATATTTTATACATATTTTTATAATGGAGAGTGGCTCAGATTGAGGAATCAGAGAGCCAAGTTTGAATTTTAGTTGAATCGATTACATTCACTTATGTGCTAGTACACTTGGAAAAGTTATGAATCCTCTTCTTCTCCTCCCAGCTAGCTATGTGTAAATAGCAGGAGAGACCAGGTTCTATAGCCTTGGATAGCAACTGGTCTACCGCAGAAAGAAATGGCAACCTACAGTGGGAAAAAATCTGCCTTGTTAGTCATGTATCAAAAGCTACATGGTTGCTAAAGTGTGTATCATGCATGGCACATGACTGACTGACTGATAAACTACATCCAGTAGCAAGGCCTCTGATTGGGAGATTAGAGATTTTGAGAAGCATGAACAACATCTTAATTGTTTTTGTTCCCAGGTCCACCTTGACTTGGGGTGAGGGCACTTGTTGAAGTCCCAGTCCTGATCAAATAGTGAACCCCCAAACAAAAATCAGCAATACTCTTTTATAATAAAATGACCAACAATACATTTTCATCACAAAATGACAACGGAACATTAAGTAAAATATAAAAATATATTTTTAAATTACCAACAATATATATGATCTACAAAATATATATCTAAAAAACATACCTTTACTCAGAAAATATAAAACAATGTATGAAATATCTGTAGTTGAAAGCATAAAATTACATACAAAATATTTAGATTTCAGCATTAAATAACCTATAGAGGTGTTGATATGCCACTCAACAAAATCATCAAAGATATGATGCAATGAAGTATTGTAAAATATTCTTTAAATAATTTATTCATTGAACTTATTGGATTTTTTAAAGTTTGACATATTGAACAGTTTTCTTTGAATTCAGTTAATATATCAATACCATGTGTAAAATACTTTTTTTATATACATTTTATATGTATTTCACCCAATGCAGGACACAAGATCCACTCAAGGTAGAGGGTTACAGTCAAAATGCTAATGCTTAATGAGGTGTTTCATATGAATGAAAGAGGGTTGTAGAAAATTATAAAAATAAGGATAAGTAAGAAAGATGAGTATCGATTGAAAAGGTTGAAAAATATTTTTTTTGGTAAAAATCATAGAAAAGGTAAACACATATCATATAGAAGGTGTATACATTCATCAAGTAAGGAAAACTTCAAATTCAACTGTCAGATATCAACACACACATCAACATATAAAACTAACCTATGTAGATATAGCAGCTACTAACATACAAAACTAACCCACTGAAAATATGCTGCTAGCTTTTTATATAAAAAATAAAGAAATTGGATTTAGCCCACTAAGTCATTTGATCATTTCTTATCCTGGCTTTATTTCATTTGTCCTTTTGCCAAACTTTACACAGTATACAACATCAAGCTTTTGCCACCTTGCAGTCATATCCAAATATGAGAAAGTACATGAAATTAAATCCACACAGAAAATCCAGATTAGGGCCCCTCAGGTAGTTTGTTATCATTATTGACCTCCTTTTAGCAAATCCTACAATCATGCTAGCCCCCAAGCTTAATATCATGGATTCTTCTTCAATTTTGTTGCGTTGATTGAGATGGGTCAAGGGCAGTGTTGTCAAGGCCTCTATATTCCATCATCCAGGTCTGTACCCTGGAGAGGTTAGTGACTGACTAAAGTGCTACCATTATCCCATGCAGGAGACAGATGCCTAAGAAAGAGAGAGAGATTTCAGAATAAATCATTTCAAGATTTTAATTATCCCAACTTTTAAAATCAAACCCTAAAATATGGTGTGCAATCAATTGTTTGATCCTAAGTTTAACTTTTAATTTTGATATTTGAAATGTTTTAACTTAGATAATGTTTACTTTGGATTAAAGTTATTTTCTATTTTTCATAGGTTTTTTCAATTTACTGAATTGTTTCACAGATATAGATAAAGACATACACAAATATCTTAATATTCACATGCATGTATGCATACATACACAGGTATATTAATATTCACACACCTATGTGTATGCAGGTACATTAATAAGTTTGTAGCATAAAAGAAAAAAGATGTTTTTACACAATGGTTATTTTTCAGCATAATTCCATTCCTTGTTAATGCACTCAATTCAACAGTTGTGTGACTCAAATATTATTCACTTAAAATTTTAGATTAAAATTCAGCTAATAACTACATATCAGGTGTTGTACTTATTGATTGACTCTCATATGCTTTTAATTGAACATCTTTCATGGCTTGCAGTCAGGAAATTAAGTTTTCGGCTTCCATTTTGAATTTTATTCAGTTTTCAATTTGGTTATCTATTTTCATTTTTGTATACATGAATGTGTGTTCATCTAAAAAGTGATCAAGGTGACTGAGAACAAATTAAAAAATAAAATCAGTAATATTCAAGAGAAGAAATATGTGTATGTCTTCAAATAGAAATCTGTACACAAGTTCAACTGGGAACAGCGGAAAAGGTTTAGCCTGTCACACATTCTTGATTTCCAGATCAGGTATCAAATTCAAAATGGTGGTCATGACAATTCCCCATACCTAGATGTTCAAATAATATAAAACAGAAGAGCAAGGCAATTACAAGTTGGACGGCTGTCTTGATTGTAAAAAAATTATATCCAGCCTATTCTTGTTATGTGGGAGGTAGCGGAATATTGTAAGAAGTGTAGGCTGGATATTATAATACAATATTGTTACCTGCTTAAACCATGCTTTTTATCATTGGAGTCCATACCCTAAAGTAGGCAGTGACATGACATTCAGGTTCTGAAGAAAGAAGTAGAATGGCATGATACGGTCCTTATAACTCACAACCCCCAGGTCCATCACAGATTACATGACTTCAATAGATGTCATCAGATTTTTCAAAAGAAATAAGAATATTATAGTTTGGTGCAGACTTAGTAAAATTATATTAACTTATCTTTATTTACAGTCTTTTAAAAGTATATTCTCAAATACCCTGTATATATGTGTTTGTATGTGTGAGAGAGAGAAAAAGAAAATTTAAAATGATAGAATATGTTTGAACCTAACAGCAATTGGGCTGTAAAGATTTTAGCTGTTTATTTTGTAGAAACTTGAAAAGATAAAAAAAATACATGATGAACTGTTTAGTGATGTCACTTCATTCAGTGACCAAAGCTTCAGTCAATTTCAGTTTGTTTACAGCAGCCAAACTGAAAGGTTGCTTTCTTTAGCCCAGGGCCCCCATGTGGTCTGGGCTAAAGAAAGCAAACTTTGCCTCCCCAGAAGCTTACAAGTCCATGGTTTTCCTTTGGGAATATATCTTTCTCAGATAGAGAAAAAAAATACCAGATTGCAGTACACAATTTGGGAAAACACATGACTCACTGTTTCTTGTTCATGAAATATGTCCTCACCTGAGACATAGTAGATGAATCCAGCCCATTTGAATCTGGTATTCTAAACATGGCTTCTTCAGACATAGAAATATCCCCATATTATATGTAAGACCATTCCTATTTGTTTCCTCTTACACTCTGCTCACTGTGTTGATATATGTGATATATTATTATCTATGTGGGACATATGTATATATATAGCCTTGTGTATGTCTCAGTGACTTGATGGGAGTGAGGATGGTGTTTACCTTAAAACCAAGTTTGATGGATCTCTTTTCAATATGAAAAGACTGAAGTCAAAATGACTGATGACTGAAGTGTTGATTACAGAATTACTTTTTGCTAATGATGCTGTGATAGCGGCACACAGTGGAATCAGGCTTCAACGATTAGTTGAATGTCTAGTGGAAGAATGTAATCTCTTCGTGTTGACAATCAGTGTAAAAAAACTGAGGTAATAAGACAAGGGACAAACTCACCACCAGAGATAAAACTTGGTGGTAAATCTCTGAAACGAGTAGATAACTTTGTTTCCTTTGGATCCACCATAACATCAACCCTATCTATGGATGACAAAATTGACAAAAAGAACAGAAAGGTCACAGCTTCATTCAAGAAACTTATGAAATGAGCATGGGAAAGTGATAAACTTAAGATAAAAACCAAGACTCTAATTTACCAAACATGCATCCTCTCAACACTTCTTTATGGGAGTGAGACATAGACCTTGTATGCTGGTCAGGAGAAGACATTAAATAGTTTTTGCATGAAATGTTTAAGAAATATTTTTAAAAAAAATGGCAAGATAGGGTCCTAGATACAGAAGTGCTCAAAAGTGCTGGCATTCAGTCACTATATCCCATCCTGCAGTCTAGGAATCTCAGGTGGCTTGGGCACATTGCATAGAAGGATAACTCCAGAATTCCAAACAGATGCTGTATGGGCAACTGCTTGAGATCACTCATAACATAGGACAGCACAAGCTTTGCTTCAAGAACGAGTGTAAAACATCCATGATGGAATTTTCTACCAATGTTGCAAACTGGGATGTGGCTGCCCAGAAGTGAGTGGGGTGGAGAGCTTCTGTTTTCATGGGGGCAAAGAGCTATGAAGAGAATAGAGTTCAGTGCACCCTAGAGGCTAGACAAGTGGATGACTTCACAGTATTCTACTACTGCAGTCAGGGACAAAAACTGTGCCAATTCTGCATTAGTTGTTTTAGCCAGCTGCATCACTGAGCATTCAAAATAACTTATTTTCTGTTGACAACCATTGCCATCGACAAAAAAGGGCATTAATATAAAAAGTGTGATATAAAAGTCTCTCTGAGTAAAAAGCATGTTTGTCATTCCTTTTCCTCTCAACCATTTTGTTTCATCCATGAAGTACAGTGTTATTATATCACAGATATAATAATGCCAACAGAGAAATACACATAGGAGAATAAATCCTTTCTTCCATAGATCTCTCATGTTATAATTCATTTGCAAGTAGACAAAATGATGTAAGCATAATAACTCATGCAACTACTGCAATAGAACAGAAGCAGACCCTTCTACTAAACTTTAATCAGTTGAAGACCATTTGGTCAGGCATCGTTTCAAAGCAAAACCATTATCATCTCCAATCTCGTTTTATATCACAATATTCCCAGACTTTGCTAGATTTCCATCACAGTGTTGCAATGCCAGATTGAAACAAATTGACCTTCTTCATGAGCTTTTAACCTTTTTCAGATTTGACAATTTAAATTTTATCAAATATACTTGGGCTGATTTGACAGTAAAACATCTGCATCCTTTTATTTACATTGTTTGGACTGTTGTCTTCATATTTGTTGCCATATTCATGCTGTTTTGGCCATTGTACGCTCCGACCTTCTTCAGATGATTGGAATTTTGAAGTGAACACTTTATTACATCTACCAGGGTAGATTGTTCTAGTCCTACGAAATAATGGGTATTTCATAATATATTCAAGATGCTGAAAAGTTTTTGACCAGACATACTTGTCCCAATCTGATAGAATACCAAAACAAGAGGTTTTATTTTTTTTAATTCCTTTATTGGTTAGGGCTTAGAACTTTATAGTGCACTCTCATTCACAATGCTTGGACTAACCCAAGGTATGGTTTTCAGGTACTTGCCAATGCTACTGCACTCTATAATCACCCCAGGCTGATATTATGAAAACAAAATATAGTGAGATTTAAGTCCAAGTCTTATTGTTGGAACAATAATATTCTAACCACTTAGCTATTTGCCAGTATTTATAAATGTCAAAATAAACAAAAATTGTGATATTAATTTAGTGCCATCTCTCACCCACCTAACTCCAGCTTATGCTAGAAAGCCAACTGTTTTCTGAGGAAGTAAGTTTATTTTTGTACCTATCTGTCCTAATTTTTTATCTGAAAAAAAAAGCAGAAAATTTCAATTAGACAAAACTGTCTTTAGACAAAATGTGATGGGCATAAAAAATGGTTTCAGATCAAACTGTTGGGTGAATAGGAATACATTCTTATTAGGGTCAAAGATAGCTCCAAAAATAAAACAATTCATGAGTAGGCTGCAACACTCATTTGACTAAATTTTCTCATCTCTGTAATTCTGGATCCATCACCCAGTGCCATAAATTCTAGAATAAGAATTTCAGCCTGATGCCTTTCAGAAATACCAAGAAAGCTAAGTGATGCAATATTTTCTTGTCACACTGAATTTTCACTTTAATGGCAATATTAGCCATTTTCTTACATCTGGCATTCATTGACCAAGCAGCCAGTGTTACCATTTATTGGAATTTATAAACTCTAAAAAACTATAAAATAATTAATAAACTATAAAATCTTTTAGAAAAATAGGTTTCTTGTGTTCAGAAGGTGATATTGCTTTTTCCATGCTTCTTTCCTGATTTTTGAAGTAGCGTGGCATGTCACCACCATGATTATATCATTATTTTAAAATTACATCTACTATCCATTTTAGTTGTTGAATGTCATCAAGTGATATGGTTTTTGTTAACTTGTAAAGTTCATTGTTTGTGATTCTCTAGCCCTAGTTAATGAGGTTCAAATAGGATAGTTGTTGCTTCATTCATTTTTATAGCTCTGAGAAAGTAGTTGTATACAACTGACAGTTTTCTTTTAAAAATTTTCTTAAAAATAAATGATTATCTTGCCAAAAGAAAAAAAATCCATTCTTGGAGATATGCTTTAAGCTACCATTTCATCATTTTTCTGCTTGGAATGATAGAAATATCATTGTTTCAATCTAGAGCACTAGGTAGATACATTGTCACAAACATATATAAGATCCATGTCTAGAAACTTGATGTGCACTATAAGCTGAATGGCAGCTGGGTTAAGAAACCATAGACAGAGCCTGTATACACTCATGAAAGAAAGGTTCATAGCAATACACAACCTGATGGCATCTGATCTAAGTTGGTATTGATTCCAGTGTAGGGATAGAGGAGGAAATTATCTCACTTTGTGGGAGATAATTTACATGGCTCATGTGATAGCTGTTTAGTGATGTCACTTCATACAATGACAAGAGTGGCCAGTCATTCAGTTTGTTTATAGCAGCCAAACCAAGCAGTTGCTTTTTTGCCTGGGCTGTGGTGCACTAGCTGAGGCTATATCTGCCTCACCCAGCAACTTACAAGCACTTGGCACTGTTTCCATTTGGGAATATATCCTTCCCAGATATAGAAAGAAACTCCAACTCACCGTCCTGAATTTGGGAAAACCCAAGACTCACCATTCCTCTTTGTTATATATGTCCTCACCTGGGCCGTAGTAGATGATTCCAGCCAGTGTGAATCTGGAGTCCTAAACATGGTTTTTCCAGAGTATCTCCATATTATATGTAAGACCCTTCCTTTTTGTTTCTCTTTTCATGATGCTTTGCTGCGGAAAACTTCCACACCCTTGTTTTGAATCACCAGATGAAGTTAGAAGTTTACCTCAAGATATTCCGGTGACTCACTAAGTGCAGAATTTGTTCATTCATGGAAATAAATGCAAGTGAAACACATTTCAGTGCTGTCTTCACAGTAGTCAATATTTCAACCATTAACAACACTTTTCAATTCTTTTCTATTTGTACATTAGTTTCAAACCACAGTTGAAGAATAGGGAGAGAACTCTGTTCAAATGGAAGGCTTGAAAAAGAAGGCCCTCTTTAACTATGTGAATATGCTAGTCAGCAGACATGTTGTAATTACTCCAGAACCTCATCACTTTTTTACACTGTTCAGTCACCTTCTATCGGACAAGTAAGATACAAAGATGGCTATATCATGAATGAACAAGGACACCTTGCACTTGAGTTCCATGAGAGACAGTCTTATTTGGAAGTTGGTCTGCTTCCTTTATTAGCTTGAGAAAGAATGATTTCAGCAACAACAAAAAACCTGCAAAATCAACCATGTGATCTCAAAAAAGTTTTTATTCATATGCAGGTAGTTTGCAAATTACTATAGGTTCTGGATTATTCCAATATCCTTCCCGAATATTTCATGATTACCTAATCATTCCAACAGTTTTTTGTAACAGACTTTATCAAATGCTTTTACATAATCTGTCACAGGATTCAATTCTACAGCCAGAAATATGTTTTTATTATCAAATAACTTAGTATTCTGTTCTTATTTTCTTCTTGTATTTTTATAACACACCTAAAATGATCGTAGACATTCCTGAACCATCCAGCACTTATGACACTATTAGTTTACATTAGTGGAAATGTATACATAGCCTTGTGGGTGATTAATTATTTTCCACCCTACAATCCATTTACAACAGATGAAACATTATAAACTCTTGTTACTTTATCAGTGTTTCTTCAGTAAATTTTCTAATGAACTACATTTCTTAGTTACACCAGTTCAAACCTTTACATCTATGACCCACCATGCAGGTTTGAATTGGCCACATTGTCTTATTACAATGTGGAATATTTAAAAATAAAAATGGAAGCAGTAGGAAACTGAATAAGCTTGGCTAGTTTGTGCATCTTGACACAGAGGAGGCCTAAAATTTAAAATCTGAAGTTAGATGTTCCTGAATTTTTCTGGATTTCTCTTGATATTTGATTATAACAAATGGTTGTTTGTATATTGTAATCATATTTACTTTTTTTAACATCCTAATTCCTTATGGTCAATTCATATCCCTCTGTTCTGCAAATATTTTCATGGTAACTGCTCATATGAGATTTTTCCCTGGTGCCCTGACGACATGAATTTAAGCATGCTACTAGATTGTCAACTAGGTTTCACCAGTTTACCACTGAATAAGCTAGATGCAACAGTCATTTCTACTCTAACATTGTTTTTAACACTTCCCACCTGTTGAAATCCCTTTCAGTTTTTTGCTTTCCTGATAACTACAATCTTCAAAAATTTAAATGCAAAGTCAATTGCCATCTTTTGTCTTCTTGAAGCCTGTTCCTTTTTGCCATTTCCTCAATTTCCATTTTCACCCCCTGTAACTCAGTGGCATTTTCACCTTGCTTGGGGTGAAATGATTAAAAAAAAGCATTATTTATAACTAAAAATTATTAAGTGTTAATAATGGTTAACAAATAATAAAAACACATTAATTGAAACTTCCAACAGCAGCAAAAACTAAAATGGATAGCACATATTGAGTCAAGGGAACAACTAACCTCTCTATTAACATTGAATTTTCTCCATTCATTTTGATGTCAAAAGACTTAGGTTGAGTATTTTTTTGTAAAAACTGGGAATTTCAGTGCAAGATTTTTCTTTTCAATGACTGTGCATTGACGATCTTGACACATAACACTTCAGTGTTTAGAGTGTTAAGCCAACTTCATGAGCAATGAATAACTTTGTCATTAGTGATCTGAAAGCAATTTTAGAACTTTATGTCAGTTATAACATTTCCAACTATTGCCTTTATATTTTCACACTTATACATAATATTTAACTCTAAAACAAAATGCCTTGGCTTTAAATATATTTAGATTTCAATTATTCTGCATCATTTCATCATTTCTTACCATATTTGCACTCACAATGAACATCTGCAGGAATCACATTTAGTAATTCATCTTTAGACCAAGCAGTGACTGAAGCAATTAAATTTTTCTTGTCCACTCAAAATTCTCTTGTCACTGTGTCCACTTAAGCACGGACAATTCTGTACTTTCTTAATGAAGCTTATCACTTCCGTAGTATGTAATTCATCCAAAAGATGATACCTCAAGATTATCAGGCAATAATTCCAATCCAAGAATTATGACAGCCTAAAAGAGGAAACTACACTGAATAACACTTGAAAATACAATTATTTCATAACCACATAACTATGATGCAATTTACAATATGGCATTCTAGAGATTGTTGGAGGCAATTTACCAATGTTGTAAATTTGATTCTGAGTGTGCTTCAAGTTTAAATATCTATTATATCACAAACTCTGAATTAAAGAGTGTGTATATCTAAAACTTCTGAACTTTTTTGATTATTATTAATTTCAGTTTAGTATTTGTCTATATTTCTGTGATGGGGTATTGTAACCATTTACATTGTTCAGACTGTTGTTCTCATCTTTATTTTCATATTCAGGTCATTTCAGCTGTTGTATGTTTCAGCCATGGTATACTCTGAACTTCTTCAGGTGATATACATTGGAATTTTGAACCAAACCCTTTATATAGTCCATGGGGGGTAGAATGTTCTAGTACCAAAATCCATGCCTTTTCTGGATATCTTAGTTTAAGTTAATTCACTTCAGTAACTGAATTCCCTAAAGTTTTTGTAGCCAGGTATTGAACTCAGAATTCTTTGGGTCAAGTTGCTTTTGGATTACTTCAGCCAGTGTTTTTGGCCCAGTGAATGAACAATGAAGATGAAGACTAAATAGTCTATTCAGCTTACTAGGTTATAAGTGATGATTGAATTTATTAGAATTGCTGATAGTAGTCTGCTTAACATTGCTCTGAAGTAACTTTATTTCTTAATTATTTTTAAATATTACTGTAAATAATATATATTCTTTTTTTTACTTTGGTTCACCCAATACAAGACTGAACAACCACTCCAGGTGGAGGGATGCTAAATTATTTTTTTAAAGTAGATAACGGTTAACCCAAGACTTGAAGAGTTTAATATATAGTGATTGGAGAAGCATCCTCTTGGAGAAAAATGAACAAAAAAAAAAAGAGAACAATGTAAGAATAAGACTGTTTCCAGGAGAAAAGGGCCCCAAATAATTATCACTGTCTACTGCTTGTGGCAATAGGAGGCATGGTGGAGTAATGGATAGTGGCTTGGATTTAGGTAACAGAGAACTGAGTTCAAATTCCAGTCAAACCCATTACATTCACTTACGTGCTACTACCCTAGGGAAAGATATGAATCCTTTTCTCCTTCCCCCAGCTATGGGTAAATATCAGGACAGACTGGGTTCTATAGCCTTGGGTGCCAACTGGTCTAGAAGAAGGACAACTCTGAATTCAAGACCTGATCCTCCAGGTTGGGGGTTGTGCAGTAGGCTAAAAACCTACTCACTTAAAAAAAAATGGCTTGTTATAGAAACCACAACAATATCTTGGGGTCCTATGTTCCTCAAGGAATTTAAAGGCATAATATATATTGTTTATAGCAATATGAACTGAACAGAAGTTGGTTAAGATTAAGCCATAATTTAGCATTGGGGTTACCCACTAGAAGCACATGCAGGGGCACCTAGCCATATGGCATTGCAAATATTCAAATGTTATATGACTTTTGACAAGGACAGTCTCTAAATGCTACCCCAAAATTTGGGCTCTTTCACACCTGTCAGGATACAGCAACCAGAATACTGTCAACCCAGTATCCTCACAATGAAACATCACATCCAGTGATCAGCCAGATCACCAAAATGTTAAACACAGTTAAATTATTAAGCAGTAGATGGTAGCCTAATTGTTAATACAATTTGCTCTTACTTGGACAATAAAGCAGTTTCTATTTCATTTATACCACTGGTTTCTGATGAATCTTTAATTTAGTATTAAAAGAAATGTGTTTGCTCATAAAAGTAAACTCTAGGTGACATAACTGCTAATTACTGTATCATTTCCCAGCACTATGAACCATAGTAGCATACCAGAAGAACTACTTTAATATTATTAATAATAATCACAGTTAGTCATAATGATGATTTGTAAGTAATTAGACATTAGAAATTATACAAGTTGGAAATGGGATAACATTGAGTGGAGGGAACCAAAATTAACATTTAAGCAAGATATAAATCAGGAGTGAACGGCAATATGCTTTTTCAAATCTTTGAGGGCTAGAAAACAAGTTAGTGCATTTTCATCAATGCTGTATAATAGAGGATAGAACATCTAAAGCAGAAAAAAGACCATGCAGAAATACTGGGCCACCAGCAAAGAAATGTCACCTTTCATCGCTTTTCTTAAGTTAAAAAGGAATATTTTTTTTGCAAAAAGTAATTTTTATTATTAGTGAAAGTACAAAATATGGGGTTAGTAATTAATGTTCCTAATTTTGGATTGAATAATTTCCTCACTTCAATGTAGCAGTGAATGTAACAAGGTTGAGAATTTCTTATTGGGAATTCTTCCCCATTCTTCTTGGCAGTAATCCCAAATCTCTTGAATATTGCATGGTTTCTGTTAGAACACGTGTTTCTTCTATCAGACCCTGAACTACCACCAGGCATGATGAATGGATACCCCCTTGAGGATGCCCTGCACCTTGAGAGGATATTGGGCCTCAAACTCACAGCCGACCTCAAGTGGAACTCCTATATGCAATCCATCGCTAATGATACAAATAAAATGATTGGCTTCCTGTACTGCTCCAGTAAGTACCTGACCCCTCATGCTATTCCCTACCTTTATAAGAGCCATATCAGGACCAAAATGGAGTACTGTTGCCATATTTGGGCAGGAGCTGCCCAGGCATCACTTTCCAGTCTTGATAGAGTTCAAAAACATGTCTGAGTCCTTGTTGGAGAAAAACTATTGTTTACCCTCCAGCCTCCTCACACAGGTGAGATGTGGTGAGTTTCTCACTGATCTATCGCTACTACCATGAAAAGTAGTTGGACAAACTGCATTTCTTGGTTCCACCAGGTTTGACCTTCATGGTTAAGACCTGCCATGCTACTTACATAATGCAAAACACCCACATTCCCTCTGTATTTCATCGGTGAGAAGTAAGTTCCACTCAAACAAATTCCTCCCACAAACTACTGCCCTATGGAACAGACTCCCAAGAAAGAGGTTTCCCTGATCACTACAATCATAACCTGTTCAAGTCTAGAGTCAACCGTTATCTTCCCATCCTATCTATGTAAACTACCTCTTAACGTAACCCTCTATCTTGAGTGACCCCCGAGCCTTGTACAGGGTGAAGTTTACTGTAAAAAAAAAAAAAATACCAAACTCAATAGCTCAATTATATATGATTTATTTTAGATTGATGTAGGCCTACATGTCGAGTCCGAGACCCTGTGGGAATATGAATGGAGGCATAATATCGCCATCACTAGTGATCACTCAAACACCTTCATAATCACCATTAGACTCATCCAACTCTTTCTGAATCCTCTGCACTGTCCTCAGATTGACACCCAAACATTCTGAAATTTTTCTATTGGACCTTTCAGCATGAATGCCAAGCAGTACAGCATGCCATTTCCAAATTTCTGGTGGAGTGAATTACATCATGGTGCTCTGTTTTTCTCAGATGGTGCCCAACTGACCCTACTATATGATGCAGTCAACAAAATCAAAAACAAACAATGTGCATATGTGAAATTAAACATATGAAATGGTGACAATTCACACATCGCACCCTGTATATATATTTAAAAAAAAAAAAAAAGCAAGGAAAAATTATTTGTCGTAAAATGGTAAATTGAATTTTTGATTTACCACTCTACCTGAAATAATATTTTATCTCTTTTTAGTTTTTCCTTGCTCTTACTCCCCTTGTTTTAATATATGTACATATATAAATATAAATATATATATATGTATGAGTTTTAATAATTTTTAAATTTGAAAATAAAGCCATAATAAAACTTTGCATCCCACATATCTGTTCTGATATCATTTACAATCACATTACATCTTTACAAGGATTAAAATTCTGGATGTTGAATTATTGTTCATTCTACTGATTTCCATGTTGCAAGAAATATGGATGTTTTACATATGATGCAAAATGTCACAATAAGAGAGGAATATAAGTGAAAACCGTTTTTATTTACATTTAGTTTAAATTAAAGCTTAGAAATTTTGTTGCTTTGGGCTGAACTTGAAATTCTGCTCAGAAAAGGGTTAAACTTATCCTACTCTTATTCTTAATATTAAACTCTCATAGTGCATAAAAGCCCAGCAAAACTTACAGAAATGGAGAAAGAGTGCCAAGTGTGAGCTGCAGTCCATCATTTGTCCCATATCTAATTAAATATAATGTTTGGGAATTTGTAATTCAATAAAGTCAGCTATTTATGAGCAGGCCACCATTTATAATTTCTATGAATGGATAAATTCTGCTGAAATAAAAGTAACATTGGCTGTACATTAATGCAATTTACCTCTTCATGCGGAAAGGAATTAACCAGTATAAAATAGAAGAGGCTAACACCTAACAGGCATGGTATATAATTATGGTTGGATCAGCTTGTATCTCTGTCTCTCGAGTTATTGCTATTGACTTTCAAATCCAACTAATTTAATCCTGAAATATATTGAAGGTTTTATTAATAGTTAAATATTCAGATCTGTTATCAAAAATTGATCCCCTTATTTCAAGTAATAAACTACTAAAAATGTCCTAAAATTAAAGCTACTTCCAGTTGAAACAAAATTTATTAAACATATTCCCTTCAGCCATTAAGGAGCTGACATAAAAATTTACTTTTAGTTTAAATAAATTTTAATTGGTAAATTTTGCATGTCATCCATTACACAAATTACATTAAGATATAAATACTTTGAAATTCCACAGTATTATTATTGTAATATTAGCTATTTCCTTATAAGGAAACATTCTGAATTCATTGACTGAGCAGCCAGTATTAACACCAGTTAAAATATAAAATTTTTCTCTTGAAAATATTTTTCAGAAAAAGGTGTCACTCAAGTCCAGTAAGTGTTATCACTCTTTCCAGTATTGATGGGACCTTCCTTCCTTACCTTTTATTTAAAGTACTAAACATCTTGAGTATGTCATTATTTTCTCTTTAAGTTACTTGTGATATCTATTTTAACTGTTACTGCAGTTGGTAGTCCTCAAGTGATGTGGCATCTGTTTTCTGGTACAGTTCTTTTTGCTTCTGTAGTGTCATCGCCACAATCCACAGGCTTAACTCAAAGCTATATTTAACCATTGACCTTGGAAACAGCTGTATACATATATTTCTGAATGGGTTTGGTGCTATGCATGTCCTCTATATGACAGTCTTGATCTAATGATGCTATTTAAGTATATGACTCAAGCTTTCAGGTTAATATTTTGGTATTGTAGCAATTTGAGGTGTTGGGTGAAACTTCATCTAGAGCAGCTTATTCTTTGTTCAATTTTGTTTTCTCTTCTACTAAATTTGTTAATACTGATCTGTACACCAAGCTATTTGAAATGTTTGGTATTTATTAATTCTATATCCTGAATGCTTATACTGCATTCAGAGTAGCTGCCATCACTGCTTTCATCTCAATTCCAGATCATTGTTTCTGTTTTGAAAAGGTTTCTTGGGTCCTTTTTCTTGGAATACGTAATAGATTATGTTGATTTTCTGTTCAAGAAACCTTCTTATCCAAACTATGAATACGTATGTTACCAACATATACCCCCTCATCATCTGTACATGGGCCTCAAGACAGAATGCAGGATTACTGTTTTCTAGTATTTAATTTGTTTGGGATATGGTATGGAATGCTTAAAGGATCAGTGCCCATCTCTTCACATCTGTCCTTGTAAATGCACAGACATAGGAAAATATTTTAATAATTTTTAAAATTGAAAATAAAGCCATTATAAAGTTTTGCATCCCACATATCAATTCTGATATCATTTACAATCACATTACACCTTTACAAGGATTAACATTCAGGATGTTGAATTATTGTTCATTCTACTGATTTCCATGTTGCAAAAAATATGGATGTTTTACATATGATGCAAAATGTCACATAGTCTAGGAAAATATTAAATAGACTGGGGCTCTCATTTCCACTTTGAAACACTCTTGATTAGGTTTAAAGTGTTTCCATATTGATATCCTCACTAAAGATGTAAAATTTTGTGTACTGATAAAGTTCCTTAATTAGATTACTGAATTTAGTGGATTTGAAACTTGAAACAGTTTCAAATTGATGAGAAGAGGAATTCTAGTTATGTGATTGTATTCTGCTGTGAGGTCAGTATAGTAGGTGTACAATTTCCTGTTAGAAAGGTATGTAATTTCCTGGAGTTCTTTCATAAAATATATGTAATCATTAAATCCCTAACCAGAACCATAAGGATTGTTAGGTGACTTTCATGAAACAACAAGAGCCTAGTTAAAGTAATGTTCATAATATTTTAACTGTAATAGATTCACTTGAGATTCTTCTTTAGGTGTCCATCTTCAAGGCTATCTTTTTGTTTTGTAGTGCATTAATGAGTGATAAACTTCACTTTCTGGCATGCATTTCTGATTTCAAACTTCCTTCATAAAACTGAGAAACTTGTTCCTGAATTAGGCTAAATTAAGCTATTTTTAAAAGTTCAGCCTCAATAATTTTTTCATAGCTTTAATTTCCACATCAGTTAGTTTATTATTGTTTTGTAATGATTGGATGCTATTTGGTATGCTGGTATATTTTTTATTTGTGTAGGCATCTGTAGTATGGTCAGGGGGTAAAATTTGACTCAAAGTGTTTTGTGAAACCAGCACATAGAGCTCCAGTTCGTATTTATTTTCAATCATTGTACCCAAAGCAAGGTGATACAAAGGGTTACTGGGAGAGAAAGAGAATGTGAAAACTTTAGTGAGAGGAAAGGATAATAAAAGAACAGGGTTCTGGAAGACAAAAGATTGCAACTGTCATGGATTTAAATTTTTGAGAATTGTAGTTAGCAGGGAAGCAAGAAACCAGAAGAGAGTTTCACAGGTAGCTAAGATTATAAGGATTCTGCATTGCAGTAGGAACTTTTCCACACTTAATATAATATGCAGAACTTTATAATAAGTAGGATTATGGGTAATGTGTGCTATGTGGTTATATGAACAGTAAAATAAGGTTCAATTTGCTCAGAACATAACGTTTTAGATATAAGATATTAGCACAGACTTTAAGGATTATGGACTGATCCCCTATAAAGGTGAAGATATGACTGAAGATATGTTTGAATCAAGGTTTTGGCTTGAAACTTAATGAAGGTTGCCAAGTACAAAGACAGGCACATGAAGACAACCAGAGTGTACAACAGCTATGATTTTGTAAGTATAGCAACAGAGATAAGTATAGCTGATCTGAAATAGCAAAGCATAGAATAATTATTAAAGATAATCCTGATATCAGGCATATATATATTCATATATATATATATATATATATATATATATATAATAGAATGAACATGTTCAAATAAATGTCAGGGGTACAAACTGTTTTTCTAAAATAAATTTGTGTATCATTAAAGATATAAGAATCAATTATTCCGTTTAATGAGAATACGCTGACTGGCTTATATTTTTTTTTATCTACTGTCATAATTCTTTTTCCTTTCTTTGTCTCTTCTTTTCCTCTCTCTGTTCTGTCGTTTCATCTTTACTCTTTAACAAGATACTTTATAATCCTTATCACAATTTACTTCAATGAAATTAATCTTTGATATATAGTAACTGAAGTGGAACTGACCCTCTTCCTAAATTGGTCAGTACTTTTACATCTTGACATCTATATCTATTTTTATTGCTTATAGTAAAGAATTCACCTTTTATCTCTTCATATAAAGAACCGATTCATTTTTATTTACTCTTTATGAACTTCTCTTCTAATGTACTGATTGAACCCAAGGCAGATTCTATAGTTTTAGGCCTTAAAAAGAAATAAAACTAATATTTAATTCCTGTGATAGTTTTTGGAAATTTTTTTTTTTCCATAGTCTTCTGTATTTTTAATTATATTTATTTCAGAAAATAATTACTATAAATAATTTAAATAATAAAATCTGCGTGAGGTAAAGATGTGCAGGTTGTGTAATGGATAGCCACTTAGAATGAGAAATCAGAGGTGAGAGTTCAAATTCTAGTCAAGTTCATTACATATGTAGAGGCCAGTTAGTTGGTGTGACTTCTCAAATTTATATTTAATGCAAAATACCACAAAATAAGAAACAATAAGAAGAAACACAAAACAGTTTTATAACAAACAAAGAATATTTATATTTATGTCTGTAATGATGTACAAGCATAAGGGTTACTTCCCTTTGACTGGAATTAAAGTCTTTACTAATGAAAAACTTTTTTATCGGAGCTCATAAAAAGTTGAATGAACTTGCTGCTCAAAATGTTCATTGATGGAGAGTTGAAAGAATTCGGTAAAGCTGAAAATATGTTCATAAACTTTTAGCTTCAGAAGAGTTGAAGTAGTGAATGTTCAGTAATGTTTGTAATTAAGTTTCTGTTACATGTCGTTGAATATTTGTAATATGTTGATGCTTGTAATTGAGTTTCGGTTGCTTGTAGTGTTGCAATTAATTTTTGTACGTATGTGTATGTGTGTGAAAATATTTTTCATAGTGTCCACCCGCAAGGGGTTAAGATGCAATTTCTTTTACAGTTACTTTTTTGTAAGCAAGTGAAATCAAAAAGAAGAAGAGAAGAGAAAGAATGAACTTGTGTCTGGTATTTATAACCAATGTAATCACCTGATCAGTTCCTGAGAAAGAAGCATGAAATTTTGACATGGTCACACGCTGGAAAAAGATTTGTACATGGGTAGATTGCAATGCCCACTTCTGTGTTTATTGACCAATTAAAAGTTGGGGTTTCCTAAAAATATGTTTGAAGCTGTATAAGCTCTGTCATCCACCTTTTGCACAAAAATCAACATTAATAAAAATGTGGTAGCAAGGTGCTAAACATACACTTAAGCACTGTGATATGAGGTTTGGTGATGCCTGAGGCTAACTTCTTGATAGTATGCCCCTAAAGATTTTAGTAGTTTGGGCTTACCAGCTTCTAGGAAGGTAGGACATTTGTATAACAAAGTTAATGGAGACAATTTCAAATTTTGAAAACTAAATTTTTATTTCACTCTTTGACTGGATATCCTCTGCCCCACCTCTGTATGCTACTGCTTAACTGCAAATACTTTTAGAAAAGATATGAATCCATCTTTTCTCCCTGCAGCTATGAGTTAAATTGCAGGAGAAACTAGGGGTGGTTGGCACCCTCTCTAGGAGAAGGACATGGGCATTATACAATAAGATTTCCCACTGTCATAGAGATACTTTAAGCAAGATTTCTCTTAGGTTTTGACTAAGATGCATCTCATAATTAATGAGGTATTTTCTGGAAAAATAATTTAGAATTTAATTTTTTCCTTTACGAGCAACTCCAAGTTACTGATTGTACAGTATCAGTTTCCTTTTTCTCACAACAAATTAGCACATTTTGGACCTATTACTAAATATTTGTGGTTATTATGAATTAAAGTTTCAAAAGTTTAGTACAACATTACACCTATTCGCATCAAAAACAACTTGCATTTGCCACCACAAGCAACAAAGTTGTGTCAAAACATTATGTTTACATCCAACTCCCAACTGATGTTTCAAGGCTGGGTTCAAGAGCACAATTGGTGTGATACTTTTGCACTGTCACTACCACTGTCTGTTATTACAGTATGAATATATTATCAACTATCTGTTTGTATTATTATAGTAATTAACAGTAAAACAGGAATACAATAAATACCGTATGTTTGATTGATAATTGTAAGCTTATATTGTATGAATGTGGTGTGTGATTGCATGTATCTTGTGACTGGGTTTCATGAGAGGAATTTTCAGAAAAAAAAATGATGCATAATAGAAATATAGTAATTCATCAAAATGTTATATAAAAACATTCATTTGAAAAATAATTAAAATAAATTTTATAATCAATTCTAAATTTTCTTTTTCTTTATCATACAAATGTTAAGAGTGAATATTCATATTCATTTTAAGTAACTGCATTTTCTCATATAATTTTCATGGGGAAAAACTGGCTAGTCATATTCAATGCCTTGTAAACCAAACTTGTGACATTCTGCCATTGCCAGTCTATCCCAGAACTTTCACCAGTCAAGATGAACAGATGTTCCCACAGGGAAACATCTTGTCTGGAGTTCCAATTGGGACTAAAACTCAGCCTAGACTTCAAGTGGCTGGGAAAAATGGTTCGTTTGCTGTATTGCTTCATGAAGTACCTGATTCTTCCTGCTATCCTCTACCTTTACAAGATCCAGATAAAAATGAAGAACTGCTGCCATGTATTAGCAGGAGCCGCCCAGTCATCGCTTTCCACTCTCAAGACCAAAAGCATATCTGCATCCTTGTGGATGACAAATTATTTTTCACCCTACAACCAATTTCTTTTAGTCAAGATGTTTCAAGCCTCTCACTACTCTATCCCTATTTCCATGGAAAGTGTTCAGATGATTTACACTCCTTAGTTCTACCAGTCCTAACGTTCACATCTAAGACCCACCATATATTATATTATAGGAAACCACTCTCATTCCCTTTTCATTCCTTTGGTGAGATTTAAATTCCACATGAGCAAATCCTTACCATTAAACACCACCTTGTGGAAAAGATTCTTAATAGAAGCCTTGTGCCATGATATTGTTTATACCTGTTTAACTCTTTGTTACTTTTGCATTTTTGTTTTGTTTTATTTCATTTTTTTTTCTTCTGTTGGTTTTGTCTCCGGCGTCTTGGATTATCCTTCCTTCTCTGTTGCTATTTTCTTTTCTCCATTGCTATTTAATTATCAATCTTTTTTTATTCAGGACCCACCACTGAACTGAATTGTTTAACCTAACCTGCAAGTTTCAGTCATGTGTCCATGTATATGCATGTATGTATGTCCCTTGCATGGAGTATTGCTGCTATATATGGTCTGGGGCACCTGCTGTTTGCCTCAGTGTTCTTGATAAGATCCAGAGACGGATATGCAATGTGATTGGCCCTGATCTGTCATCTCGTCTGCAGTCGCTCTCTCACAGACGCGATGTTGCCTCGCTCTGTCTTTTTTACAAATACTTTCACGGTAATTGCTCCGAAGAGCTGCTTTCGCTTGTCCCTAGGCCTCATGAATTTAAACGTCCTACGAGGCTGGCATCCCGTTCCCACCCCTTCACCGTTGAAACTGTTAGATGTAGACGTCTCTTCTACTCCAATAGCTTCATGTCTCGCACATCTCGCCTGTGGAACTCCCTTCCCTATTACTGTTTCCCTGACAAATACAATCTCCAACGGTTTAAGTGTAGCGTCAATCGACATCTCCAGTTGCCTTGATCTATCCACTTCCCTTCACCTTTCATTCCTATCTGCTCTTGCTCCAAATCTTCTGTAACCTTCTTGCCTTGATCGATCCACTATCTTTCTCCACATCCTCTCCTTTACCACTCCTATCTGCTCTTCCTCCAACCCTTCTAGAACCCCTTCTGTGATAGTGGCCTCCAGCCTTGCTTGGGGTGATATGCTTAAAAAAAAAAAAAAAAAATGTATGTATGTATGTATGTATGTATGTATGTGTGTGTGTGTGTATATATATATATATATAATGCAAAGTTTGGCATTCATTTATTGCTGACTGTTTATTTCTGGTGACTGATGCATGACTCTAATTTCTTGATAAAGGCCAAAAACAATCACAAAATTAAATCAGCCTTCACCCCAATCCCACTCCACCACACCCCACCAATTAAAGACTGTTCACCTTCCTGGTACCACCAATCACAAGTGAGATTCCAGGCCATTCACCCGATACAATCTCCACCTACATAACCCATCTAGAGACTTCAGCTTTGCTTGGACTCTTCACCTGACATCCCCTCCTACCCCCACCACCTCATCATATTTGGATGTTGAATTCAAAATGTATCTCAGTGTCGGCAGTAATTTTCACTAAACCACCATTGATATCAAGTCAGCTTTGTGTATTCATAAAAAGAAAAAAAACTCAAATCAAAAGCTTGGCAAGAAGCATATGAAAAGCCCTTTGTTAGAAAACCTTGTGCCATGATGTTGTGTTTAAATGTTGAATTCTTTGTTACTATTGTATCTTTTTAGTTTTAGTTTTTTCTTTTGTTTTTCTTTTATTGGTTTTCTCTCCAATGTCTTCAGTTATTCTTCATTCTCTGTCATTATTTTCTCTTCTCCATTGCTATTTAATTATCAAAATTTTTTATTCAGCCCCTCCCCACAAACTCGTTTAATTTAGAATATGCTTACCCACTTTTAATTATCAATTCTGAAAAATTAACTTCTACCATACTGATTTTTTAGTTGACAATAGTCATTAGAACTCATACTAAATCATTACTTAATATGAATTCTGTTGCAATTTTATTTTACAGGCTAATAGAAGTAGGTAGGCTCACCTTTCACCAAATTTGCACTCCTCCCATGTCTATTGAACAGGAGTAGAGGTTCATAGCTTGTTCCCTGTTCAGGATATAGTTTACCAGTTCTCTTTCTTTCTCTGACCATGACCACAATGTCTTACCTTTTTGGTGATCAGACTAACTAGTAACTTTCTATTATGAGGGGATCAAATTGGCAGTTTGCTGGCTACTACTTCCAACTGGTCATTAGGGGTTCGAAATTTTGATAGCACTTAGAGAGGCTGCTCTGATCAACAGTCACATAATATTGCGGTATCTGTAGTGCCATGTCAAGCATGAGTAGGTGTCCCTGCATGTTTTTCCAGTGAACAACATAGAGGCCACATTATGCTCTGCTCTCAGCTACATGTTAGCTGGTTTTATTACCATTGACAACAGATAGTGATACTTATGGTGGTCTTCTTTCTCTTTCCTCAAAACATGGTAATCACAACAAAAAAACTAAAACTAAACCAGTGAACAAAAAAACCCTACCCCACTCAATCTTTCTATCTCCAATATTCACAGTATCCATTCCAACTTCTTCAATGTAGAATCTTTCCTCCTGAAACTGTCGCCAGATATCGTTGCCCTTTCTGAAACCAACTTGCATTCTTCCTACTAATACTAATGAATTTTTGGTTCCAGGGTAACATCCTTTTTGCCATAAAGATTTCAGCATTCACATGCCTTGATCTTTACATCTGGGATAATCTGCTGATGACCAAAGAATTGTCTCTTGAGGCCGCTGACTACTCTTTCATGTGCTTCCGTCTTTCACGTGCTTCCGTCTTTCACTACTACTTCTCACAGCTATCTCTTTTTCCTTTATCGCTCCCTCTCTCCCCAGAATCTCAGTATATTAGGCACAATAACTAACAGCATAGAAAAGGCACTTTCTCTCTATCCATCTGTGAACATCTTTGTCTTCTGTGATTTTAATGCTCAACACGATACGTGGTTGAAACATGCTAAAGGTACTGACATTTTCGATATACAAATGTTAAATTTTTTCTTTTTCCCAATCCTTCACTCCAATCGTGGACTTCTGTACTTGTCCCCCTAGCCAATCTGAGCAATGGACTCCTCTAATGGATCCATTTCTTACCTCTTCTCCTCACTCTTGCTGAGCTTCACAATACTACCCTCTTGGTAACTCAGATCACTTTATTGTAGCTATCAATATCTCCCTCCAGGTATCCATTAAGCAGGAACCCCCTATCCATAAGACCTCCTTTCATTACCATCATGCTGATTGGGGCTCATTCCGAGATTTTCTTTGTGATGCTCCTTGGACTGATATCTGCAACCTTCAAATTGAAAATTGTGCCACTGAGGTTTCTTCTTGGGTTAAAGCTGGGAAGAACACTTTAATCCTTTCTCGAAAATACCAGGTGAAACTGCAATCCTCTCCATGGTTCACACCAGCATGCACAGCCACCATGGCACACAGGAACCACTATTTCCAGCTATAGCAGCATAACAGCTCTCATCATAACAGCGTCCTATTTGCTACTGCCTGTAACAAATGTACGTGAGTCCTCAAAAAAGTTAAGTTCCTGTTCACTGAGAGAATAAGGCGCTGCATAGCCCCTAAAAACTTTGGTTCTCATGATTACTGGTGTCTATGTAACAGAGTACTAAATAAGTGCAATGTCTCTATTCCCCTGTTTTCAATCAATTTGAGGTGTTATCATCCTCTGCTGATGAAGCTAAATACTTTTTACTAATTCTCCTCAAAATCTATGCTTGACTCATCTGTAGTACACCAGCCTAACTTCCCACTTAGAACTGATTTTCTGTTGAGTGATATGCATATAACCCCTTCTATGGTTTCTGCTATCATCTCTAAACTGGATCTCCACAAAACACATGGACCCAATGGCATCCCTGTAATAGTCATTAAGCATGTGTTCCCGAACGCGCATGTTCTTTCAAAACTGTAAAGTAAATGCATCGCTGCCTCCTGCTTTCCTGCCTGCTGGAAGTCATCATCTGTTGTTCCAGTGTTTAAGAATTCTGGTGAACTGTATGATCCTTCCAACTTATCAGCCTATTAGCCTTCTACTTATTTTTAGGAAACTCCTAAAGGCTCAAATCGATACTGAATTGGTTCATCATCTGTCATCACAGAGACTTTTCTCAGACAAGCAATATAACTTTTATTTTTCCAGGTCAATGGCTGATGTACTAACAATAATTGTGGAAAGAGTGTATCATGCTCTAGATGAAAAGGGTGAAGCCCGGTGTTTAGCATTGGAAAACTCAAAGCCTTTGACAGAGTCTGGCATTTAGGTCTTCTCTACAAGCTCAAAAGTTACAGTATCTCCAGGCATATTTTTGAACTAATCCAGTCATTCCTATTAAATCATGAAATGATGGTTGTCCTGAATGTCAACTCATCTACATCCTTTCATACTAATGCAGGTGCTCTATCCTTGATCCTATGCTGTTTTTAATCTTCATTAACAACCTTCCTGATGACATCAGCTCTCAACTTGGCATTTACGCTGACAATACTATCATTTACTCCTGCCTTGACAGTAAGGCTGATCAGTCCGACAAGGTCAAAATGGCAGCTGATGTCCAAAACAACCTCATGACCATCATTACCTAGGGCAAAAGATGGCTTGTCAATTTTAATACCTCCAAAACTAAACTTCTCTCCATTAATCATCTGCAAGAACCCTCACTGCCTCCCATCAACATGGCTGATGCTACCCTTCAGGAAAGTGACTTGTTGCAGCTTCTCAGCCTAATGTTCTCAACTGACATGAAGTGAAAAAGCTATACTGAATCTATTGCTAGGTCAGCTAAGAAAGTTGGTTCTCTGTGTCAGGCGAGACAATTTTTCTCTCTGAAATCTATCTTGCATATCTGTATGTCTACCAATACCTAGAGCCCTTTGATAAGATCCAAAAAAGAATCATCAATATTAATGGTCCTAATCTGGCATCTTGAATTCAGTCACTTGCCCACCACCATAAGGTTGCCTCTCTGTGTTTTTTATAAATACTTTCATGGTAATTGTTCAGATGAGCTCTTTGTTATAGTCCTTAGACTCTATGAATTTAAGTTCAATACTAGACTGGCTGTGAGATATCAATTTACAATTTGAGCTAGCTCGATGTTGCCATAACTTCTATGCTGACACTTCCTTTTCTCACACCTCTCATCTGTGGAACACCCTTCCAACACCATGCTTTCCAACCAACTTTAATCTGTAAAAATTTAAATGCGATGTTAATCATTATCTGCTGTCCTCCTAATTGCTCTTTTTTCTTTCTACTCATTACTAATGTCTTGCCCCCTAATTCCTCCACGCCCTGTAATTTCTTGCATGTTAGTGGCTGTACTGCCTTGCTTAGAGTGATACTGATTACAAAAAATGTTGCAACCCTGGTTGTGACAATCTTAAGCTATTCGTCTACAATTAACTCTTACCTTCCAAACATACCCACATAAGCTGTGCCTTTTACTCTGTAACCCTCTACCTCAAGCTTTGTACAGGATGAACATTATTGTAATATATATATATATATATATAATATATTATTCCTTCTTTTTCATTAAATTCAAGTTGATTTCAGATATTCTTTTCAAAAAATGAAAAAATATTAACACATATGTTATTCTTAATACTTGGTCTAGATAGATCCGTATATTATCTCAAATTTCAAATCTTTATTGACTTTTGAGATTTTAGTCTGAGTTAGATATATATAAATTTGACTTGTCATTTGTTAAATGGCTAGCCATTTTAAAAGTTGAAATTATTCAACATGAACTTTTTAGAATCCTTAAAATCAGGAAAATGTAACAGAAAGAATTAAAATTGAAGTCTTTGTGAATGGAAGTGAGTTTTTCACAATCCTTGCCTTAATTGCTTCTGACAGTGGTCCTCAGCATTGCTTCCAGCAGTGAAAATATTGACTACTGTATATACTGATGTATATAGTGTAACCCCTGATTTTTTTCCTAAATTTTAACCTCTCCAGAAAAACTTTACTTGTGTATAGTGCAATTGGTCACTGAAAATGCATGATTTTTGATCACTTCAAAAAAATTACCTGTGCCTAGTGCAACCTCCATTTTTGGCATAAAAAAAACTGATCATAAAACTCACACTATACCCAAATATATATGATACATGTAACAGAGTTATCTTATCCCTCAAGATAGTAAAGATAACATGTGCTCATGTTTTTAGAATAATAAAACTTATATAGAATGATAAAAAAATAAACAAGACAGGCTTTGCTCAAGGTTCAAGGTATTAAAAAGAAATGCAACAGCATTCATTGTGTTAGTATGTAATTTGCTCTTGATAAACAGATATGAAAAATTCTACAATTTCCTTTTATATCTTTAATGCTTTCTAATAAGAACTTATTGTCTTTCATTTCAGACATTTGAAGCAACACTTTGCCTTGTATATAGTCTATGAGAACTGAGTAATCATACTATGACCACAATAAATTAATAAGAAACATTTTTATGACATTTTTTATGTTTATACGTTCTTTTTTATAGATACAAATATTTAAGTAAATGCTCTGTTTTTAATAAACAGTATTAACAACATTTACTGGCCTGAATTTCCGAGAAATTTTCATAGAAAATATTCATCCTCCGACAGGAATCGAATCTGTATCCTATATGGAACCATCATATAGCCTGACGTGCCTTAACCGATTGCGCCACAGAGGAGCGTTTGGTTAGCAAGGTCGATTTTACTGTTTTAAACACAATTCTCCATGATTTTCTCTCGTACATTCATATCTTCTCAATGCGTATCCAAATGTAAACAAATGACGTCACACATTATGAAATGGACAAAGTCTGACAATTATTTTTTAGGGCATTTTTATGTTTAAAATGCATGTCAAATTTTGTTTCTGACTTAAATTTCTATTGTTAATTCAGTTTTATTCAACAAATATAACAAGTGACAAAAGGTAGACATCTATGCTCAATTCTTGTTGACAAACAAGAGAATATAGTAGAGGAGAACTGTGGTTGGAATAAATTGTGATGGTATCTCAAAATAAGACTTCAAACAACTGCAGAAGCTTTTTGTGATCTTGTTTATATGTCTGCATCTCTAAAATGGTTTTGACAAGATATCTCATGATGATATGAATCTTACAAAACTAATCCTTGTCTATTTCTCCTCATGACAATAAGATTTAGTTATCTTTTTAGAAAGACAATAAATCATGCTTAAATTATATCAGAATTGAAGTATGTTGGAGGAACGGGATAAATAATTTTGATCAAGAAGAAATTAATTTTTGAATACATTATTTTTTTTTTATATCCAAGTCAGATTGTTTTCTTTGTCAAGGAAATAGCATCAATTTCATACATAATAACCATTTCCTATCAGGGGTATTGACTTTAATTCCTGACCACTGATAATCCTTTTGTTTCTGGTTTTCAGTACATTTTTGATAATAAAATCATTAATAAAGCATTTTCTATATACATACATTTGACATTTCTATGCTAATATTGAGATGTTATATAAATGCCCGTTAATGCCACATGTTTACATTATGTTGCATTACAACAACAACAATCAGAGGTTAAGCTGAAAAAAGATAAACAAATGGATATATAAAATGTGACTTGTTCTAATCAATATTCAAAGGGTTGCCTCATTTTATTGACCCATTAAAATTATTAAATTAACTCCTCAGAACACTTGATGACTGCAAGAGAAGAGTGTTCATAGCACGCTCCAGGACATGTTACCACTCACATTGAAGATCACTCTTATTAAGGATAAGTTTCAATCTTGCTAGTGGCTTGTACTTCATTTCCAATTCATGCTTTTAATAATCATGGAATTATAATCTGGTTCTTTACAATGCCATATCTTTTTGTATTTACTATTTTTCACCCAATAAAAAGCCCAAGAATCACTCAAGGTAGAGGGTTATTAAATGAGATTGTATAAGGGTGTACTCAGTGGGAGAAAGAGGCACATATTATGATTTTATATATTTTACATATTATATTTTTATATATTATACATATATATATATATATATATATATTCCTTACATTCACTTAGATGCAAATATCCTAGGAAAAAGTATGAATCTATCTCCTACCCACCTATGGGTTAAATAGTTGTGCCTGTAACTAATAAAGTCATTGCTATTCTTAAAACAATTGCTAATGCAGTATTCACTTGCAAAAAGAAAGAAAATTATACTTAGAATTCAAAATATATTGCAGCTTTAAAACAACCCACTAAGGGTTGATAAAGTGTAAAAGAATTCAAATCCAACAATTCAAAATATTATGAGGATATGTGGATAGATAACTGTTGACCCTTAACTTGCAGAGGTTAATATTATAGTGAGCAGAGAAGCATCCTCTCATGATTCTGTTCCATTGTTGAGGAAAAAGCTGTCTGAATGAAACTTGCTTCTTACCAATGGAATATGATGGGAATGAGGAGGATTTGAACTTCTGTACATGGCATGCTACTCCTAGCTGTAACAATCTGAACTGGTAGCTTGTCTGAATATCTGCCATGGAAATAGCAATAAAGCAGTAAGAGGTTTGCAAGGTTTTGCCTATAGGAAAAGAACTACAAGGCTAAGTAAATGCTTTTGAATTTTGTCATGGCTGAAAAGTGAAAATTTGGTTGCACTCGTTCAGATATGGCAGAAATATTTTATTTTTGGTCAGATCTGACTCTTGTAAAGATACATCAAGGCAATAGGAGTCAGGTACTTTCTTTTAGTACCACAGGAAACCAACAACTTTTCCAGAATTTTTAATGCTTAATCATATACCACTTGTAACAGCAAAATTGTCCAAATCGTATAACACCAAAATTGTTCAATTGTTAGATTAAGCTTTGAACCGTTGTATCTTAGAAATGATTAAAAGTATCTTACTGGAATTCTCCAAGGATTTTATAACACTATTGGATTCTACTTTAAACAATAAGAATGTATTGAGCTCTCAGTTAAAATGATGATCCCTCTTACTCTTGTGACCTGATCCAATTTTCCTCCTTATTGTTCCCTCTTTTTTAAACTTATCCACCGTTCTCTTGATGGTGTTTGAATGGACTTTGAAGTTGGAAGCCAGAGTATGTATGTTGGTACCATTACTGAAGGCCTGAATGATCTTTTTCATGTCACCATTGCTCGGTTGAGAAGACATAGTGGAGCTGATACAAAATTTTAAGCTGTTCTCTTTCTAGCTGAATAACTCAAAGGGCTTTTCATTGATTCTTACAACAGATGCTGTCAAGATGGCTAAACGTCTTATCTGAGAACCTGGAAAAAAGAAACTCAGTTAGTTTAGTGGTTCTTTAGACATTAAACATTTTGTGAGATGTGCAATTTTCACATGCTCTTACACAGTTTGGACAATTTTGCTCTTACATCCAGTATATGAGTTTCACTTGTGATCTGAGGTGAGCTTGAGTACCAAGCGACTTTCCAAACAAAGAGCCTCATTGCCAGTACAACCATTCATCATGACTAATAAAAAAACTTCAGGGTTTGCTTTGTAATGATGTGCAGAGATTTGGGGATGTCTGGGGCCAATTCCTTGATTGTATACCCCTAAATCTCAAGCAGGGGGGGCCTGCTCCAGTCTCGCTTGTCAAAACACAGATCTACATTCACACCAGTTTGTGGGACTGTACAGCACTTGTACAACAAAGTTAATGAAGACAATTTTAAATTTCAAAAATTAAATTTTTATTTCACTCATTTGAGCTGTACGAGTAATACCAGAGATGAGATCAGCTGCCAGGTTCTAATCATCTAGATTTTTTGTGGTGGTCTTGTCGCAGTTAGCTCCTCCTCAGTTCTTTAATCCTTCAACAGGGGTCTCTCTCTCCTGGCTATAAATACTGGCTGACACTTCTCTCTCTCTCTCTCTTTTTCGACTTAGGCCTTGGGCCGCTACCTCACACGGAGGCGAGGTAAAATCTCTCTTTTTCCACTTAGGCCAATATGTGACCTCTCACAGATACAGCGTTTCCCAAATTCTGGGAACGCGCTAAGAACAATACACGTACGTACGAACACTTACAACACACACACATAATTTCTCCATACAAACTCTATGTAACAGTCCATGTCTTTGTTTAACTTATTTTGTTATTAATATATATTTGTTTACCCATGTATATCGGTCTTGCTTGTTTTCTTTGTCTTCTTTGGACTTAATTAAAGTCTGACATTCTCATGTAGCTGGACCCGCTAGCAGGAAAGTTTAACCTTCCGATATCTCTTCACATCTTCACCCCCACGGTCCGCTACAGTCTCATAAACGATTCTATCATCTTCATATATATTTTTCACTCAGGATCTGAGAATGTTTTGAGGCAGATTGTTAATATATAGTAGAAAAAAGGGTAGAATCAAGGAGAGAATCTTTTTGTTAATGTACGAAATCCACCTGGATGAAAAGTAATGAGATTTTTTTATTCTAACAGTCAGCTACTGAAATTAAGATGAAAGAAATATTGGGAAAAAAATTAATAACTGACAATGTTTTGTCAGTATTTATGAGAGAATGTATTGAAAATATTTACACTATTTACATTGTTCAGACTGCTGTCCTCATCTTCATTGTCATATTCATGACGTTAGATGAAATAAAGGGTTCAATTTGAAATTGCAGTCACCTGAAGAAGGCCAGAGTGTACAACGGCCGAGATGTCATGAATATGGCAATGAAATGAGGAAAACAGTCCAAACAATGTAAATATTGTAAATAATGATAATGTTTTATTTTAGAATTTTTAATAATTGTTATACCGTACCTATGGACTATAATGGGTGTGCCCCAATCTGTATAAATACAGTGGAATATGTGGCAGTCATTTGGATTCACTGGTATTTACTTCTAGCTCACCACAAGCAGTTGATTACGTATACACGCCGCTGGCAAATCTTGTATGTTGTTTCTAATATAAATATTATTGTTCCATTTCCAACCTTCATTTTGGTTATTCTTATTCAGTAAACTTTTCCTAGGGTACAACAATAATCATACAAGTTATCAATCATTCAAAGGTAAAATTAAGAATAAAATCTCTCTTGATAGATTTGCATTTCTATAAGCAGTTCTTCCTTGAAGCCTAATCAGTAAAGCAGCTCTCCTAAAAGACATTCCAAAGATAAGGGATGTTATAGTGGCATGGGGCTTAGGGGTAAAATGAACAGTTGATTTACTCATACCAAGAAGATTAATGGAGAATCATAATGTCAAAAAATACATGGGTATTTTAACAAAAAAGATAAGGAATTTATTTACACACTTGAAGTTGTGTCTGTAGCTTGTTTCAGGAAAATAAATCAAAGATTTTTTAAGTGTGTAGTTTTAATGAATTTTCATGAAGAGGAAATGTTCATACAACAGATTAAATGATCTGACACAAAATAATATTCAAAATGTTTAAAACAAAGGAAAGAGTGTTTGTTGCTCACAGAAGTGATATACCATTGCATACGTTCAAAAGTAAACGAAGATACTTAGCTATCTTGGATTGTTGAAAGAAAATTCCTTGAAGTAGCACATGCTTCATTAAAAGCCAATAATATAATTAACAATCAATTTGACATTGGAATTAACTTCAGTACTGGAGGTGGTGAGAAAAGATGAAAACATTCACATGATTTCAGACACTCTTCTCTTAAAAATTTAATGTTTCTCCTCATTTTATATCAAAAGGAATTTCATATAAGCTTGCAACTTTCTTTCATCTTCTTGACTCAATGGCTAATTTCTGTTGAGACAAAGTTTTCATTGGTCCAAAAGAAATTTCACATAGGCTTACAAATTTATTGCTTTTTCTTCTCAGCTCACTGGCCAATCTCTGAAGGCAAGGCTTTCATTGGTCCAAAGAAAATTTCACATGGGTTCACATATTTCGTTCTGTCTTTTTCATCAGCTCAATGGAATTTGAAGCGGGTGGGTAAAGGGGGTTCACTATTATTTCATACTTACCACAGTATAACTTGAAATCTCAGGAGGTTTATTCTTTTTTTTTTTTTTTTTTTTTTTTTAGGTTCAAGACTTCTGACCGATGGTCTTGAAATGACTAGCAAGAAATTATGATACAACTGAAATTGAGATGAAAATATATTAGTAAGAAAATCTATGTGATTTATCATGGATCTCCACAGCTTCCTGTTTTTTGTTGCTCAAAGCAATTCTTGCCCTTTTGCACATTATTCAGCTATCCATTCAAGCAAACCTGTCAAGTAGATTACTCACTATTAAACCTTTTTTCTTGCCTTCAGTAAAATCCTGTGAATGTTACATTCTCCAAGTTATCTTTCCACATTAATTTGATAAAGCTATGATTCCATCTCCTCTCCGTCCTGGGTACGACGTTAAACTGCATCCAACAGCAAGGCCTCTGATCAGGAGGTTTTGAGGAAGCATGGAACCACCTCTTAATTGCTGGTGTTCCCAGGTCCACCCAGACCCGGGGTGGTAGCACCTGTCGAGGTCCCAGCTATGGGCAAATAGTAAACTTCCAGATCTTTCCCGCGTCCTGGGTATGACGACAAACTACATCCGCGTCCTGGGTATGACGACAAACTACATCCGCGTCCTGGGTATGACGACAAACTACATCCGCGTCCTGGGTATGACGACAAACTACATCCGCATATTTGATAAATATTATCAACAAAATAATTGCTTTTTTATAAAGATCACAAAAGACCAGAATGAAAATGAAAAAATATTATTACCAGCTCAAAAACAATATTACCAACTAGACTTTTTTGAAAAACAATATTACCAACTATACTTTTTTGAAAAACAATATTACCAACTATACTTTTTTGAGAAAAAAAAAAAAAAAATTTTTCAAAACCCAACAGCCTTTCAACCTTTTATACAAAATAACCAACTTAAATTCATAAATTAATAAGGCTTCAGCATAAATTGACCCAAATAGGAGTTGACATGCCGTTAAATCCAACATCCATCCATCCATCCGTCTCCTCTCCCCAGCTATGGGTTAAATAGTAGGAATTGTACCTGAACAAAATCATTGATATTCTCAAAAAAATGTTAATGCAAAGGGTTGATAATTCATAAAAAACAAATCAATCAGTCTCATTATGCCAGCACATTCCTTGTCATTCATTAAAACTTCCCATTGATCACATGTTCAGTCCATAGTATTCTCAATATTCAATGGTAGAACCATGCCTCTGTGGCTTTAAATCTCCTCTTCATCTGTGAGGAGATTATCCTGCGTTAACTGCAATATTGGAGATTAGATATTACATAACATTTCAGTACTCATTTTTTTTTTGTTTCTAATGACATTTTCCTATCTTAATATCTTACTTAGTTTCTGAAAGGCCTTTTTTACTATTCCTATATGCCTTCAGATTTCTGTATCATATTTTTACTTTTACTACACTAACCACATAGTAAAATTTCTGCACCAATTTGATTTTGATATCTTTAATATGAAGCTCATGTCTAGTTCTGTCTCTTTTAAAAATAACTATTCATTCTGTTTTCTTAAAGTGAATGATTACCATATGTACTCGAGTATAGTGTCGGCTTTTATGATCAGTTTTTTTAAGTAAAAATATAGAGGGTTGCACTATAGATTGGGAATCTTTTTGAAGTGGTTAAAAATCATGTATTTTCAATTACCAATTGAACTATACAAAAGTAATTTTGGGGGTATGTTTAAAATTCATGCAAAAAAATCGTGGGTGACATTATACATGAAGTTCTTTTCTTCTTGTTTTCTTCAGTTATCTTGTCAAATAGATCTTATATTGTTAGAAAAATTAATAACATTTTGGTATTTTATAACAGAAGGGACAAATGAATCATGGCAGTTAACCCTATCTTAGATTAAGAAATGTAGGAGCTCTTTGGTAATAGTAGATCATCTCACAGAACCTAATATATAAAAATGTAGAATGTGTGTTTTTGATTGATTGATTTGATTGATTAATGGCATATCAACCTCAATGGGTCATTTAATGCCGACAACTTTTTTTTTCTGGTAATATTTTTGTTTTGTCAAAAATCTATTTCTGTTAATATTTTTTTCCTCAAAAATGTATAGCTGGTAATAGTTTTTTCCAAAAACATATTGCTGGTAATATTTTTTTCCTTCAAAAATTTATTTCTGGTAATAATTTTTTACAAAGTATTTCTGGTATTAAAACCTATTTTTACACTTTGATAATGCCTTTTACCTCAGTTTTTGGGTTAACTATTTGCCCATAGCTGGGACCCTAACAGATTCTACCACCCCAGGTCAGGGTGGACCTGGGAACACCAGCAATTAAGAGGAGGTTCCATGCTCCTCAAAGCCTCCTGATCAGAGGCCTTGCTGTTGGATGTAGTTTATCGTCTTACCCAGGATGCCAGGGTGGACCTGGGAACAACAAAAATTAAGAGGTGGTTCCATGCTCCTGAAGACCTCCAATCTTCCGATCAGAGATGTTTCTGCTGGATGTGAACTTGCTTCGTTGAGTTCTTTGTTTGTATTGTATGCACAGATAAGCAGAAGATTATTCAAGAGAGAAAAGTTAAATAAAAATGGGAGAAGCATAATGAAACAAAAATAACTCAGAAAGAGAAGAAAGTAATGATAAACAGAAGACAGTTTAATTTTATAATACCCATTTCAGAAACCTGTTTATTCAGATATTATCAGTAGAGAAAAGAAAAATATTTAGGAAGGGCTCAGACTCAGAAAATAACTTTCATAATATTAGTTTATTTTAAATAACATTTGCACAGAATTAAAACTGTTTCTCTTTGTTTCTATCTGTTCTTGATTCCTGTCGGTGAATGTTATGCTTTCATTATATCTTGCTCCACTTAAGAAATTAATTGGAAGACGTTCTGCACATTATCTTGTATTTAAGTGGTGATAAGACACAATGGATCATGAGTGAGTGCCTGACTCAGCAAATTAACATAATAATTTCTATTATACAGAAAACAGTTTTTAGGAAATTAAGAATTTTAATAAAAAATTTCTAATCTTGTATATCATATAGTCTGAGGTTTTTCTCCATCCAAGGCTATAGAACCTAGTCTGTCCTGCTATTTACCCATAGTTGGAGGGAGAAGAAGAGGATTCACACCTTTCCCAAGGGTGTTAGCACGTAAGTGAATGTAACGGATTCGACTGGAATTCGAACTCGGCTCTACGATTCCTCAATCCAAACTGTTATCCATTACTCCACCGCGCCTCCTAAATACCTTTGGGAAAGGTATGAATCCACCTCTTCTCCTCCTTGTTGTGGGTTAATTAGTAGCACTTGGCTTTAAATAATCTGCAAAGGATTGATTAGTCATAGAAAACGAATCAATCAATCAATGATTTTAGTAACAATATTTGCCATGAAAGTTGACATTACGAAGCAAATCAACTATCTTAGATGCACATACTGGGAAAAATTTTTATGATCTTCCTTAAAATTTTATTTAGCAAATAACTGTTTAATTTTCATGGGATTTGTTCATTTAATTTTAAATAAAACTTGATTTAATAAACTGGAAAAATACTCCTCCAATCAAAAGCAGTTTGAATGATAATCTGATTGTAAATTGCAGTTATAAAGTGATAAGGTCTCATGCTTTAATGTTTAGTCACTTTATTCTAAGTCACTCACCCCTGCAACCAAAATGACTGCAAAGTACTTTCTTTGGTTGTAGAATGTTCACAAAAAATTGGTTGTTCTTTCTTCTGCAATGTGAAATATAGAATTCAGGAATAATGTTTGTGTTCTGTTTCCCCTTGATTAATTGGATTGCATCTGAGATGAAAGTTAGATGTTTTCTTTGTGTTTATTCAGGTACATTTTCTTATCCTTTAACCATTAAATAGTGAAATAGACCCAAGATCTCTGGGACAAATTTTCCTTATTCCCCATGCAAAAAGTAATGGAATAGGCTTGTGGGTGTATTTCTCATCCATTATGATTGCATGATGAGAGTCTATTTTTCTCATGAACTGTTGTTGTCGGAGGTCACAATACCAAAATCCCACTTGGTAATGTATGCCACATGAGTGCAGTTGACCTATTCTTACTCATTGTCTTAGGAAGTCATTCTGTTTGTTGTCAAGCACCCCAAACTCCCTTCCTACTATTTCTTAGGTCATTCTGTTTGTTTTCAACTGACCCTAAATTCCTTTCTTGATTTTTCTTCGTCGAAACAAAACTCAATCTAGATAATCACAAGATTAAAACATACTTTCATTTATAATTGTTTTCATTTCTTTATTTCAATTTTTATTTCAGTTTTACTTTTAGTTTCCTTTAATATTCAGGATTGACTGTTCATGAACAAAAACACATATTAGAATAAAATAGGTTTGATATTATAAAAGTTCAATGTAATTGGAAATCTAATTAAAAACACCATCTTTTTATGACAAGAATAAATTTGTGATAACAATAAATGAACATCACAGTGGATCAGAAGGTCAACTCCAATTTCTTGGGGAAGCTCTTATAAATGTTCTGTTGAAATTTTAAGGTGAAATGCATCATGTGTGTGATTGAACCTACTATTTAAACCATTCGCAGACATGCTCTGGCCCACTTCAATACACCAATGGGAGTACGGTTCTAAGGTTTCTGTTGGGTTTCCTTCTCTTTTTTAAAATCCTTTCATCCCAAGCAAGACAGGAAGTACAAGTACACCAAAGGTTGCAGGGAGTGAAAGTGAGAGAAAAGACTGAGAATAGGGATGATTGAGGAAAGGACAAAAGATGAATCGAGTTTAAGAAGACAAAATATGCCAACTTGACATTGCATTTAAATTTTTGAAGATTGTAGTTATCAAGAAAAAAGGAAATGGAAGGAAGTTCCACAGGCGAGAAGTGTGAGAAAAGAAACTGTTGGAGTAGAAGTGGTAGATGCATTTAGCTATTCAACAGTAAACAAGTGGGACCTAGTTGCCAATCTAGTAGCATGCTTAAATATATTTAGTCAAGGCACCAGGGCAAAAAGCTCATCAGTGCAGTTGCCATTGAAACATTTGTAGAAAAGACAAAAGGAAGCCATGCCATAGGTTGATGGTAGAATTCTGTTCCCTCTTCAGCATTCTGACAGATTGACTGACCATTTTAACCTTACATAAAAGTGTGAAAATTTCACCATCCTTTCCTATTAAATCTAATTTGAATTTTAAAGTTGTGACTACAGTAAACATGCTACAGCATGATATTTAATATTTGTGGTGATAATTTTTCCCAATCCAACTTCTAGATATATCATGATAATCCTCAGTATGGGTGTACAGGGAATGCAGTGATTAGTGGCTTGGAACAAGAAATCAGCCAGCCAAGTTCAAATTCCAGTTGAGTTCATTACATTCACTTTTGCACAAATACTCTTAGGAAAGACTATGAATCTGTTTTCTCCCACCACTGGCTAGCAAAACAGACTGGGTTTCCCTCAGCTGTGGTTAGTAACCAGTCAGGACAAACCTTAATTTAAAACTGTATGTAGCGCTGTACAAGGCTCAAGAGCCACTCAAGGTAGAGAGTTAAAGAGTAAAAGTTAAGTATAGAGTAATATGCAGGGAAAATAATGGTTAACCCTAAACTAGAACAAGCACAGATTGGAGTGATCAGGCACGCATACTCCTGGAATTCAGTTCTACAAAGCAGTGATTCATGGGAAGAAGTTGCTCGAGTGGAACTTCTTCTCCTCAATGGAATACAAACGGAATGAGGGTCGTTTGCTACAGTGGGCATAGCATGGCCAATCTTAGCTGAGAAGCTTGGAACTGATGGAAGTAAGGAATGTAATTTGTCAGTACACTTTCCACAGAAATAGCAATATATACTTAAGCCATAAGGTCTGCATAGCATAATTGCAGAATAAGCTACAGTTTGGTTCTTTGAGAACTGAAGAACGACAGATATGTGTGAGCAGATAGGCATGCTCAGAAATGAGCAGATGTACAGAAGATAAGAAATCAAACTGATTTGCCAAGTGCCTTCAAGTTGAAACAGCTCTGATGATGATGATTAATTGTTCAATTAATCATCATCATTGCATACAGTGTTTGCTTCTTTAACACTACAAATTAATTTTTTTTTTTCTACAGAAAAAGATGGTTTCTTATCTTCTCTGAAAGCAAATACATGCTTAAAAGGTTAATGGATATATCATATTCATCAGTTATATTCAAAATAACCATAGCAACATAATTTGCTAAAAGTAGCATCTTCATCATTTATCCTCCAAAGATTGAAATATATGAAGCAGTATCTTTTTTTCTTCTTTTTTTTAAGTTGTTTTTAAAATATCAGATCCAAACTGTTTATACTTGAAGAGAGACTGTTTGGGATTTAAAGAAATGGAACTCTTTAAAATGGAAAACCAAAATTTCTACTCATCTTGAGCTTTTAAAATAAATGTTTCATTTGTACAAAACTAAAATCTAAAATAAAATTAATCATATAAAGGACAAAGTATTGTTAGCATACAAATCTGAGAAGGATATTTTAACGTCAGCGGAATCGATGACTATTGTGGGGAAATGCTTTTACAAGTGTTTGAAAATTGTAATTAAAGCTGCTTTATGCCATACTAAAATTCTGCATATAATTTCTAAACACATGCAAATGGAGTTCCCTGAAGTATTTCTTAAAAATGAATCTTGAATTGAAAATCAGAAAAACATTCCTGTTGAGAAAAAATAAAAATGCTTAAAATGATGAAGCTTAGAATTATTAAGTTGGGTTCTTAAATCTCTTACTTTGGCTTTACTCTATCTTTCTTTTTCTGTTTTATTCTTTTACTTTTCTTAGCAATATTTCTTTTTTTTTTCTGCAATTATGCTCTTTTTTTACTTTTTACTTTCTTTTCTTGTTATTTCAACTTTGGCTTTCTTTCCATTCATTTTTTTACTCAGTCCCAGTGTAAACTTTCTGAGAAATTTATAATTTCTTAATACTATGAAATTTCTGTGTTTTATCTTTCCTCCTTGTAATCAAGGAAGCAAGAAAAACAGAGTATTCAATATTTTTTTTATCTCTCTTAATTCCTTTCTTTCTTTCCCCAGCTTTACATGGGGTGGTAACACCTGTTAGGGTCCCAGCTATGGGCAAATAGTTAACCTCCCACCTGGAGTCATTATTACCAGCAATACATTTTCATAAATACATTATTGAAAAACTCAACAATTAGTCCTTCCAGAGGATGAAATGTATAACAGGATTTTGTGCAATTTTGTCATTCATTCAGTTACCCTCTTTTGTCTGATATATAGATTTTGTATATCATATTCTCCCATATATATATATATATATATATATTTATCTTAAGAAATATACATAATACTTTACATTGCACAACTTGGAGTTTCATACCTTCTGCATTCGTCAAGTGCGATTTTTTGGGTTAACACAACTTTTTTAATATTTCTGGTTATCACAAGGTATTTTATTAATGGGGTCGATTATTATTGTTGTTAAAATATTTAAATGAAATGAAGTTTAATTTCGGGTTTGAATTTAGGCCCAGATTAACATTTAAAATTAAAAATAAGGTTGGAAATAAGAATTATAAATTCTAATGTGAAGAGACGCTGTTGTTATCAAAAGAACCAAATAAGAAAAAACATTTAGAAATCAAGTGGGGCAGTTGCAATTATTATTTACTGGGATGTTGTTGCTTTGCAGGTAGTTGAAATGTCTGTTTAGAATGGAACACTTGTGGTGTGCTGTATACTGGTCGATGTTTTAACACAAATGTAGATAACTAATATTGATGTTATCTATTTTTATTAATATTTTTACTTTTTGCTACCTTTACTATACAACTATTGTTAACACATTTAGCTTTTTTGCTTATCCATTATTTCCATTATCTTATCATTACTAGTTTTTTATATATATATAACCATTATTATTATTATTTCTAAAATGTGTTTGTCATTTATCCTGGCAATGAAAGCAAGAATACTTATTTTGGGTTTAATTAAATTCTGAAATTTTGGCCCCAAACTCTATGCCTGTCCTAGAGAAAATTGTAAATTCTTAAATAAGAGTTGAGAAAATGGTGTACTTGTGTTTTTTTTTCTCATAAATCACACAATGGAAATAATTATATGAATATATTTTCAGCTGGATTTGTTGTACAAACAAAAAAATAAACAATAACATTTAACAAAAGCAAAGATGAATAATTGTTTATATTCATCTGTCTTTTCTGTTCTTTATTCAAAATCTCCTTCCTTTGATGTACACATGAGATAAAACCTTATCAGAAAGAAATGCAGATTGTTTTATCTTGAAGTGATGAAAACAGTTTAAAACAAATGACTTAGAATATTTCAAATGAGTTTGTTTCCAACATTTTTTCTTTTAGTATTCCTACAACTAATTCTCAATACAATCTTCACATATCATACTATCTGAAATAATTTTAGTCCAAAATTGGTGATGTTTTTTTTATAAATCCAGAATTATTTATCACCATCTACTGAACAATCTCTATTCTGTATTTATGATATTAACTGTAATAAACTTGGTTCATTCTTCAAAGGTGAAATAAGAGATTATAAATTATTAATTCTGATATGAATCTTTGAGAAAAAAATAGATTTTTGGAATTGGTTTTATTTCATGTGTTGAGTAATTGTTAAATGTAATTGGTTTAAAATTCCCAACAAACAGGATTGACAAAGTTGCCAAGAACCAATAAAAAGCAAAGAAAAGAACAGGGCAAAAGATTTACATTGTTTGGACTGTTGTCCTCATACTCATTGCCATATGCACGACATTTTGATCATTTTACCTCCAGCCTTCTTCAGGTAATTGAATTTTGAACTGAAACCTTTATTTCATCCATGAGGGTAGATAGTTTTAGTTTTACGTGCCATGCATTTTCTGGATGTTTCAGTATCAATTATCTCTCTCTAACTCAACTCTCCAAATTTTTTTGTTCTTTTCAGCTATACCCAGGTATTGAACTCACAACTCTTCTGGGTCAAGTCACTGGATTAAAATAACACTTTCATCCACTGAATCATGTGTAAACAGACACAGCAAAGAAATACTTATCAGACAATATATATATATATATATATATATATATATATATATATATATATATGCTAGCAGCATGGCCCAGTGTTGCCCGTGTTTGATTCAAAAATCGTACAACTCGTACAGCAATCGCTATCACTTGACTTAAAATATTTTTGCCCTTCCTTGCCTTTATAGGAGTGCCCTTTGCCATGCTGATGTTGCTACATGCCTTACTTCTTGCCTATCTCACACTGCAATTTTTTCCTAAGCTCTATACTAAACATTAAATCTGTTACGAAAAAAGAACTAAACAAAATGAACACAAAATGATCAGCTTTTAAAAGAGGACTCATAACTGAAAAAAACGAATGAAAAAAGAATGTTAACAAATACTTTTTCACACCCAACCCAGTTCTGCGGAATCAGAATCAACATTGAGTTTAAGCAAGCGAATGAGCCAATTGGAGTAAAGTGCCATGCAGATTTAAATTTTTCCCACTTGTGACGAATGCAGCTATCGTTTTTTTTGCATGCTAGCATGCTAGTTAACATTTGTGTCAGTCAGCTGTTGGCTCTCATGCTGGCCAGTAAAATCTTCTTCGTGGCAGCCAGCTATAGGCTATCACTCTGGCTAGTAGAAAATGGCCGCAAACTATATGAAAACTGCTGTAGAAGCATTAAAAATTAATGGGAGTTGGGAAATGCAAAGTCGGTCTTGGCCTATTCAATAACTTGGAGCACATGCATGTAAATTTTGGTGCAAATCTGTCAAAAATTGCAGCCGTGCATTCGTTACACACACACACACACACACACACACACACACACACACACACACACACAGATCCTGCCTTTTATAGATAAAGATATATATATATATATATATATATATATATATATATATATATATATATATATATATATAAGATGCAATGGATAAATTGTCCCCATGTTGTGCATTGTTTGTTTTTGATTTGTCACATGTAAAGTATAGCATGATCAGTTGGGCACAATCTGTGAGAAAAAGAGCACTGACAAAATTCACTCTGACATAAATTTGGAAATGGCATGCTGTACTACTTAGCCTTCGCACCAGAAGCACCAATATGAACTTTTCAGAGTGTTCGGGTGTCAATCTGAGGACAGTCCAGAGGATTCAGAAAGAGTTGGATGAGTCTAATGCGGATTATAAAAGGTATGACAGCTCAGAAAACTCACTCTGATCATTCTCATAAGAAAAGAACTGCCAAATTTGTTGGTGAGTTCCTCAGACTCAACATAGAGACCTACATCAAGTGTCTTGAGGTAGTGCTTCCCTGGGTCAAGATGGTGGCTGCTGGAAAGCCGTATGTCTGACAACAGGACTCCGCACCATGCCACACAAGCAAGAGGCCCCAGTGACAGCTGTCAGACAATTTTGGGGGCCACATCCCCCCTTACCTCTGGCCACCTAATTCTCCAGCTTGCAACTCTCTTGATTATTATATGTGGGGCACAGTTGAGTGAAAGACCAACAAAACTCCTTGTAACACCAAAGATGAAATGAAGGTAAGGATTATGGCAGCATTCAGAAGAGTTGCAGGAGATTCTGAAGTTGTCTGGAGGCTATGGTTGAAGAAAATGGTGATTTTATTGAATAAATTTACTCTTTAGTATTTCAAGATATTTTTTTTTTTGTAATTTTGGTAAATATATCTGTTAAAATGAGATGTCAGTGTTATTTCATTTTTTCATAATTTAGACGGCATTTTATCCATTGCATAAGCCAAAATAATCAAATCAACTATAATAAGGCAAAAAATTCACAAAGTAAGAATGATGTTAACACACAAAAAAGATACAGACAAATGTTCAGTGTTCTGACTTCAATGTAAGAAAGAATAATATGACGGATAATACTGAGAAGAAATCCCAGCATCCATTTGTAAAGTTTGTCTATAAATTTTGGGAGGAGGATGTTTTTGCAGTCATTCCTAAGCTGACTGGAACCAACATCTTCCTTGGTTGAAAATCACAGAAAATAAATATTTTTTATTTATCAAGTTTTTTGTTTGGTTATTGGCATGGAAATTAGAATTTGGGAGCAAAGTTAAAATTCCCTGGAGAAAGGCATAAATACATCCCTGGTCTCTTACAATTAAATATCTAGGCAGCCTTGGGTGGCAACCAGTCCAAAAGATGGGAAACTGAATTCCAAGGACATGCAGATGGTGTAATAGATAGTAGCTAAAATGATAATTTGGAGAGGGAGATCAAATTTCAGTTGGGTTCATTACATTCACTTACTTCACTTTATCTGGTGACCTCCGACTGGTTCACACAAAACGATTCTTGAAATTATAAAAGCTTAGCTTAGGTTGTTGGATTATCCAAAAATAAACTTATATATTAATAGCCAATATATAATAGCTAAAAATATAATTAATATCATTGCTGCAAGTTCTGCAGAGGCTGAAAGAGGTTTTTCTATGATGAGCATAATTTAATCTGACAAAAGAAATTGTCTTGAAGTTAATAATGTGGCAAATCTTCTGGTCATGAATTTGAATATGTCATCCATTGGAGTTTCGGAACTGCAGTGATTCAATTTGAATGTGGCTAAGAAACCATAACACAATTTTGATGACACTAGGGAAAAAAAAACATCATATTTCTGAACAGAAATATGATGAGAACAGAATTTCAGTGTGGAAATATCTTAATAAATAAATTAATTCTATTAAATTATCAAAATGGTTTAATCCTCTTTGATACAAGGAAGTGATTTGTTTCCATTCTCAGACTGAAACAAAACTAAGCAGAATAGGTTCCTAAAGATTAGCTGTCTTTATAGAACCGGTCTCCTGAAAATTTGGTATGCTATTGCTGCTTATGCACAAATACGCTTGAGAAGGTACAAATTCATCTCCTCTTCTATTGCTGTGGGTTAAATTGTAAGACTTGTATCTCTAAAAATCATTCTTGTTCTAAAAGAAATTTTAATATTCTCTTGCAAAGAAAGAATTATCTTTGTCCAAAATATGTTTCAACTTTAAATAACCTACAAACGCTTGATAAGCCATAGTAAATAAATAAATCAATCAACTGAATTCCAAACCATGAAGAAGGCAACAGAAAACTGCAATCAAAAGCATGCTTTACAATTCACAGGTAATAAAGAAAAGAAATTTGTTGAATAATAAAGAATAACAAAGAATAGTAAAGAAAAAGAATTTTCTTATATTTGAGAAGAGCATGACATTATAAAAATAATTTGTATTTTCACATGAATGATTATTGTTTAATTGGAGGTACTATATTTTTTTTTTCAGTTGTAACTTAATATTCATTAGCATAACAGTGCCAAAAAATAGATAACTAAATTTCCAGGTGTAAAATATCATTATCTGGCAATAATCTGCAGAAATTTTGTCATATTTTTTATTTTTTCATTTTTAATTCTTAAACTACGGTGACATAGTAGTGCACCTGCATATTTCCATGCGGATGTAAGCATTCAACATTTTACCGAGCTATTTGCAGCAGGTCATTTATATATATATAAAAAAATAGGTAGCAAAAAGGTAAAAACAATGTTTTAATGCCTCACAATATTTTAAATACGTTTTTATTACACTTACTTCTTTTAATCATGTATAGTGAAACTCATGGAAATTTCAGGGTTTCTGATAATTTTTATGACTGAAACTAATCCTTTCATATTACTATAACATTTCAATGAAGGAGCTTTTGCTGTACATCTCAAGGACTTTTATCAGAAAAAGAAACTGCAAGTGATTCTTAATATATTGTGTTAACTATGCTGACTCTTGTGGTCCTACCATGGATTGAACACTCCATCCTTGGCTAACAAACTTCTGAAGATATTAGATTCCCACTCCTCAACTTTATGAATGTGTTCCAAGTAGTGGCAGTAGCAGGCTTGTCTCCCTTCCTGCCAAACTGGATTTAGCCTCTAGGTTCACTGAAATTTCTCCTCAGTAAATATTTGTCTGTTGTTATACCATTTCAAGTCTCAACATTTTTTTTTATTTTGCCCACAAAGAACTGTTACGTTTGTCTTCAGTTTTTCTTACATTTTTTGTTTTTACTGTTTTGTGAGAGTTTTTTAATTTTCTTTTTTCCTATATTTTTTCACCCTCCACAACCGTGAGTCATGTTTGTTTTAATTTTTGTTTCTAATGTAATTTTAAAAAAATTTTAAAATTTTATTTGTCATTTGATTTATCTTTCTTATTCTTGTAAATTGTTTGGTCAGTTTTTTTTTCTGATAAAAGTCCTTGAGATGTACAGCAGAAGCACCTTCATGAGGCAGTTGAGTGCCTACTACTTCCTGTGAGTCAGTGACACTACACTGTTTGATTTTAGTTTCTTCTTTATTTCTTAACACTAACTGTAAGCTAAATTTCTTATTTTTTGGAGTATAATTTTTTGCATTTTTGCTTAATCTTTTTGTTTGGTCTTTTTCGTATTACTTTGCCTATCTTATTTATCTTTCAATTTTATTTTTCTACTCATGTTTCTTCTGTAATCCCCACCTAGCTCTTGTTTGCATTTAATTATTGTGTCATTTTTTTGTTTAATTTTTACATGTTACTTCGTCCATTTTGTTTTGTTAATTTCACTAATGTTTTATTTTTATGTAACGTCGACCATTTTGTTTAATTAGCAAGAACTTTTACATTTTTTACGCATGTCTCCTTTTTAATTTTCTTTTTATAGTATTTTTTCAAAATTTGTTTTATTTTACAATTCTAATTTTAAAAAACAAACAAACCTTTCTTTATGTTGTTTTATTCAATTGTGTCTATTGAGGAAATTTATTCTTTTTAGTTTAGATGTCAGATATTTTTTTCTGTCTTTTTTGCTTCCGTTTCTACATTGTTCAATTTGTTATTTTTTTCCTTCTCGTTGTAGAAGGATTTCTTTTATTAATTTGTGTATATTTTTAATTTCACTTTTCACATCAACCTTTTTGTTAAACTAGCTTGCGTCGGTCTTTTCATTTTATTTTTCATTTGTCTTGTTAAATTTGTTTATTTTTGTGCATTTGTTTAAAAATATTTCTTTATTTCTGTTGTTTAATTTTCCTTTTAAAATTCCCTTTTTTTCTTGGAAAAACGAAAAAAGCAATTTTAAAAAAGTAACCAAAATTGCCGACAAACGTAGGTCGATTAAAAAAGAAAGACCCCCCTCCCCCGCCACCGGATAAAAACACTAAACCTCAATGACTACTGAGAATGTAGCTATTACGAAAACTAATGAAGACCAGTTTGATTCAAGAGAAAGTATGAAGGCCAAGAATGGCCAAACTCAAGACAAAGAAAAAGGTTTGCTGAGACGAGTAACAAGAGCAACAACAAAAATGTAGCAGCCGGTGATACACCCACATGCTGGAAATCCTGACCAATGTGCATCATCAACATGATGGAGTTCCTCAAGAGAACCAAGAGCTATGCACATCTTATCAAAGAAGATGTTCTCTAGGCAGATTCCAAAGTGTTACTGAAACTTGAAAATAATTGTGTCACTCTTTGTGGTCGCCAAGCGTTCACACAAAATTTGTCGCTACATGAAAGACACTGTTATAAAGTTGTTGACATCCCTGAGGGTCAAGCCCCAAAGGGTCATAAGAGGCAAGGGATACTTCATGTGGGATGTACTGTTACCCTCATCAACTGACTGTGTGGAAGTGTCAAGCTGTGATCTGATTATGAAAGAGCTCATATTTAGAACCGATATATGAGAACAGGCAAAGGATCCAGTTTTAGTATTCAAGGTCCTGCCCAGAGAAGAAGGCCTCTGAAGTTCTGGCCTCAGGTAACCAAAATCCCCCTTTGTAAGTCTATTATTTCAGTCTTGCCTGAAATGGGCATGCCCGTGACCAGAACCTGTGCAGCAAAACCCTTGGTTGGGTCCATTTTGCAACTCACAGTCCTTGAAAAGCCTTTGCCCACCACTTGTGTGATTGTGAAAAAGGAAAAGGTGGAATGGCAGATCGCTGGCAAGACTAAAGAGACCTCTGTCCCCAGAACCCCCCTGCGTGCAAAGGCACAAACAGTCCCACTCTCTCTACCAGTGCCAAGAGCAATACCCCAGCCAACTACACTGAAAATATGAGAGAGATTAACAGATCAAATATGATCCCACCTTTAAAAAACTGGAGCAGTGGGAAGAGACATTGAAAATAAAGAGATTACAACAGGAATCATCAGCAAGAGAAATTTATCCTTCTTTTTGGCATCGTCTTCCCCATCACTCGAAGAAAAGAGCATGGCTTCAAACCCACCCATGTCCAAATCAATAACTTCCACCCATCCAAAATCATTAACCCCACCCTATCCAAAATGTCCATCCTCAAGAAGGCCCCCATTCCCAAATATCCAGCAAAAAAAAAAGCCTACACCTACCAAAACTCCTAATCAATCCCCTGCCCAAACACCTATCAGCACATCCAAAAAAAAACTGACCAACAAAAACAACAGAGCAGCCCGTCAGACGATCTCAACATCACAAGTCGGAAAAAAGATAAAATTTAAACCTCTTCATAATACCCCGGAAGATGTATGCCAAGTATCACCAGAACAGGCACAAAAAGTCATTACTCAATCTAAAAAGATTAAAGACTTAAAAATTCCTTTAAATCTAAAAGAAATTAATGGAAAAATCATCAAAAATCCCAGAAACTTTCCAAACGCAAAAAGGGTCTTAACTGTAGTGTCATCAGAGAAAATTTGGATGATGCTACAAGAGGCGAATGATGTTTTTTCAACTTTCCCACCAGTGGCATTCTTTCATGATGTAAAAAATTAAATCAGTATTGTTCAAGGTGGCTCCTGCTTTTTGTATACCCCTCCCTTTATAGGGCTTTAAAATTAATATTCCCCTGGGACATTGGTGGCTTATCTCTTGATGGCACCATCAAAAGTGAAATGAGTCAAGGCTCAATGGGACAGACCCTTGGTGTCCTCACCCTGCCCTGTTCAATGCATATTCTCAACCCTAACTAGACTGATCATGTCTCACTTCAGGTAAACAGGAGTCCTCCTCCTCACGTTTCTCATGGATGAGAATTTTTTACAGGTGTATTCCTTCCAGAATTCTTACTCACCATCAGATTGTGAACACATTCAGGCTAGGAATGCAACACAGTGTATTTTGACTAATTTCAGAAGGGTGGAGGTAACAGATCTCCCAACATAACATGGGAGGTTTGCCTCCCCACAAGAAGGTGAACAAGACCCTTACTAAACTCATTAGTGTGGTATATGGAAGTGGAAGCACAGAGAGTCAGTAAAGGAGAATAGGGTAGATGTGTGAGGCACATACTTCTGCCTTCCCCTTTAAGGGAAGATTGCTCCAGGATCACAGATGAACTACGACCTCCAATTGGTAAAGTGCTATCATTCAGTTCATTGACTAGGATCCTGTTTTATCATATTGGTTAGCATGAAAATATTTTTTAAAAAAAAGGCTAAGGAAAGCTATGTTATGCCAGGTCAGGACTGATAACATTGCAGATTTTTTTTAGATTTTATCAAGAATGTCTAAATTCAAAGAAAACAACAGAATTCTTCAAGATCTTCTCACTCCTTATTTGATAATCCAAAAAACTAATAATATAAGCATCTTTGTGTTTACATTTTTCTTAAATGTTCTTTGTTTTTTACAGGCTCTATCCATTGTGGATTTCGTTAATCGGACTGACTTCCTCATCTTGGTTGCTTTCCTCACAACGTTTCGGCCGTCTGATCCTCCGGCCTTCTTCAGGTGCATCTCGAACTCGGGAACCGTCGGTCTGGAATTTCGAACCCAACCCTTTATTGTTACGGGGGTACCATGTTCTCGTTCCATTAAGGCCAGTGACACATGGCCGAGGCGACTAGGACGTTGGAACAGTGATTGCAAGTTCTCCCGATGTTCTGAGTTCAATCCCGAGCAAAGGCAGCGGCAGCGACAAACAAGAGCGGTGACAACGATAATAGAAGCAACAGCAGCAGCAACGATGGCGTCAAGCAGTAGTAGCAGCAGCGATGGCCTTAATGGAACGAGAACATGGTACCCCCGTAACAATAAAGGGTTGGGTTCGAAATTCCAGACCGACGGTTCCCGAGTTCGAGATGCACCTGAAGAAGGCCGGAGGATCAGACGGCCGAAACGTTGTGAGGAAAGCAACCAAGATGAGGAAGTCAGTCCGATTAACGAAATCCATAGTGAAAACCCCTCATCCCAAAAATATAGACAATTTCTATCCATTGTATTTTAACGTACGATTCTGTTTCTGGTGTTCCAGCTGTATAACTTAGATCTTGACAAAATCCAAAGAAGGTTTTGTAATGTTATCAGCCCTGCCCTGCCCTGGCAGCTCAACTTCAGTCACTTACCCACAGCTGTTACATGGCTTCCTTCCGCCTTTTCTATAAATATTTTCATGGCAGTTGTTCTAATGAGCTCTCCTATATGTGTCCCACTGCTTGCTAGGTGCTTTGAGAGTCGTGATATGGACGACGCGTCAGAAGGGATTCTATGGAGGCGAGAAGTTTACCTCTTCCCAACTGATCTTGTACTTTAAGCATCAGCTTAAAGTCAAGATTAGGACGGAAAGGCGGTGGCTCACTTCATCAGAATTCAACAAAAGGTGGGTGCATCTTGCGCGCATTTGTCGTGTGAAAGGAGCTGACCTTGAGTGGCACTTTGATGCCGGTTAGGCATCAGGATATTGCTCTTCCTGGGTTGAACTAGGGCAACCCATCCCAAAAACTAGGCTAGTTTAGGTTTTATTTTTGTTGTTTTAGTTTCCTTTTCCAGTTAACTTAGCTAGAGTATGTATGCTCATTTGGCCCCTTTTATTTCTGCCCCTATTTTTCTTTAAGTTTAATTCCCCATCCCCTCCCTCATTAGGTGGTTAGTGATGTCAGTTCGCAGGTAGGATGCGGGGCGCCTTTCGTTTTATGTGAGTGTTTTCGTATTTGTTGTTGTGTCTGAATGAGTGCGTGTCAGTGTGTGTGCTTGAGATGGATGAATGTTCTATAATATTATAGTCTCGCATTGATTTCGGCCTGTGAACTGGTATTTCTGCCACATTTAGTCATTGTGGGGGTTTTTATTTACTAATAATATTTTCTTTAGTTTCTTGTAAATATTTTGTATTCATTTTGTAAATACTCATTGGGGTTAATTTTTTAGAATTGTTATTTTATTCCCCTCCCCCCACAGACATTGAATTGTACATATGGGGACTAGTTAGTATTTCCATAGAGAGAGTGAGGTATTATGGTGGTTGTAGTAAGAACGGTACGTATGAATGTGGTATTTTCGTGTAAGGAATATTGTTCGTACGATTGGGTCAGTGTTTGCGGCTAGCTAAGTTATAGTTAAGACAGAAGAAGACCGTCCTTTTTCCCCAATCCCCTCTTCGGCCTTGTGCCACATTTCTGTATTTTCGCAGAATAAATATCACTCTCCTATTTGGTACTTTGACCACATGATTTTATAAACTACCCACGTAGATGTCTTTTTGATTGTAACAAGAAAAGTTATTTTCTTAGATTTTATTAAATACAACAATGAAAACAAAATATACATGGCCTTTTGAAATTAAATAAAACCCCGCAAAGAGTGGTGTATAAAATGAACTTGTTAGTCACGTTTTCCTTTTGGTAAACTAATTTCAGAGTAGAATTTTTAAGCTTCTGAACCTTCTTCACTTTAGGATGTAGGCAATTATTCATAGCTCTCCACAACATCCTACCCCTTGTAACTCTTACTAATATCTGATTTTTTTGCTATCCTCACACCTTCTGTTCCACCAACTACTCAGTCAAGCTGGCCAAGTAGGTAGCTGACTGCCTCCCTCTCTCTCTTGATTTCAGCATGTCCTGTGAGTATCATATTCTCTAAGTCCTCCTTCCTCAATATGTATCCAAGAAATTTCAGTTGTTTCTTTTTTATTTTGAGTATGTGTTCATTTTGTTTCTATTTAAGATTTCTTACACACTCTGACCATAGTTTTCTCAGCATCCATCTTGCACATTTATAAGTCTGTCATTTTTCCATGCATTGAATATTGTGACCATATCTGGTTTGATGCTCTGGCTATATATCTTGAGATTCTCAAAATCCAAAGAAGGGTACATAATATTATGGATCTTGACCTGGAATCTCAACTTCTGTCACCTTCCCACCACTGTGACAGGGCTTCCCTTTTCTATTGCCTTTTCTATAAATATGTTCATGGCAGTTGTTCTAATGAGCTCTCCTATTTGGTACTTTGACCACATGATTTTATGCATACCTCTAGATTGCCAACTAGGTCTTATAATTTGTTTAAATAGCTAGATGCAACCATAAGTTCTATTCTAATAGTATATTTTCTTGCACTTCTCACCTGGGGAAATTCCTTGCTGTTCCGCCACCTTCCTATGCTGGGTATGATGATCTACATCCAGCAGCAAGGCCTCTGATCAAGAGACTGGAGGTTTTGAGGAGTGTGGAACCACCTCTTAACTGCTATTGTTCCCAGGTTCATCCTGACCCGGGATGATAGCACCTGTTTGGGTCCCAGATATGGGCAAAATAGTGAATCCCAACATTAAAATTTTATAATAAAATGACAATGAATTTTTATAGCAAAATAACAATCAATGCAACTCTAAATAATATAAACATAAATTTTTATGGTAAAATTACCAACAATACATTTTATGATCTACAAGTTATATATCTAAAAAAACATACCTTTACCCTGAAAGTATAAATCTATGTACCAAATATTTAGATTTCAGCATTAAATAATCCACAGAGGTGTTGATATGCCGCTAAATAAAATTAACTAACCTGCTACCTTCAATCCTCAAAAATTTAAATTTGCTATCAATCACTATCTTTTGTCTTCCTGAAACCTGTTCTTTCATTGTACTTTCTCCTCACTAAAGTCTTCTCATTCTCTTCTTCCATTCTACCCTTTTGTTTTCGTGAGATTATCGCTTTGTTTAGGGTGAAATGAATAAAAAAAAAAGGAAAGAAAATGTGATTTCATCTCCACAGTGTGAATTCACAATCAGCTTGAAGAAGGATGGACATATTTTTACTAAAGTTCATGTAGTCCCTCAATAACCTTACAATGGTTTATAGAATCAAAAAAAAATATTGGCCTTTTTTCTGGTTTTCTAATGATCAAGAATGGCCAACTGGCAATAGGAAAGCATTTGGAATGAGAACTTGGTTGTAAAGCTCGATTTGGTTCACTTATTCAGTTTGTTTTGCTTCAATAAGCAAAGGATAAATGTTTCTTTTCAAAAAGAGAATCAAGTAAAAGAGAAGAATGGAAGCTGACAATATCACTTGTGCAGACGCAAGAAAACTTGAATTTTATTTGTTTGCACTTTGTCACACTTTTTCTGGCCTTTTGAACTTGACATAGTCAGGATTTAAGAGATCATATACAAATAGATGATAAAGGATTATTCAAGATAAAACTTCTTGGAGACTTTCTCTAATGGCACATTAAGAGTTAATGAGATGAATTAAACCTTTACATTTGAGCGCAAACTTTTTCCCCTCATGTTATGCCATTCCTGGAAATGAGAGCCATTTGCTTAGCCAGACAAGCAAAAGAAGAGAACACAGAAAGAATAAATTCAAAATTTAAATGAAAATGGTAATGAAGATATTAAAAGAAAGTCTGGGAGATATTTATGAGCTTCAGCAATTCCAATCTGGAAAATAAAAATATGTATCACATAATTCTGAAGAAAAATATCATTCTTTTCTTTCAAATGAAGGACTTAATATTTTTCCTATTTAAGCAGGTCATTAGTGGATACATAATGAAAAACATTACCAATTTTTTTTTTCTAGAAAAGATGTCAATACCAAAATTATTGATCTTGGCTGTTATCAGAAACTCTAAATATGCTGAAAAATCTTCAAAAAGTGCTTACAGGTTGGCTTGAATGTAATTTGGTTAACTGGTAATTTTAAGGTTTGATTAAACAGTTTCCTCACAAGTGAAGAGAAAACTTGATGGAACAGAGATGTGTTTCAACAGAAGGATGCTGAGAATACCATGGTTAGAGCATGTGAGCAACAAGAATATTTTTAGAAAAATTGAAATTAAAAGGATGCTTATACTTAAAATCAGAAAAAAACACTCATGTTTAAAAACGGAAAGAGAGTTGAAATTTCTTGGACATATAATGTAGAAAGAAGGGTTTGAAAATTTGACACTCACAAGTTATATTGAAGGACAAGAGGGAAAAAGCATTAAAATACCTAAAAAGAATGTGTAAATGGATGACAGAATAAGGAGTGAGATGGATAGTAAAAAAGACAAATATTGCTAAAAGCTACAAAGGAGAGACCTGATCACCCATGAAGGAACATGGCACCAGATGAAGCTGGGTCAATTTTTACTTAGGAATATTTCAAAGAAAATCCAGACACTAAACTTATGAGAAAGTACCCTTCTACTGTTAATCAGTCACATCAATATTTAATTCAAAATATTTTTCTTCTTCTGTGTGCCATGTTCCTTCAGGATGTGGGTAATCATGGCTCTCCACAACTTCCTGTCCTTTGTAGCTCTGAGTAACGTTTGTCTTTTTGCTATCTCTGCTCATCACTTCAGTCAACCATTTTCACAAGCTCATTATATAGGTTATGCACTGCTATCCTCTGTTCCTCTTACCTTCAATATATCCTGTGAATGTCATATTTTTTAAGCCCTCTTTCCTCATTAAGTAACCTAGAAATTTGAATTATTTTTATTATACTGGCACACTAAATATTTATGATACTTTATGAAAAAAAAGTGATATTTTGAGCAATGATTTTTGGCATATTTATATGATATTGTGAAATCAAACTGAATAATTCTACAATATCTTCCTTAAAAAAGAAAATATTAACCATTTCATGATGTGAAAACACTGACATTCATTGTCAGAGCAGCTAGTGTTATCATTTGTTTAATTACATAAAATCTTTTGAAATCTATTGAAACAATTTTTCAGGAAAATACGTTCCTTGGGTTCAGTAACTTATTGATCTTCCCAGTATTTATGGGGGCTTCCTCCCTAACCTTTTGTTCAATGTCATTTTTAAACCTTGATCTAAGAATGTGGTTGCATGGCAGCAGCTGACAGCTTAGATATTTCTGAACAAGTTTGGCACTACGCATAACCACCATATTAAAGTGTCTTGATTTGTCATAAGTAATCCATGCACTGAGGTATTTGAAGAGTTTAGCATTTACTAATTCCACAGCCAGAATTCTTATGATTGATTCTGGTTATGTGCCATCTCTACCTTCATTGAAATTCCAAATCATTGGAAAGATTTATACCGAGTTCTATATCTTGAACCACTTGCTAGAGAATATTTTTTTTTTTTTGTTCAAGATCATTCTTATCTCAACGATGAATACTTGTCATCATCATCAATACATTGACCTCAGGAGGAAAATCAAGAATGCTGTTTTCTATTTGTAGGTTCACTTGGGATGTGGTAGGGAATCCTTACAAGATCAGTGCCTATCTCTTCAGTTCTGTGCATGTATATGCACAGGGTATAGTCTATGAAAAGATTAAATAGACTGGGGAAATCATTTCTTCTCTATTGTACTCTTTATGAGGTTTGACTTGTTTCTATAATGGCATGGTGGAGGCACGGTGAAGTAATGGATAACGGCTTGGATTGAGGAATCGGAGAGCCGAGTTCGAATTCCAGACGATTCCATTACATTCACTTACGTGCTAATACCCTTGGGAAAGGTGTGAATCCTCTTCTTCTCCCTCCAACTATGGGTAAATAGCAGGACAGACTGGGTTCTATAGCCTTGGATGGCAACTGGTCTAGGAGAAGGACAACTCTGAATTCAAAACCTGCGGAGGGTCGTTTGGGGACCTTGTGTCATCCGTTGCACCAGGTCCCTGTATTTGTCCCTCCAAAAAGTGTGGATGGCCCTGCACAAAGCCTTCACCACTATAATCAAATCCTGTGTGGCTGTCGGGCTTTCAGTTTCTGGGAACTGATCTGTCTGACCCTCATACGTCGAGTTCGACGGGAGAGCGACAATAATGGCATCTTTACCAGATATGTATGAGTTTATGATTTCATGGACTGTTATTGTTCCTCTATCAGATCTAGACTCTCAGTGGAGGATGGTTTTTCATGGATGATAACAGGAAGTCTCTATTGACGCCATTGTATGCTGCTGTGAGGTCAACAGAGCAGATATACAATTTTCTATTGTAGTGATGTCCAATTTTCTGGTGTTGTTTGATGACATATATACCATCATTGTTCCCCTTACCAGAACGAAAACCAAATAGGGTTGTGAGGAATTAACTTTGGTAGAATGGCAATAGCCTAGTTAAAACAATTTTTGTTAGTACTTTTATCCATTACTTAAAGGGATAAGTAATTAAGTATCCAATTCCAGATCGTAGTTTCTGTTTTGGAAACATTTAACTTGAGTCCTAATTCTTGAAACACTTTGGTAAAAGATGTTGATCTTTTGTGATTTTGTTTTGGCCTTGTTTGGGGCCAGAAATAAAGACACAAAAAGAGGAATTAAAGGAGTTAAACAAATATATTAACAGAAACAGTAATACAAAACATACAAACGAGAGTGTTACAGCAAGCATGCTCAGTCTGACTGTCAGAACTGACTGCTATAAACTTCCCCCTTCAAAAGGCAGTACCAGTTCCTATTTATAGCTGGGAGAGTCCATGCTTGTGTGGGTAAATTACCATAACAAATTTATTTTTTATTTCAATCCTTGTAGGGATATTATTATTATTATTATTATTAAATAAAAATAAAATAATAATAATAATGAAAATTATAAATAAAATAAAATAAAACAATAACATAAAAACATTTTCTAAATTAAATAAAAATAATAAAATTCTCCTAGCATGCAACAAAAACTGTTCCTGTCGGAAATACGGACATCCCCCCAAAAGTCGTTAAATTCAATCTCTTCACTATGAACCTTAGTATGGGCAACATGTGTCTGACCTTTCTCTGTGATATGGCTTGTAATAACACTGAGTAACCTTTCTCTCTTTTATCAAATGTACCATAAAACAATTGTAAATTAAAAAATACACGCACCAATACACACAAGACAAATATAAATAAATTGTATGAAATTAACATACATTTTACCATGCTTTTCCTGTTATTAATGGTTTTTTTTTAAGCATATCACCCCAAGCAAGGCTGGAAGCCACTAGCACACAAGGGGTTACAGAAGGTTTGGAGGAAGAGCAGATAGGAGTGGTAAAGGAGAGGATGTGGAGAAAGATAGTGGATCGATCAAGGCAAGAGGGTTACAGAAGCTTTGGAGCAAGAGCAGATAGGAATGAAAGGTGAAAGGATGTGGAGAAGGGAAGTGGATAGATCAAGGCAACTGGAGATGTCGATTGACGTTACACTTAAATAGTTGGAGATTATATTTGTCAGGGAAACAGGAATAAGGAAGGGAGTTCCACAGACGAGATGTGCAAGACATGAAGCTATTGGAGTAGAAGAGACATCTAACAGTTTCAACGGTGAAGGGGTGGGAACGGGATGCCAGGTTCGTAGGATGCTTAAATTTATGAGGCCTGGGAACCAGCGAAAGCAGCTCATTAGAGCAATTACCATGAAAGTATTTGACTTCAGACGAGATGACAGATCAGGGCCAATTACATTGCATATCCGTCTCTGGATCTTATCAAGAACCCTGAGGCAAACAGCAGGGGCTCCAGACCATATATGGCAGCAATACTCCATGCAAGGGCAAATGGTTGATTTATAGATTTAGAGGATCGTTTCCGGGGAGAAAAATTTCCTGGCTCGGCACAGGGAGCCAACTTTCCTTGCAGTTGATGAAGCAATTATTTCCTGTCAAGTATGATTTTTATCTCTGTGAACATGAGGCTAATTTTTGCTGCTATGATGTGAGTGAAAATCCCCACATCCTCCTTAACATGAGGGGTATGATTGCCTTTCTATCACAGTATCCAGAAAACCAATGAATTTCTTTTAATATTTTATGGATTATACAAAAGCATTTGACAAGGTACAGCACATGGACCTATTTGGAAAGAGTGTTAGAATAATCTAGAACTTATATAGGAATTAAATCCTATGTATATATTTTTCAACCAATAAAATTCTATCAGAAGTTTTGTTTGATAAACAATCATTACCAGGGCAAATACAGCCCAAATACTTGTGGACATAGTTGTAGAACTACCATATGTTATTTTTGGAACATTTAGAAAATAACAATAATAACTCCCTGCAAATAAACTTTTATATTTTTCATTTTAAAGATGTGTGGTTCTTGTTAAATGTTTTTGAATGTTGACATTCAGATAGCAACAAAATTCTGTATTGACAGATCCCAACACTTATACTGGTATCAAACCACCTGCATACAGGTAGAAAAGGAATTGAGTAGTTACACAAAAATAGAAAGGGTATGAGATAAAGATGCATCTTCTCCCCAGATTTATTCAACCTCTACAGAGAGTCTATCATAAGGGAGCTGGAGACTCTACCAGGATGTATTATTGATGGGTATAATCTTAACACTATAAGATATGCTTATGATACTCTGTTGATGGATGACATGGAAAGAAAACTAAAAGGACCTCTTAGATAGGGTAGTAAAAGAAAGGGAGAAAAAGGGACTAACCATCAGCTTCAAAAAGGTGGAAAGTATGGTCATCAGCAAAAGAAAAAGCCTAAGATGTGAATTATGAATTGGAGTTGCCAACATCAAACAAGGACAGAAATTAAAATATCTAGGAAATGGATAGAAAAATGCAACACCAAAATTGGAAGATGGATTGAACAAGCAGAAGGTGCCTTCCAAAAGCTAAGCCAAGTGCTAAGAAATAGAAAACTGTAATTGGAAACAAAGAAAACAGTGCTGAATTGCCATGTGATGTCCATCCTCTTGTATGACAGTGAATGACACAAAAATCTCTCCACAAAGAGAAAACTGGAGGTAACAGAAATGTCATTCTGCAGAAGGATACTGAGAATTGAATGGATTGAGTCCTAAAGAAAATGGCAACAAAAAAGAACACATACTGATTATCAGAAAGAGATAGCTGAAATCTCTTGCACACATAATGTAGAAGGAGAGCTTGGAAAATTTAATCCTCACAGGGCATATCAAGTGTAAGTGAGATAAGGGAAGGCAGCTAGCCACTTACCTGATGAGCATGTGTAAATGGATGGCTGAACATGGACGGAAGAAGCTTCATTAAAAGAAGAAAAACTACTAAGGGCCACAAAGACTAAGGGGCTTTGAAGAGCCATGATTGCTCATGTCCTGAATGTATGTTGCATATTTTAGTACAGTAAGTTAAATTTGTTTCATTATTAATATTATTGGTACTCCACACTTGACCACATTTCTTTTTATTATTTCAACTATTTTCTTAGCTTTTCACATTGTGTATTTTTTTAATTCTGCTAAGTGCCAAACACACCATTACAAAAAAATAAATAAATACAGATACATAATTCTACGTGTAAATTCTGAAATATACAAGTTTACAAGTATAAGCATTCCCCATTTGCTGTCTTCTTTGAAATAAGCTTGTAAGTTGTAAATGTGAAAGGTATTAGGGAGTTTTAGGAAATTTTATAAATGACCGGAAACTGCTAGGCTTAACAACATGAGAGTAATGAGTTGATGTTATAATGGATAATCGTCTGTAAATTCAGTGGATTTTCAAAACAAGAATATACCATTTCCGGAAACATTGGTTGCCTTTTCTACAATTCTAGACTGTTCTCCTTTGGGGGTTGATTTGCTTAAAAATAATTCCTGTTTACTTAATGTACCATTATTAATATTGGGTTGTTTTCTTTAAGTATAACAGGTTGTCAGGGGAAATTTGGATGCATAGAGTGTGATCGTTTCACTTACACAAAATGGGTCAGAGGCAGGAGAGGTTGAAAATGAGTGATGTCTAAAGGCCTCTTTAAAAAGCAAAAGATGAAAGTAATACCAAAAGGCAATAATCCATGAATAAACACGATTTTGGTTACCTACATGTATATGTATCAGAATTACTTTGATCCTTTGTCTTTTAAAATTGTCTGGAAAACACATCTTTACCAAAAAATGGATCATTAAATTGCTAGACTGGTACATAATTATTAGCTTAAATTTAATCCGAACTTTTCACTGTATAATGTTTGATTCATATCCATCACTGACAAAGTAGAAATCTTCTTTTATGTACCTTCAGGATATGGACGATCATGACTCTCCACAACTTCCTATTTTTTGTAGCTCTTATTAAGGTTTGTGTTTTTGTTATCTTTACCACTTCCTGTTCTGCCATGTATTTACACAAGATTACTTACTGTTTCTTTTTGACCTTCAGTATGTCCTGTGAGTGTCAGATTCGCCAGGCCCTCTTTCCTCATTATAAGTCCTAGAAATTTCAACTGCATTTTTCTGATTAGAAGTATAAGCATCCTTTTTGTTTCCATTTTCTTAAAACCTCCTCTTTACTCACATGTTCAATCCAGGGCATTCTCAGTATCCTTCTGTAGAACCAGATTTCTGTTGCCTCATATCTTTTCTTCATCTGTGAAGAGATTGTTCAACATTCACTGATATATAGGAGAACTGTTATTACATAACGGTTTAGTATAGTTTTTTGTTTCTAATTAAATTTTACTGTTTCTTAATACTTTGCTTACCTTTTAGAAGGCATCTTTTGCTATTCCAGTGCATTTTAGGATTTCTCTGTGAAATTCTATCATTAAGAAAGAGTCAGTGATTATTACAATTGCATAAAATTTTAAGCATTCTGGTTTTAAAGTAAACCAAAATATAGTAATAGTTGCCAGCAACACAAATATGTCGAAATATAAGTGTACATTATTTCATTTGTGTATATTTTAATTAGGTTAGCTGTGTATATATAGATAGATGCTTGTTATGAGATTACAGTACAGACAAGTATGAAAGACCTTGTTTCAGTGTGTTGTCTTGGGTACTATAAAAAGAATGAGAAGTAATATACAACATTGGAGAGTAGGCATTGTTAAAAGGAAAAGGAGGGGTTTTTTTTTACAATTTCATCTTGGGTGATATACAAAAAGGATTGAAGAGTTCAATTCAGTTTGTATTGCATTGTAATTATAGAGAGTGATCATTTAAGGAAGATATGCAGTGCTGGTCATGATTATTGACACTCATGAAATTTCAGTCCATAATGTAGAATATCTCATTAAAAAACGAACCTAGTGAAAGAGCTTTGATCTGTTGACTCACTGTTGATAAAGAACAGCAAATGATAAATCAACAAGTTTTAATAAAGCAATAGGATAAAGAAATAGAAAAACTTTAAGATTGCTGTGATGCTGCTATTAGTACCCTTCAAAAAATATTTTTAAAAATGGGTAAAACCGTTTTGACTCACCTGTGATAAAAGAAAAATTAGAATCACTTTTGATAAACTCTGTGCCTACATGACATGAATTAACCAATGAATGCTGATTTCAAAGTTTTAAAACACCACATGTTATTCCCTGTTCAAAGGAGTTACCCAAGAACATCAGACATACTATTATTAATAAGCACAAGGCCACTAAATTGTATAAGATTGTCTCCAAGAATCTCAGTATCACCATTTCACCATTTTAATAGTGTGCAATGTTATTAAGAAGTTTGTTAAGCATGGAACTGTCAAGACCCTCCCAGGAGGTGGCAGTCAGAGGAAAATTGATGAAAGAAGACTTCACAGGGTGGACAAAACCATGCAAAAAACATTAGTTGCTTAACCTGTCCTTTGGAATGTAGTTGATAAATAGATGATATTTTTCAGGACATTTATGAAATATTATTATTTTACTTGTTAAAGTTTTAATTGCTGGACACTTTAGCTAAAGTCTTGGAATAAATGTTTTCAAAAGTTTTTAGAGGTCAAGCCTCTTTCGAAATATGAGCTGAATATTTTTATGAAAAATGTTAGAAGTTTTATTCTTTCAAACCCTTTCTGAGAAATAATCAGATTCATTCTTTGCAAATGCTACTTGAATTCATGAATTCATTCCTAATGTTTATGATTTTTGGTCTCACAACATTTTGTCTGATACATTCTACAGCCTTTTTTCTAAAAACAATTGACAGGCACAAACTAGTTGATTTTTTTTAACAGCATATCAGCTCCTTACCAGTCAGTTATGTGCCATGCATGATACACGCATAGGCAATCATATATCTTTCGGTACATGACTGACGAGGCAGATTTTTTCCCTCAATAAGTTGCCATTTCTTTCTGCGGTAGACCAGTTGCCATCCAAGGTTATAGAACCTGGTCTGTCCTGCTATTTAACCATAGCTGGGGAGAGAAGAAGAGGATTCATACTCTTCCCAATGGTATTAGCATGTAAGTGAATGTAATGGATCCAAATGGAATTCAAACTCGGCTCTCCGATTCCTCAGTCCAAGCCGCTATCCATTACTCCACCATGCCTCCCAGCTCCTTATAGGTTATTTAATGCTGAAATTTAATGTTCTTGGGAGCTTTGAAGTAATACAAATATGTTATTCTGCTTTCACAATTGAATACATGGTAGATGATACTCAGCTTTTCTGCATATATATGTTTGTGCGGACATAATTATTAGAGGTGGTAATATGTGGGTTTTGTTTGTTTTTTTAAGTTATATTTTGCAATACAGTTCGATTTAAGAAATTGTAGAATATTATGTGGATTAATGTCATAGAAGTTCATGTTGATTGATTCTGTTGAGTGGCATAGCAACCCACTTGAGTCATTTAATACTGATATCTAAATAATTTGAACACAATTTTATGGCTTCAACTAAATATATTTTGAACACAGTTGTATGCCTTTGGCTACAGATAAAATGTATTGCTGGTCATGTATTATTATTCTTTTTTATGTAAAAATGTATTGCTGGTAGTTTTACTATTATAATGTATTTTTATAGTTTCATAGTGTTTTTGTTTGGGGGTCTCACTATTTGCTGATAGTTGGGACCCTAACAGGTGCTACTATCTCTGGTTAGGATAGACCTGGGAACAACAGCAATTAAGAAGTGGTTCCACGCTCCTCAAAACCTTCAATCTCCAGATCAGAGGCCTTGCTGCCAGATGTAATTTACCGTCATATTCAGGACTTGACAGACACAAAAAGTGGTATCTTATATACCGAGTGAGATTTACAATTTGATTTGATGAAACAGACACTTCAAATGATTTTGACAAAGTCATAAGCCTTCTTCTATGTGCCGTGTTCCTTCAGGACATAGACAATCAAGGCTCTCCACAACTTCCTATCTCGTGTGGCTATTAGCAATTTTTCACCCTTTGTTAAAGTCTCCCCCTATTCCACCATCCATTCATATATGCTCATCGGGTAAGTGGCTTGCTGCCTTCACCTATCTCTCTTGACTTCAATATGCCCTGTGAGGATTAGGTTTTCCAAGCCCTCCTTCTTCCTTATGTGTCCAAGGAAATTGAGCTGTTTTCTTGATTCTAAGTATAAGTGTTCTTTCTGTTACCGTTTTCTTAACCATTTAAAATGATTTTGGCAAAATCATAATTAAGACTATTAAAATAATTTTGAAAAAATCATAATTAAGACATTTAAAATGATTTTGGCTATATTATAATTAAAATGATTAATGATGTACCATATATTGTTAAAGCTTGTTTACTGTTGTTGCAGCTGTATGCTGAGGTTTTATGTCCTGCTAGTTAAATCTTGTATATAGATAAATTGGTGTAAATTTGCTAATAAGTTACTTACCTCATGCACAATTGTATATTTTTATATTTCTGATAAAACATGGAATCTGTATTGATTTATAAAAGAAATTTATAAAAGAAATTTGTATCTTATTAACAAGAAATTACAATGAAGGAAAACAGTATATTAAAAATGTAAAAGAGTAATATGATTTAAATTATGAGAAGAACTGTAGCCTTTTCGGTTAATATCTCTGCCTTTTTCCTGACGATACATTAGCATTTATGTATTTCAAATTACTGAGCTATGTATATTTTTACTTATCTACCTACTATTTTTTTGGATATTGATAAAAATTAAAATCAACCAGTCAATCAAGTGAGTAAAGATAAATTACCGATAAAGCAGCTCATCTTTTTAAAAGAAAAAAAGGAACCCAGAGAGTGATTCATAGTTTGTTTTTCTTTTTCAATTTGAAAAAAAAAAAAAAACTTCATTGATCTTTTTAAAGATTAGCTTCTGGAAAAATCAATTGTTAAAAGCAAATTTTATGAGTACATGTGTGTGCTCATTTTTTATTGCTTCATACTGTGTGTCTGCTGGTGCTCGTGACTTTTACAGTACACTTGAAACAAAAATTTACATTCACACTGAAGAATTGATGAAGAAAAAGATCATGACACCATGGATATTTCCCAAGTTTAGAAATTTTGGATTTTAACCAGATTCTGATTCCTATAATTGTAATGGTAATATTAGGTGGCATTCATTTATAAGGAAACATTTCATTGACTGAACAGCCAGTGCTACTTTCAGTTAAGAATTTATAGTTTGATTAAATTCAGCTGATAAGGTTTTTTAATGTTTTATTGTACCTTTCAAATTTTCAAATAAATTTTATATTAGGATTAATATTGTGGCTAAACTCTTCAAAAATTGTACATATATTATTGTCTGCACACACACTAACATCTTGCCTACCATTTGAACAGCAACTTGTTACTGATAATGCCTGAGATAGACATATGTACTTAAACAAAACAAACATGTACATTGAACAATTTCAGCATTTCAATTCCATTATACAAATTCTTACTCAAAAACTGGAAAAATACAATAAAATTTAAACAGACAGACCATATTGGTGGAATTTAATCAAACTCATTTGGATGAATACTTGTATAATATAACATAAGAGTGGACACTGAGGTCAACACTGATTGGCGACAGTTTGTTTCATGCTTGAAATCACTCTTCAGTCATTTGTGTTGGATGCTAGCTCAACTACATATGCTGATCAATGGAGCGTTATGGGTAGCAAGGTCAGGTATTGCTGGTCTATTGTGTTATCCTAAGGGTTAATGGATAGATGAGAATGATAATATTTTAAGTTATTCTATTTCTTATGTAGAAATAATTATGGGCCAAGAATGTGGTTATTTTATTGCTGTATAGATTAGGTTTGTTAACTTTTAACTCATTACTGATTATTGATTAATGAGCGTATATTTTATTTATTCATTAATTATTCACTGTTGATTATTATTATTAAATTTACTTAGTTATGGTTATGCCTGTATTTATACAGTTTTTTAATTTATTTAATCCTTTTGGTGGGGTTGGTTATATTATCTGTTTGTTTAAAGTATAATACATTATCTGCATTGTATATTGTGCATAGATTTGCATTTTTCCTGGTGACATTTTACGAGGTATTCGGTTTTACATTATTTACATTATTCAGACTATTGTCTTCATCTTTGTTGCCATATTTATTATGTTTTGGCCATTGTATGCTCCGGCCTTCTTCAGGTGGTTGGAATGTCGAACTGAACCCTTTATTTCGCTCACTGGAGTTTTTGGCCATTGTATGCTCCGGCCTTCTTCAGGTGGTTGGAATGTCGAACTGAACCCTTTATTTCGCTCACTGGGGTAGACTGTTCTAGTTCCACATGCCATGTTTAATGGATGTCAGTTATCAGTTATCTCCTGTTAATTTTCCCTCTGAAAGTTCTCCACTGCCTTAACCGTAACAAAGTTGCAATATGATCTCTGGTAAAAACACAGAATGATAACAGCAAAATTTCAATTTCAGGACCCAAAGAGGGTGAGTTCAATACCAGGTTAAGGCAGTGGAGATTTTTTTTTTAGAAATGTAGTTAAAACATATTCTAACCTAAACAGCCCCATAAAATCTTTAAGTATACAAATAGAAAAAATACCGTAAAAATCTTTGCCGTTAAAAATATAAAAAAAAACAATTTTACAAAAAAACCCAGATGACATACATTTAGCAGATGTCAGAATGTGTTGAAAAATACATCCCTACCCATCACTAAACATACCCCCCCCCCGCTTTCGAATGTAACTATTAACTGATACTATGAAAATTAAAAAATCGAACACCCTACCTCCCCTTGTCTAGATGAATGGATTTCTCAGTATGCTTGGAAACCCTCAATTATGAATCTTTGCCGTGCCTTTAAAACCGTAGATATAAAAAAATAAGTTACTCCAAAATTCACTTGACAAGGAAATGGAACTAATGTCTTTAATTTGGTAACAAAATTGAATTCAAAGGCTTTGGCTTCCATTTTCGAAACAGGGTTATCACTGTGTAGCGATAAAACCATATTTTAAATCAATTAATATAAAATATATATATATATATATATATAAATATATATATGCATGAGTGTGTGTATTACTTAAAATCAAAAAATAAATGCACTTCTTAAAATATTATATATGAAACATTTATAAAAATTTCTTCATTAGCTGCTAAATATATATATGAATATATGTCTTACTCATTTGTTATTGGAAGGGATAATTCTGAGGAGGATATAAATCCAGAAAGAGCTCATTATGGAGGAGATTTTGATCTGAAGAGTTGAACACCTCGGTGTTCACGAAATAAATTGTAATCGAAATAGATAATTAAAGCCTCTGTCTTCTTATTATCATATATATATGTGTGTGTGTATTTGTAAACTATTCAGATTTATTGAATTTTGAAAAATTCACTCATTCTGCTTCCTTCCTCTTTCTGTTTGTTGTTCATTGATTTTCTTTAAAAATATTTCTGGTCATTTCTCAGAATCAAGGCCTCTTTCACTTCTACAAATTCCTTCTTTTTTAAAGTTTTTTTTAGATTTTTCTCTTTTTGAAACATGTGAGAGTCTTGATTTATTTTTATTCCCATTTTTAATTCCCATTTTCATAGAAGTTTTTATGCCTCACTCTTCTTTGCATGAAACAGGGTTACATATTTTTTAGATCTCCTCCTTTTTCTTTTCTATCTGCTTTTCACCTTTCTTTTACTCTTATTTTTACTCTCTGTTTTTAGCTTTGGTCCTTTTCTTTGCTCTCTTTTTATCCTTTATTTTTCTCTCCTTTCTTTTTCATTTTCTTTTTCCTTTATTTTCTTTCTCTTTTTTCCTTTATTTTCTCTCATTTTCCCCCTCTTTTTTCCTTTATTTTTTTTCTCTTTTCTTCTTTATTTTTCTCTCATTTCTCCTCTATTTTTTCTCTCTGTCTTACTTTATTTTCCTCTCATTTTCTCCTTTATTCTTTCTCTCTCTCTCTTCTCCTTCATTTTTTTCTCTGACTTTTCTTCTTTATTTTTACTTTCTCTTTTCTTGGCCATCTTTTCATTGTGATTTACAAAATGGTTTTTGTGACTGTTGTTTTTATTTCTTTCTTTTGATTAATTCCTTCTTGATTTGTCAACTCATTTTTTCTTTTGTTATAATATCCAAATCTTAATAATTAAAAAATCTTGCACGCAAAGATTTCAGAGCATGTCAGAAAGCTGCACAAAAGGAGGAGCAACATATATTTCAAAATGTCAGACTCCAGGAAAGCAAACTAGCAAAAGTAAGATCTAAAATAAGATTTTAAATTTGTGGACACAGTACAAAACAGTTCATCAAGTATAAAAACAGAATTTTCAGTCATATTGCTGTTTATTCAATTACATTGAAAACTTTCAATTATATACCTGCTGAAAACAAATAAATAAAATACTTTGCAACAGGTCATAGTCAGTTAACTAAAAATGCCAAGTTGTTTACACAAATCTGTGCCAAGTGACTTTTTTTTTTACTTCAAAGAGGGAATCAAAGCAGCTAGAGTCAAAAGGTTCCCCAGCAACTAAAACTATATGCCACATTCTTTAAACCAATATGCTAACTTCAATTTTTCTACTAAACCATGAGTCATGATAATTTATTAAACTGAGAATATGTTCATTTCTATGAAAACATTCACAAAAGTCAAGTTACATACAAAAAGCTCTTCTGTAAGATTGTAAATTTACAAAATTTACAACATTGCACTTTTATTTATTATAATTGTGATGATTGATTAATTTGACTATTGACTAATTTGACTAATGACTAATTTGACTATTGTCTAATTGCAAACATTTCTACACTTTCTTTTCTCATTTATATTTTCTTTCTTTTTCTCATCATTCATTTTCATTTTCCTTTCTTACGTCACTTTTTCTCATCTTTATTTCTTTATCTCTTTGCTCTTTTTCTTCTTCATTCTTTTCTCCCCTGAGACATATTTTGTCTTCCATACTTTCTCATCTCATTCATTTTTTCCTTCCATTCTCCTCTCACTCATTTTCTCTTCCTTTCTTTCTCTCCTCCTTCATTTTTGTCTTCCTTCCCTTCTCTATTCTTTCTTTTTTGTCTTCCTTCTTTTCTCCTCTCACTCATTTTTCTCCCTTCTTTTCTCTCCTCACTCATTTTTGCCTTCTTTTCCTTTCTCCCCTTACTCATTTTTGTCTTCCTTCCTTTCTCACCTCACTCATTTTTGCCTTCCTTTCCTTTCTCCCCTTACTCATCTTTGCCTTCCTTCCTTTCTCCCCTCACTGATTTTTGTCTTCCTTCCTTTCTCCCCTCACTCATTTTTGCCTTCCTTCCTTTCTCCCCTCACTCATTTTTGTCTTCCTTCCTTTCTCCCCTCACTCATTTTTGCCTTCCTTCCTTTCTCCCCTCACTCATTTTTGTCTTCCTTCCTTTCTCCCCTCACTGATTTTTGTCTTCCTTACTTTCTCCCCTCACTCATTTTTGCCTTCCTTCCTTTCTCCCCTCACTCATTTTTGTCTTCCTTCCTTTCTCCCCTCACTGATTTTTGTCTTCCTTACTTTCTCCCCTCACTCATTTTTGCCTTCCTTCCTTTCTCCCCTCACTGATTTTTGTCTTCCTTCCTTTCTCCCCTCACTCATTTTTGCCTTCCTTCCTTTCTCCCCTCACTGATTTTTGTCTTACTTCCTTTCTCCCCTCACTGATTTTTGTCTTCCTTACTTTCTCCCCTCACTCATTTTTGCCTTCCTTCCTTTCTCCCCTCACTGATTTTTGTCTTCCTTCATTTCTCCCCTCACTCATTTTTGTCTTCCTTCCTTTCTCCCCTCACTGATTTTTGTCTTACTTCCTTTCTCCCCTCACTGATTTTTGTCTTCCTTCCTTTCTCCCCTCACTCATTTTTGCCTTCCTTCCTTTCTCCCCTCACTGATTTTTGTCTTCCTTCCTTTCTCCCCTCACTGATTTTTGTCTTCCTTACTTTCTCCCCTCACTCATTTTTGCCTTCCTTCCTTTCTCCCCTCACTGATTTTTGTCTTCCTTCCTTTCTCCCCTCACTCATTTTTGCCTTCCTTCCTTTCTCCCCTCACTGATTTTTGTCTTCCTTCCTTTCTCCCCTCACTGATTTTTGTCTTCCTTACTTTCTCCCCTCACTCATTTTTGCCTTCCTTCCTTTCTCCCCTCACTCATTTTTGTCTTCCTTCATTTCTCCCCTCACTCATTTTTGCCTTCCTTCCTTTCTCCCCTCACTGATTTTTGTCTTACTTCCTTTCTCCCCTCACTGATTTTTGTCTTCCTTCCTTTCTCCCCTCACTCATTTTTGCCTTCCTTCCTTTCTCCCCTCACTCATTTTTGTCTTCCTTCCTTTCTCCCCTCACTCATTTTCATTCTTCTTTCTTTCCTCCAGTTTCACCATTTTTCCTTTCTCCCCTTTTGCTCATTATCATTACTTTTTTACTTGTTTCTTTTCTTATTTCTTTTCCTTTCTCTTTCCATTTGTCATTTATTACTATCTTACCCAATGTTCTATTCAAAATTGTTTTTTACTTTCTAGGATTTGGTCTCCTTTATTCAGTTTCTCATTATTTATGACTTTTAACAGCAGCAACGATTAAAAGGTATAGCAAATGAAACATGTAGATCTTAGCAAGGGCACACTTTCTTAAAACCTTTGGGACTTGGCACTACAGAATCACCAGCAAAGGACTTTACCAAATAACAGAAGATAATATTACTTGAAAAGATAATATTACTTGAAGACTTTCAACAACAGAAACAACAAAAAATGGATATTATATGTAACACAAAGAAAAATTAATGGCATAATCGAGATGCTGATGTTCGATACCACTTTGAACAAAATGTAAGAAAGGAAGCCCTCTTCAATACTAGAAAGAGCAGTAACTGATACTGGATTTGAGATATCTATTTTCCTGAAAATATTTTTAAGTGGAAGTTTTTATAAATTTCAACCATAAGTAGCACAGACTGCTCAATCAATGAACGCCAAATGTTTCCTTACAAAGAAATGGCTAATACTGCCATTACCATTTTACAGCACTTTGGGTTTTAGCTTTTTTAAAATGTTCTTGTCTTTTTCTTCTACTGTTATTTACTTTTTTATTTATTTCTTTTCCTTTTTACTTCTTTCATTGCAATTTTCTTTTATTTGTTTTTCTTGTGAATAGTATCTCTTTAAAATTTTATTACTTTTTTTAATCAATCATTTTTTTTTTACTCTTTCCTTTCATTTTTCATTTTTTTCTTTTTGTTTTTCATTTTCACCATTTCACTTCATTTCTTCTTCTTTCACTAATAAATGAGAATTTCTTCTTTCTTTTGTACCATTTCTTTTTTTCACAGGTATTTTTTCAGCTTTCCTTTCTCAACTTCAAACTATCCAATTTTTTCTTCATACCAAAATCTATCACATTACTTTCTCTTTTTATTCTTTCTTTCATTCTTTTCGTTTTCCATTCTTCCCCTCACAAGTATAGCTCTCTTCACTTTATCATTTTTTCTTTTGTCCTGTTCTTCACCTTTTCTTACATCCTAGTTCTTTTACAATTGCACTCTCTCTCTCTTTTTTTTATATCTTAAAAGCACTTCATTATACACTTTCTCTTCCTTCTCATTCTTATTTCTTCTCTTTCTTTCAATCACAGGAAAACTACATACTCATTTTTCTATTTCACTCACCCTGTTCTTTCATTTTATTTCTTCTTTTGCTGTTTGCTGTTTTTCTTCTTTATTCACCTCCTATTTATTTTCCTCCTCAATTGTATTCAATATAATACAAGATGGTACGAAAATACTGCTTAAACAACCACGGAAAAAGTTGAATGGACAAATGAATGAATGTTCTGGCAGAGAGTTCAGACATATGTTTTATTCTATAACAAAAGGAAAGAGAGAAAATATCTTCAGAGTAAAAATAAAAGTGCAAACATTACAACACACACACACACACAAAACCAAAGTTTTCTTCATTTTCCTTCAAAACACAACAGATGCCAAGAATATAGCCAACAAAAGGCTGTTTTTCATCCTTTGTTTGATTTTTTCTTGCATTTTTCTGTAGTTAGATCAAACGAGTTCAAATGAATATAAATTTATTATCAATCATCTTCCACTGTAGATATCGATTTTTTTTAGTTTATACTTTTTGTGAAGGGAGGTAATTCAAAAGTATTGATGCAAAGCAGATGGGCAGACAATGTTAGTTTTGATCAATGAAAAGAAAATGGAAAAAAAACAAGTATTTTGTGGTTATCAAATATTTACAACATAAAATAGAAGCATGACATCAGAATCATTTTTTTATTAAAGAGATGTTAAAACTTGATAAAAATGGAAGGCAAACACTATTAGATATTATTTTTACATCTAAAATGAAACCAGAAATAAAATTTCTTTAAAGATCCCATCTATCCATTAATTTTAATTTCCTTTAATGCATGGATTGACTTCTATAGGAAAGTGGCACTCTATATATGCATGTATGTATGTATGTATGTATGTATGTATATACATACGTACGTACGTACGTATATATATATGTATGCATATGTCTGTCAGTCCAAAATATATATATATAGATAGATATATATAGTACAGTTCAAAAGTTTGAGGCGACCCCCACTGGTAATTATTTAAATTGGCCCCAAAATAGTTGTTTTGTACTTTAAATAAGACAAAACTTATACATGGTTAAAAAAAGTAAGCCATAATTTTTTTTTATAAATTTTATTACAACAAAAAGAAAAGAAAGCATTAATGATTAATTTTGCTCTTGTCAAAATATCCTCCTTTAGCCTTGATTACTGCAGTACAAATTTGTGGCATTCATTGCAAAAGTTTCTCAAAGTATAAGTTTGGTAATTGATTCCATTCTTTTTTCAATGATTCTAAGAGCTCTTTTTCATTTTTTTCACAATTCTGTCAAGTTCATCCCATGCTAATTTTTTTTTTTGGGTTGGGGTGGCTTCAAACTTTTGAACTATAGTGTATATCTATCTATCTATCTATCTATCTATCTATCTATCTATCTATCTATCTATCTATCTATCTATCTATCTCTCTCTCTCTCTCTCTCTCTCTCTATATATATATATATATATATATATATATATATATTTAGGAATAGATTTTGCATTTATTATTCTGATATATCTTAATTTATTGCTTAAACATTTTTTTAATGGATGCCCATATTTGAGTAGATGCCCTGTCATTTTTTTTATTTATCAAACAGTATATTTATTTATTTCCATCTACTGACTTGAATGTTTAAAAGCACTATTGTTTGACCCAGGCAGTTCTTCATGGCCAAGAAATGAAGGCACATTAGATCTAATGACAGTTTTCCCTAGGGAACACAGCTTCAATCCTGCTTCTCAAATATTCAGGCCAGTAGATGGATATAAATAAATATAATGTTTAATAAATAAATAAAAATAGATCATCTGCTCAAATATGGGTATCTATTAAAAATAACTTTTAAGCAATATATATATATATATATATATATATATATAAAGATATTTTTGAAGGTACAAAATTTTATCACAGCAATAAACGTATGAAGCTAGATATTACTAGACATATTAAAAACAGGCGAAGCAACCGGTTTCGCTCCCACTCATCAGGCTTTCAATGGGAGATTTAATTTAAATTAAAAAACACAGAAAATGTACAATAAAATAAAATGTGTAGGAGGGAAAAAAAAAAAAAAAAAAATGAGCAAAAGGAGCTAGAGGCAAATGACAGCGAGCCCCAACAAACACTCACGTTGTTTACACAAGGAAGGCTTGCGGAACCCGATGAATATATATATATATATAAAATACACTTGAAAATGTATAAATACATCTCTTCTACCCTTTCCACCAGCTAGAGCTTAATGGTAGAGCAGATTGGGCTCTTTGGTTTTGGTTGGCTGCCAGTCTAGGACAACTCTGAGTTGAAAACCTGTTTTTTTGGGGGGTTAGCAATTCCACCCTATCAAAAATTCTATTTGTTATAGTAATCACAGTAGCAACATTTAACATGGTGAAGCTGTGGCCCTCTTACTCCACAGTAGTGTCTATTGGGTTAACATATATATAAAAGTAACATGTTTTTATGTATTTAAGCTACAATAGCAGTAGGAGACACAGGCAGTTAGCTGTAGTGGATGTACATAGTAGCAGAAAACTGACTGATACCTTTCAAATTTCATGTTTTCAAAAAGAAATCTACTTTTTTTCCTTTACTCTTGCATAGAGTCAAAGACTATAATGAGTAAAGTGTAGTTAAAGAGTTTTGGAGGAGGTAAAAATAAATACAATAGTCTGTTGGTCAAAAGCTTCAGAACTCTCCTTCACACAATGCAGTGAGCAAGAAAAAAAACAACTGAACTGTTGTTTGGGGCATTCTCATTATATGTAAGTCAGTGATTGGTTGAGTTGGAACTGAAGTTTACACTACATTCTCTTTATAAAGTGAGAAGTCATACAAGCTTCCATTTTTGATGACAGATAATACACACAACATATTGTCACTTGTTTTGACAAGGTAAGTCACCATTTTCTTCACTATAGAAAGTGATCTTCCCCATCCAGTTAATAAGTGTAACGTCAATCGACATCTCCAGTTGCTTTGATCTATCCACTTCCCTTCTCCATATCCTTTCACCTTTCATTCCTATCTGCTCTTGCTCCAAATCTTCTGTAACCCCCTTGCCTTGATCGATCCACTTTCTTTCTCCACATCCTCTCCTTTACCACTCCTATCTGCTCTTCCTCCAAACCTTCTGTAACCCCTTGTGTGCTAGTGGCCTCCAGCCTTGCTTGGGGTGATAAGCTTAAAAAAAAAAAAAAAAAAAAATTGGTCTTTTCTTTGTTGGACTTCAATTCAGATAAATTTTTTATAAAATTTCAACCTGACATGTATTTGCTTTTGCTCTATACCATTTTATTTAACATATTTTTTGATTGTATGGGCATCTCTTTTCTAGATATACCATTTCCAATAGATATTCATACTATTTCAATATTATCCTGTTGATGTAATAAAGAAGCAAAATCTGACCAGTATGAAAACTGTAGTTACAGTTCCTCTTTTATATACTCCATACCTTCAGGGCATTCGGTGATCATAGCTCTCCACAACTTCCTATCCTTTTTAGCTTCAAGCAATGTTTATCTCCTAACTACCTCTCCCAGTCCTTGTTCTATTTAAAGAAGCTCCTTTGGTACCTAACATCTCTGTTGCCTCAAGTTTCGTCTTTATCTTTGAGGAAAATGTCCATCATTCACTGCTGTATTGGAGGATTGATATCCAATGACAGCTGAACAATATTTCTAAGAGATTCTGCAGTTTCCTTTCTGTGCCTGATGTAGAAAAAGCAATCATATTCTAGAGATTTCAAATACTGAAGATTACCATATTGAGCTTAACATTAGACAAGATTAAATGAAACTGATGTACTTGACAAAATATCACCAAATCAAATTTTATTTATGCAATGTCAGTCTTTTAATATTTCTCTCATGTCTGCATGAAAAATTAGCGAAGATCTGTAGAATATTTCAAATTTTAATTTCTGAAAAGAAGAAAGTTCCTATTTACACTATTTACATTGTTCAGACGGTTGTCCTCATCTTCATGGCCATATTCACAACGTTTTGGCCGTTGTAGACTCCAGCCTTCTTCAGAGTTTTGGAATTTCAAACTGAAGCCTTTCTTTCATCCACCAGTTATAGAGTTTTCTAGTTCCACATGCCATGCCTCTTCTGTAAACAAAGGGTGCCGTTTGGAATTCCAAAAACCTGAAGAATGCTGGAGCGTACAACAGCCAAAATGTTATGAATATGGCAATGAAGATGAGGACAACAATTCGAACAATGTAAATAATGTAAATAATTACATTACAATACCTCATCTGAGAAATATAGACACATATTGATGGAAGTTCTTGTTGAAATTTTTTAGATGTGGAGTTATCATTACCATTTAGACGAGCATACTCGTCTTGAATGATCTCACTGATCTAAATAGCATGGACTGTAATAAAAAAAAGGATGTTATTAAAAAGAGGAAATTAAAAAATTAAGCTAAGATTAATATTACATAGAAACATTTTTCACCTCAGTGACTAATGAATAACGGCAGAACAACAGTATTATGATTGCCAGCAAGAGAGGCAGCCCAAAATATGCGTTTTGAACTGGAGACATGGAAATCATGCATGGACATAAATTTAACTTTCTGGGTAATTTAATAATGGATGATGAAAAGTGTGGAACAGAGATTTGAAGTCCCATCAGAATAGCAAAAGAAGCTTCCAAAAATTAAGCAAAGAATTAAGACTGTTGTATCATTGAAGTGAATGATACACAAAGAAAAATGAGTGCTTAATATATTTATTCAGCACCAGTATCTGATGCTAACAGATACATACAAAAAACACAGAACAATAAGTTACAAAACAATTAACAAGACAACTTACAAGGAATAGAGGAGGGTCAAATGCTGTATAGCCAAATGAAGTAAGATCAATCCAAATATTAATCAGCTTATTAATCAACCGTTGAAGTCCTTAATCAGAGACTATTTAAGGCGATGAGCCAGGCCATCTGGTAGAGTGCTGAAGGGGTGCTAGCTACTCTAGAACAAAAAGACATAGGAAATTTTCATTATTCCTTAATTCCATCAGTTCTAACCTTCATGCCTAAGATCTGCCATGCCACACACATTGTAATAAACCACCCTTGTTTTCTTCATATTCCACTGAGGAGATGTAAGTTCCAGCATCTCCCATGAACCGTTATATTGTGAAACCAACCCAGAAGAGTATGCTTCCCTGATCACTACAATCTTAACCTGTTCAAGTCCTGTTATTCCCACATATCTCCATAAACTATAACTCTGACATTTTACTCTACCTCGCGTGGCTCTTGGGCCTTGTACAAGGTTATCTTTGTTGTAAAAAAAAAGGAAGAGAAATAAAGAATCTGTTAGTATGTGAGTGAGTGCTGGAGCATTTTCTTACAGATAAAGAAGAAACATGGAACTACAGGAATATGGGTCTACAAATAGATGCTGAGAATATCATGAACAGAAGGTGTTAGCAACATGGAAGTTCTAAAGAAAATAGGAACTAGAAAGATATTCATACTTCGAATCAGAGGTAGGTGAAATTTCTGGGATGCATTATGAGGAAGGAGGTCTTGGTAAATTTAATACTCATAGGGTGTTTTCAGAGGGAAGCAACGTACACGTGACAGTTTGATTGAAATTTGTTCAGTCAAAATTTTTAGATTTTGTGTAAGTTCTTTTACAGTGTAAGCTACTTTCATATGAAACATGTATTCTGTTCCTTGTCAAAAATGTTTATGAAGGATTTTATTTGCCTTTACAATAGGACCACACCTGTGAATTCACCAGCTCCAAAGACCTCACCATCCATGGAATTGTCAGCTGCATATTCATTTATCTGAGATTTTGTTCAGTCTTCAAAATTTACATATTAAAAGTTTTATTAGACTAAAGCTCTTTCTTTTATAAAATATTTCAAGAAATAAAATATAAACAAAATATATATCAACCTAAATCTTTAATAATAATATACTACTTCTATCATGTCCCTCTAGGATGTGAGCGATCATGACTCTCCCCAACTTCCTTTTCTTTGTAGCTCTTGGCAATGATTCTATATTTACTATCTCTCCCACTCTCTGTTCTGCCACCCATTAACACAAGATTGTTAGGGCCAATACTTCCTGCTTTCCTCTGTCTCTCTTGTATTCAGTATGTCCTATGAGTGTCAGATTTTCCAGGCCTTCTTTTCTTATTATGTCTCCCAGAAATTTTAACCGTCTTCATTTTGTTTCTATTTTCCTTAAAACTACATCATTAATGACATGCTATGCCTATGATTGGCTAATAATAATAACAGCATTTGAAAATATAAAAATGTAACCAATTTAAATGTCCACCAAATCATCTAAGTTTGTGTTATCAGATACTGAGTAAATTAATAATTAAAAACAATTTTCATCTTTGATTACTTGCTTCATTCATTTCGTTTTTACATTCAAATATATTTCTTAGTAAGTGTATTTCTCCCCTTTATCATAAAATGAACTTTACCATCAGCATTTGGGATCTGAGGAATCTGTTTATCATCAATAATAAAGTCTTTCTCTATTCTCAGTGTTTATTTGACTGTTTTTCAGAATTGTTCCTTTTGCAATTGTGAAAGACAAGTCCAGTAATTCTTCAATGACCTAAAACACCGGTCCATTTATTTATCAGTGAATTTCTCAATGAAAAATTAAGCGTACAAAGGACTGAATATATAAGCGTTGTAGCATACCTATGAACGATAATGAGTATGTTCCCATTCACATAAATACAGTAGTAAAAACTGTATGTTGGTCTGCAGTTGGAGATTCGTCTCCAGCTGTGCTGGTCAAACTCTCTGCCTCCAGGCAGATATGATCCTCAGACAAGGCTATGTCAAAGGACAGAGTCTCATCTTGGGGAAACAGCTACCCGACCCTGTTTTATATAGGGTCTACAGGGAATTTTGGGCCAAGTCTACATGTTTGGATACTTCACATTAAATTCGGCATTGTGCCACATCCGATTGCCTGGGGCAGTTGGTAGATATCCTGCAGTCAAAGATTCATCTTCAGCTGTGCTGGTCAAATTCTCTGCTTTTGAGCAGGGACGATCCCCAGATGAGGCTTTGTCAAAGTGCAGAGTCTCATCTCAGGAAAACAGCTACCCGACCCCATTTTATAGAGGGTCTATAGGGAATTTTTGACTGAGCCTTTGGGATCAGATACCCCATATTAAATTCGGCCTTGTGCCACATCTGACTGCATCGGGCCATTGGTAGATATCCTGTAGTTGGAGATTCGTCTTCAGCTGTACTGATCAAACTCTCTGCCTCCAGGCAGAGAGGATCCTCAGGCAAGGCTATGTTGAAGGGTAGAGTCTCGTCTCAGGAAACAGCTACCCGACCCTGTTTTATACAGGGTCTATGAGGAATTTTTTGGCCAAGCCTATGGGCTCGGATACTCCACATTAAATTCCGCCTTGTGCCACATCTGACTGCGTGGGGCAGTTGGTAGATATCCTGCAGTCGGCGATTCATTGTGGAATTCATTTGACTCACTTCTAGCTGCTGGCAAATCTTATATGTGTTGTTCTTGTCCTAAGTATTATTGTTCATTACCATCCTTCATCTGATTATTCTGTTCAGTAACTTTCCTTAGGTTACAACAATAAATTTGTTTAGAAAACAGTGTTATGTGTTCCAAGATAGAATAAAAATCCATTCAAATATAACAGATATTTGTCAAGAGCATGAGCATAAATAAGAATTTGCAACTTTATTTTATTCTTTGTCAGAAAAAAAAATCTCTAAGTTTATGGATAAGAAATATTAAAAAAGTTATGGTAATATTAGCTGTTTCCTTCTAAGGAAACATTCCACATTCATTGATTGAGCAGACAATTTCTATAGTTGGATGAAATTTATAAACTCATCCCCTTAAAACAATCTTTCATGAAAATAAGTTTTTCAAGTCTACTGTTATTGCTCTTTCCAGTATTGATGAGTTTAAGGGACTTAACTTGTTACCTGACTCAAGAATTTTGCGTTAAAACATTCATCGGGGCTAGATGCTTGATAAATCAAACATAAACAAGCTTATATGTATTAATAGCAAAATGGTGAGTAGGAGATGTAGTAGAATTTTTCTGGACAATACGTATTGCTTATCTGTAAACTTTAATATACTCTGCATATCAGCAAAGTTCTCATGAATATATGTGTTCAGGACAGATTCAAAAATGGGGGAGATGGATCATACCACATTCTCCCCTGCCTTATTCTTACAGAGGGAAGAAGTCATTTGCAGTCTTCAAGAATGTGGTGGATTGCCAGAGCCATGATGAGATTCTTCCTCTTTCTCACTAGAAGTGGATTTAATCCTGCTGCGTTTTCATAAACTTCTACAAGTGGCTTGCTCATCCTCTGACATATCAGTAGGTAAGTGCTCTCTTCTGCGAAACCTGTTTGTCACTACTTTAGGGACTGGTGCTCAAGAGTTGCTCGTAATCTTCATAAGAACATGTTTCTGTTTCAGTCAGCTGAGGTGTCTCGAGGACAGCCCTCACTTCAGCATGTGGGTCCCAATTCATCTCCTGCTGGAGCCAAGTCCCTTTGTGAAACTGTCTGTCAGGGTAATGGACACACATATACTGGGGGTTTGGTGTGTAAAAGCTCCACTTGATCTACCAGTGCTTTATTCTTATTCAGTTGCATGTGTCTTTTTAGTAATATCACTGCTGCTGGTTTCAAGAGCCAAGATGGTAGAGACGTTCAAGTTGAACTTCGAGGAAACAGTAGGGAACGTTCAAGGGGGGTGTTGCGCTAATGGTGGTACATAGCATCATTCTAATTGCTTGCTTGCTTGGCCTCTGGGATTAGTTGTTCCCAATCCTCTAGAGCTACTCACTTTATCAATAGCTGCTAGTATCTGTCTATATTTCTGAGATGAGGTATTATGTACACTATTTACATTATTCAGACTATTGTCCTCATCTTTGTCGCCATGTTTATCAGATTAGGTTTATAATACCCAGAAATACATACACAGATGTCCTCAAGGACACATGGCACAGTGGATAAAGACGTTAGTGACCTATTTTATGAGATTGCTGGTGTTAGGATGATAAAACCTAGGTTTATTTTCAGCCAAAATCTTATATGATTTGTAGATTTCTTTCATATATTATGCTGAGTAGAGAAGGTTTTTGACTGTTGTCATGTGGATCATGCATGTAACACCTGGGTGGCAAAACCCACTATGTAGTTTCTTTAACTCTTCTTTGCAAGCAGCCGAGCTACTTAGACGAGATAGGGTGTCCACAGCTGCATTTTCTTTACCAATACGGTATGTTACATCGAAAGAGTAAGACAAGAATTCCATTCTCCACCTGGCTATCTTCTCATTTTTAATTTTGATTGTTGTTTTCATGTTGTACATGAATGAGACTGAATTTTGGTCTGTAATTAGTTTAAAATATCACCTGATCAAATAACGCTTCCATTTTCTCAGCAATTTGACAGTTGCATAGGCTTCTTTCTCTATTGCAGAAAGCCTACAAGGTTCTAGAGGAAAAGGCTGTGGGCCTCCACAACTGTCTTAAAGAGGTGGCCATGGTGCATTCTGAGGTTTCTGTTAAAGAGTTCCATAGCTATTACTATGTGTTCGTGTTAAAGAGTGGCATAGCTATTACTATGTGTTCGTGTTAAAGAGTGGCATAGCTATTACTATGTGTTCGTGTTAAAGAGTGGCATAGCTATTACTATGTGTTCGTGTTAAAGAGTGGCATAGCTATTACTATGTGTTCGTGTTAAAGAGTGGCATAGCTATTACTATGAGTTTGTGTTAAAGAGTGCCATAGCTATTACTATACCACTCTTTAACACGTTAAACACTTTCACTGCTATGGGAGATAACGGGAAGTTGGATAATGTTGTTAGAGAGTGGATTTTGTTTGAAAAAAGATGAAATCCAATGTGCATACTGTGCCAACATCCCTAATGCATGGTGCAAAGCAGCTAAATCTTTTGGGACAAGTCGGCTGAGTAATGGATTCAGATGTCCTGGATCCGGTTTTATGTTGTTTTTACTTATTATATTCCCAAGTAATTTTATATTTTTACATCTAAAAAAAAGTCTTGGTTAAGCATGAGCTTGTATTTTCTAACAGCAGCCATGAATAATTTAGGATTTTTGTCATTTTCCGCTTCATATTTTCCTGCAAATAGTTGCATTATCTTTGTAAACATATGTGTTTTGCCAGTTCTCTTTTGATATCACCTGATCTATCACCCATTGAAAACAAGCTACCCCATTAGTCATGCCAAACAATATTCTGCAAAATGGATGGAGTCTTACTCTGGCCTCAAAGGCCATGTAGGGTTTATTGCTGGGCCTTATAACTACCTGGTAGGCCCTTTTAAGGTCCAGAGTACAAAATAAACTGTCTTTGGCTATTTTCTCTATCATATTGTCTATTCTTGGCAGAGGATAGGCATCTAGCAAAGTAAACTAGTTTATTGTTTGGCAATAGTTGATTACCATTCACTTTTTTTTTTCTGTTCTCAGAGGAGTCTACGAAGGTTTGGGCTCTGCATGGCAAATGGTGGGATTTGATTATTCCTTCCTTCAACATACATGTAACTTCTGTTTGCATAATTAATTTACTCTCCTCAGTGTTTCACCTAGATTGAGTAGCTACTGGTTTACAATCCAGTGTTAAATGGTTGAAGAGAGCTGGGTACAACGTTTTCATAGCTGCTAGGCCGTAGACTTTAAAGGGTGGCTTAGAGCCACCAAAGGGGATTTCTATGAATGAATGTTGGCATAAGAATTTGTCCCCTAATATTAGGTTGCACCATAAATCTTTCATTAGTAGACAGCTTACTCCTTGGTATAGCGTACTCTTTACTCATAGATGAACTCAACCGTATCCAAGTATTTGTATAGAAAGAGATGAGTAGATGTCGCCACTTTGTTTAGGCATGGGTAAATTTTCCACAAATTTAGTTTCACAGTGCTTGCATTAAGAAAGTTTTCCATGCTCCCCAGGTCAATCAGTGCTTTTAGTGGCTGTTCATTAGCAGTGATTTCTATCGTTGTAGTTGAAAAGCAGTCAAATATTTTCAGTGATGCTGAACAAGTGAGCATTTTGCTCCCCTTTTTCTTACTTTTACAAACTATAGTCCAATGTCCCTGCTTTCCACATGTATAGTATTTGTCCTTTCTAGCAGGGTGTAATGGCCTTGTATGTCTCTTGTCCCTGCAGAAAAAACGTGTTTAGTTAAGGTTGATATTTTCGGAGAGCCTAACATTTCATACTATTGGGAGGTGAAAATAGGTGCAGAGATCTCTGATATTACTGCAACTATATTGGAATTTTTAGCATTTTGTTTTTCTAAATTTGGTACTCTTGCCTGGTCATAAGCCTGCTGTAATGTTAAGGTGCTGTTTCTGTAGCCTGTTCATGAAGGCATCTCTGATCGATTTGGCTCCATATTGTCCTGCTGATACTGAAGACAATGAACAATCCTTACTTAGTTTTATCAAGGCTTGGTAAAATCCATCAATGGAGTCTGATGCAGTTAACACCTTCTAGCCAGCAAGTGTCTAGAGACCATTTCATTTTTTTAATGTAGATCCAGTCCAGTATTGTTAAAGCCTCTTTGTAGGAAGATGTGTCCGTGAAATACTCATCAACTTGTTTTGGTAAGATAGTGTAGCATATTAGAACTTTGTCGCAGTATATGTTCAAGGAGTTCTTGAAAGTTACTCTCCAGTGACGATATTCCAATTCAGCGTCAGACATGATGGGGCCAATAATAATTTTCTCTGGACAGAGTAAATTAGCCATTTGAAAATGGTTAACAATGAGTGTATATTAAATTGTAGTAGAATTCTTCTAGACAATATGTATCACTTATGAGTAAGCTTTAATATACTCTGTATATCAGTAGAATTCTCTTGAATGTATGTGTTCAGGACAGATTCAAAAATGGGCAAGGTGGATCATACCACAGGAAGGTGGTAAAAAGTATGTATATTCCTCATCCATTTTTCAGTTCTTAAAAAATTGTAATGCTAATATTAGACATTTCCTTACAAGGAAACATGCTGTATTCATTGACTGAGCAGCCAGTACTAAAATTTCTCTGTTTGAAAGCAACAATGTCTACTCAAACACATGTGTCTATATATGTATATATACATAGTAAACATAAATGTTAGGCTGAATGATAAGTAATATTCAGTCTTAAACAATTTTTTCAGGAAAATAGTTTCTCAAGTTTACTATGATCACTCTTTCCAGTATTAATGGGGCTTCCTTCCTAACATTTGGTCTGAAGTAGTGTGAATGTCAGCATCTTCAATATGTTATTATATTCTCCTCAGGTTACATATGCTAGTCATTTTAGTTGTTGCTACTGTTGAAAGTCCTTGAGTGATAGTTTTTTTGCTATTTGGTAGTTCTTTGTATATTATTTGCATTCAATGATTTTCTCCCAAAGGAAGTGTTCGCATGATATGATTAAATGGAGATCCTGAGGTCCTTTCTTGAATTGGGAAGGTTTTATAAAATATTCTCTCCTAATCATTTTATTTTCTCTTGAGTTTATTGAGATGAAGAATGACACAGAGTGATTTATGTGCCATTTTATGCAAATTTTCATTCATCAGTTGTACTTAAAAACATACATGTGCTGTGATTATCTTACATTTATAAAGGTTAAAAATATACCTTCTTTCTTTATGTGCTGTGTCCCTTCGGGAACATAGGCTATAACACTCCTCCACATCTTCCTGACCCTTGTAATAAATTTTGCCTTTTTGCTATTTCTCCTAAACCCTGTTCTACCATCCATTTATTCAAACCCATCATGTTTGTGACACACTGATTTCCTACGTCCCTCAATCTGTGCTGTGAGTATTAGTATTTCCAAGCCCTCTTTCCTCATTCTATGCTCTAGAAATTTCAACTGCCTCTTTCTGATGTTAAGTATAAGTTTCCTTTTTGTTTCCATTTTCTCTAAAACGTCATTGCTGCTTATTTGTTCAGTCCATGGTATACTCAGCATCTTCCTGTCGAACCACATTATCTTGTTTCATGTCTCTGCTTCATCTTTGAGGAGACTGTGTTATAAATAATTGTAAAAAAAAAGGTGAATCCTGACAAAGGCACCAAAAATTTATAGGTCATAAGAAATAACAAATCACAAAATTCCAAATGTTAGTAGTAGACAAACTAGTAGACATTTCTAGTATACATACAGGTAGACAAACCAAAAAAGAGGAGACAGGATTATCTCTTAGGTAACAAAGAAAAGAATAGTGAGCTGTTACTTGACATCTGTCCTCCTTTATGGCAAAGAATGTTGGACAGTCTCCTCAAAGTTGAAGAAGAGGCTTGAGGCGACAGAGATGCTGAGGGTATCATGGACCGAGTGTGTGAGCAACAATGAGGTCTTGGAGAGGATGCAAACAAGGAGGAGGTTTATATTTAACATCAAGAAGAGGCAGCTGAAGTTTCTGGGACATGTAATGAGAAAGGAGGGCCTGGAGAATTTGATACTCACAGGTTGAATAGAGGGAAAAAGAGACAAGAGAAAGCAATGCATGACATACATGGTGGGATTAAGTAAGTGGATGACAGAACATGGTAGAGGGATGAAACTTATTTAGAGCTACAAGGGATAGGGGGAAGTGGAGAACCATAATTGCCTACATCTTGAAGGGACATAACACATGAAAAGAAAGGAGGGGTTAAGAGAGTGTAAGAATTGCTCATAGTGTCTATTGTCCACTTTTGACCATTTCTTTAGCCATTTTCAAGGACATTTGTTTTTAGGAGTTATTAATTCATTTTCAAGTTTGTTTAAGATGTAGTTTTCATGCTTTTTAAATAGTATCATTATCTCATAGATAGATAAGGCTGTTTTTTTTTAACATTTTAAACAATTAATGGAATTTAAACCAACATTATTTCTTAATTATTATAAATGTTGTATTTTGTGTACGTCCATTTGAGTAGATATCTCTGTGATTTAAAAACTACAGTTTATATATATCAACCTTGATATTGGGAGTCACATTTTATTTAGTAGGATTCTCAATCTTTAAGCTGTTACAAATGAACTTCACTGTTTGAAAGCAGCAATGTCTACTCAAACACATGTGTCTACATATGTATATATACATAGTAAACATAAATGTTAGACTGAGTGATGAGTAATATCCATTTTGGGGAATCAAGCATAGTGTATTATATTAACTAACCATTCCTTAAATATATCATTGTTGTAACCTAGGGAAAGTTACTGAATAAAATAATCACATAGAGGTTGGTAATGAATGATAATATTTAGGACAAGAACAACACATATAAGATTTGCCAGCAGTGCATAGAAGGAGTCAACTGCTAGAAGTGAATTCCACAATGAATCTCCAACTGCAGACCAACATACAGTATTTACTACTGTATTTATGCAAATGGGGACATACGCATTATCATCCATAGGTATGCTACAACAATCATAACAGGTGATGAAAAATAGGTGACATGTGACTGTGTTGAAATCAAAAGGCAGTGGACAAATCTACACAAGTGACACCAAAAGTTGAGTATTCAAGAAAGTTAATAGTTGTGCATGTTGTGGCATCATTTGAGTAGCATTCACTTAGGTAGTATAAAACATCTATTGGGAAAAGTATATATACATTTATTTTTATATCAAGAACAATTTTAGGGGATAAAAGTGTTGATGTGACTACACATGAGCACAAAGGAAAGGGGGATTACTGAGGATGTTAAATGTAAATCTGTTTTTTTTTTTTTAATATTTGTTTTGTGTATATAATCCAATAATCTAGTCAATCACATTTAGATTCTTTTTGTTTATGTGATGGAAACATAAACAAAAAAAAATCAAAAGGAAATTGGCGAGATATTATAAAAAAAAAACCCAGATCTAATCTAATGACATTAAGCCCATATGGGTTATCTTCTTTTATGTGCTGTGTCCCTTCAGAAGGTAGGCGATCATGGCTCTCCCCATCTTCCTGTTCCTTGTAGCTCTTAATAAGTTTTGTCTTTTGGTTATTTCTCCCAGACTTTGTTCTGCCATACATTTGATCAAGCCCATTACATATATCACATGCTGCTTTCCCATGTCCCTTTTTCCGTCTATCCATCCTGTGAGTATCTCATTTTCCAAGCTCGCCTTCCTCATTATGTATCCCAGAAATTTCAGCTGCTCTTCCTGATGCTAAGCATAAGATTCCTCTTTATTTCCATTCTCTTCAAAATCTTGTTGCTGCTCACATAGTGTTGTTAAAATGCATTGAAATACTAAATGCCCATTTATATATCCAGCAGCTGCTATGTCTCCGTAAATGTCTAGTCAAAAACCACCCATGCTCTCATCAACAGGAAGAATATTATCCTCATTCATGACAAGTCCTCATACAGCTACAATAACACAGGAGAAAATGTTCGAATTTTTTTGTTTGTTTATCCCCATCTGCCATATTTACCAGAAGTGCATTGATTATTTCCTTTTTTTACCTGACCTTGCACTAACTGATTATTGCCTTTTTGGTAATCACTGTAAAAACTTTGATAGAGAAAACTTTCTTAAAGGAAAATTAGATTCATCAGAAACATTTTCACTTCAAAACCAGCAGAATTTTACTCAAACGCTATTTATGGTAAGTGGCTTATAAGTTATTGCAAATAATGGTGAATACAAAGTTGGGGTGGGGAAGAATAAATTTGAGAAACAGCAACTGAAATTATTTCTGACACAACCAAATAAAAAGAGAAAAATATATTTTAGTACAAAAGCAAATTCAATGAGTTCATTATCTAAAATCCAAAGGAAAATCTGCAATGTTGTTGGTCCTTATTGGGCAACCTTGCTTCAGTTACTTTCCCACTGCCATAACATTTACCTGTAGTTTTTCTGTAAATATTTTCATTGGTAATTATTTTGATGAGCTTTACTCTTTGGTAACACAAGTTAACAAATTTAATCTCCATACTAAACTGACAACCCGGTTGGATCATTATATTGCTGAAATTGCTAGATGTAACTATAAATTCTATGCTCACAAGTGTTCGTTTGCACTTCTCACAGTTGAAATTTTCTTCTCACTACTAACTTTCCAGTCGAGTTCTTAAAAAAATCTAAATGTAATGTCAGTCATCATCTTCTGTCTCACTTAAACCTGTCCTTTTATTGTCCTCTCTCTTTTATCAGATTATTTCATTTTCCGTACCCCCCCCTTACCTGTTAGTGGCTTTATTTCTATGCTTAGAAAGAAATGATTAAAAAACAAAAATTGATAAAATGATATAATTGATCATAGGATATAAAAGACCTGCATGGAAGTTATGGAAATAAAGGAAAATAAAAACCATTTTAAGAAACTGGTAGCAACTTTAGACAAACCAAAGTTAAGAATTCATGATTCATTAAAAAAATTTTCCATCCTTGAAATGAGAGAGCGAAAGAGATAAATATAAATAAAAGCTAATTTGATCTGTGATTTTTTTTTTTTATAATGCCATTCCTCTTTCTAAAATTGAATGTATACTGAAGACCATTTTTGCTGAGGATACTTGCCAAAGCTGTTTTCTGCATTCTATGAAACGCATATTAAAACCTGACTGTAGATACTTTTTGTGGCCTCTATGCATGAAGAGGGTGACACTTAACTTCAGACATGCGTGTACACTGTAGCCTTTTGCTTCTTTTACTATGAGATATTTCCCAAAATGAAAAAAGGTGAGGACACTGATCATAGCATAGACAGGTGGATATATGCACAGAACCACTAAGGACTGGAAAGGTCAAATGGGTTAAATCAATATAATGCACTTGTGACACACATATCAAAAAATACAGTCAAGTCAACCCACTTTTTTGGCTTCCACGTTAATACCACTCGTCAATGGCACTTATGAATATTTATGAAATATTGCAGATGACCAATGCATTGGCTAGACTAGTGGACAAGTCATACAAGAACCTTGAAAGGACAAATATTTGAGGGTCAATATAGCACATAGAAAAATGGCTTATGTCAACAAAGAAATGATGCAGTGTTTGATAACATAAAATCCATTCAACAATTATTATTTGCTTCAGATATGTAGGAACGACCATCAGCAGGACAAGCATATTCCAAAGCTCTAGATGTAGAAAATTTACATATTATTTCTATTTTCTACAGGCACAGACTTCTGATATTTGTAAAACGTTTATGCATACCTATATAAAAACATGCCTGTTACTTTATATGAATGCGTGTATGTATTTATGCATAAGGCCTTGATGTGTCTGTGAAGATATTTTTGTATATATACATGTATATTTATATATAACCATCTTGGAAAATCTGATATATAAATATATATATATTATACTACTAGTAATACTCAGTTGGAAATAGCACAACTTGTAAGTCTATCAAAACAAATTGGTACCTGAGGAGAAAAATTAGAAAGAAAGAAAAGAACTAGAAACATCTGAACAAGGTGAATAAATCGTCCAGTGTCTTAAGTTTTTAGTCCAAAGAAAGAACACCAAGTGAGTAATAGAGATAAAACATAGAGTGCTCAATACGCTAAGTCGAGCAGGGATAAATAAAATAAATCCTAAACTACCAAGAATAGCTTACCTCGGTTTCACCTAAATGGATCTTCAGGGTAAGCTGGCCAGCTTACCCTGAAGATCCGTTTAGGTGAAACCTAGGTAGGTTGTTCTTGGCTCTTTAGGATTTATTTCATTTATATATATATATATATATATATCCAAATGAGAGAAAGAACAGATGGAGTAAACATCCACTGTTCATAGCATTTACTTTTTAAAAAGTGCTCAGTACAAAGTAGAGCAATATATTACTATTATATTTTTATTATAAGAGACTATAATAAAAACATTTTGAAATCGTTACACAAAAGCTTTCATGTTTCAGTATTATGATTGTATTTCTTCAAGCAATGGTGAGTAAGAAATACAGTGGTAAGTAAGAAATGCAATCATCTTATTGAAACTTGAAAGCTTTTGTGTTGTGATTTCAAAATGTTTTAACATAAGCTCTTATAATAAAAATATAATAATAATATATAAAAAGAACAATTAGGAAGCATTTATCAATCTATTATGTTTCACTTTTTTAAAACTTTCATCAGAGAATGAGATATGGAAAAATATTTCTGATATCTTGTATTTTTGTCTTGTTTGATTTTCATTGGTTAAGCAGACTAGAACTGCGATACACTTAAACACATAACTTACACACAATTATATATATATATATATATATATATATATATATATATGTATGTATGTATGTATGTATGTATGTATGTATATTAAATTTCCAATGAACAGTGGCTAACCACAAATAGCAATTTCATTCATTTTCATGCAATCATCACATGGTCAGCTGCATGATGATTACGTGAAAGCACATGAGACTGTTAGTCGTGGTTGTCCACTGTTCACAGGAAATTTAATTAAAATATATTAAAGTTCTGCCTGTTCATATGGCATTGAGCTCTCTTTCTCCCATGTGCTTTTATAGCAGAGTCTCTTAGGAGTTACTTATTTTATTCATATGTTTATATATATATATATATATATATATATATATATATATATATATATATATATATACACACACATACAGGGTGACAATAAAGTCACTGTACAGTTACTTACAATAACAATCAAGACAAAGCAATTTATCAACAGTCCAGAAATTTATTATTAAAATGGTTCTGGTTAATAACAATAAAATGCTATGGTAAACAATAGTAAATCAATTACCGATACTGTTCAAACTGCAAGTCACCTGCTTCTATGCTTTGCATTTTTTATTATTAGTAACTATATAGTGAATTTATTGCCACCCTATATATATATATATATATATATATATATATATATATATATATATATATATATATAATCATTTCATCCATCCCAAGCAAGTTGATAATGCTACTAAGATTCAGTGGTTTACTGGAGGTGAAAGAAAATGAGAAGACTTTAGGAGAAGAATCTGGAAACCCACTCCTAAGCAAAAAATAACGGATAAACCTCTACTCCTTTTCCAAAGATGGGGAAGAACTGTGAACTGGGTGATAGGCAAACCTCTTGACTCCTATTAAATATGTCAGAAAACAATATTCCAACACAGAGACTCAGGTCTGAATCTAACCAGGGTCAATCTGTCAAGGAGGTGACTTCTTGATAAGACAGGTTTATGCAGACAATCACACTTTGTGGCACCATCAGGAAGTGCTTGTAAACCCTACCCCATTGAGCATACCACAAATTCCACTCAAACATACTTTAGAATCACAGGTCAGATATGGGCAGATTTGGAATGCACCTTATTGACTGCATGACACATCAAATAAGTGCAGGTCCAGTAAAAGCAGAAACTGCACTTTATTAGCTATCTGTAATTTTTGGTTCTTCAGTTTGTGTGTGTGTGTGTGTCTCACTTTCACTCTCTTATATATATACATATATATGTATACCTGCATCTACATCAATATGTTTCTCTCAGTTATTTGACAAAATCTGAGATTACTGAATAGATAGCTAAAAAAAGAATGATATTAATCTGTATTTATACAGATTACTGAACTTCAGTCAGATTATTAAGGTAAAAATACATGCTAAATTTGACTTTTCTGTAGTATTTTGAACATTTGTTACAGAAAATAAATGAATTGAGCATTATTTTTCAGATCTTGTAGTTAATTAGTCTTCTTGATTTGCAGTCTCAACAATTATTATTCAAGACTTTTCATTTGATTCTGTTAATTTGGAATGAGTTGAATATTGATTTGAATTGATACTATTATTATGTCTATTTGCTATTATTATGTCTATTTGCTATTATTATGTCTATTTGTATGCTCTTATTATGTCTATTTGTATGCTCTTATTATGTCTATTTGTATGCTCTTATTATGTCTATTTGCTATTATTATGTCTATTTGCTCTTATTATGTCTATTTGCATGCTCTTATTATGTCTATTTGCTATTATTATGTCTATTTGCTATTAATATGTCTATTTGTATGCTCTTATTATGTCTATTTGTATGCTATGTTTTTTCTATAAATCAAAGAGATTCTGAACTGGAATAGGTTATGCTTTCTGGCCAGGAAAGCTACTTAATAATAATATTAAGTTGGAAGAAATTATGAAAAAAGGAGAAGGAAAAAGTGTGTGAAGGAAGAAACACAAGTGGGATTCACAAAAGCTCAAGAAAAATTAAAAGAAAAATGTCAAAATATATATATATATATATATATATATATATATATATATATATATATATATATATATCTTATCAAAACTATCTTTCCTTTTTCCATAATATATTTTGAGACATAGAAAAGATTTAACACATGTTGAAAAATAGAAAGTAACAAGGTTATTGAGTGACAGAATGTTTCCATTGGAGATACCAACGGAATTTCACAGAGATCATCAAACAATAAAGAGGGCTGCTGAAAATATAACGAAGTTGAGAACTAGAAGCAAATGAAAAGTCTTTAAGTCTCTTCAAAGGAAGCATAAACTAAAGTGAGTTATAGCAAACATCCCACTCTTGATCAGTATTCAGGTTTTTAGTGGAGGACAAAAAGTATTCTACATGCTGTAGAATTTAAATGTCCTATGAGGCTGGCATCCCATTCCCACCCCTTCACCGTTAAAACTGTTAGATGTAGACATCTCTTCTACTCCAATAGCTTCATGTCTTGCACATCTCTCCTGTGGAACTCCCTTCCTTATTCCTGTTTCCCTGACAACTATAATCTCCAACTGTTTAAGTGTAATGTCAATCGACATCTCCAGTTGCCTTGATCTATCCACTTCGCTTCTCCACATCCTTTCACCTTTCATTCCTAACTGCTCTCACTCCAAATCTTCTGTAACCTCCTTGCCTTGATCGATCCACTATCTTTCTCCACATCCTCTCCTTTACCACTCCTATCTGCTCTTCCTCCAAACCTTCTGTAACCCCTTGCATGCTAGTGGCCTCCAGCCTTGCTTGGGGTGATAAGCTTAAAAAAAAAAGAAAAAGAATACTTCGCGAATTGGAATTTGTTAAGAAACCAATTAGGCAAACTTAGTAAAGCAATATTTAGGCCAAGACATACATAAATATTAAATTTTCTAAAGTAATTTTTACAGATGAATTTTGGGTGACACCTGATGGCTTGATGGATGGGCCAGAAAATGGGTTTTATCCAATGCAGATGTGCTTGTAGCTAAAAGAAGACAGCAAGGAGATGGCAATGTGATGATATAGATTGGAATTTTCTACCAAACCATTATATTAGCTTAAGACCTCTGAAATTTAATAAAAACTGTTTTTTTCCTTTTTGTCTATAATATATGTTGCAACATGGGTAAAAGGAAGTATCTAAAAACTGCTAAAAAACAGAAAAGTTTATTCAGTGAGGGAATACCCACATTGGAGATATCAAAGGAGCTTCACAGAGATCATCAAACAATAAAGAGGGCTGTTGAAAATATAAGTAAGTTGAGAACTAGAAGCAAACACTTTAAGAACTTGTCTCCATGACAGAAATGTAAACTAAAGCAACTTATAGTGAAACAACCACTCTTGACCAATGCTCAGATTTTTGAAAAGGCTGAAATTAACAGAGTCAAGGTCAAAACGTGTAGAATACTTCCCAACATTGGATCTTATCTAGAAATCTCCTAGGAAAACTCTTCTCAGTAAAGTAAATGTTTTAAAGTGTGAAAATTGTGCCAAATTGAAAATTGACTCTTCTAAAGTAATTTTCATGGACAAATCATGGGTAATGCTCGATTGACCTGATGGATGGGTTAAAGGATGGATTTTATCCAGTGCACATGAATTTCACTTCCCTCATTGAGCCACCATGATTAGGTCAGAGGATAGATCAGCTGGCAGCTTCTGATCTTCGGCAGTTCACCTTCAATCTTTTGTTTCGTCTGCATACATATTCAATACAGATCAGAGTATGCTCTTAGGCAGATCATTAATATAAATCCAAAAGAGGATAGGACCAAAGAGAGAACTCTGAAGAATGCCAGCATTTTATGTGCTTCTGATAAATGGCCTTTAACAATAACCTCATGGACCTATATGTTAGTTAGAACTTGATAAGTGAGAAAACCCTACAAGAGATTCCATAGCTGGAGAATTTATGTAGCAACCACTAATACCTACCACACATTGCCTTTGATATAACTAGGGCAATGATCCTTGTTATGAATTTATTACCAAGTGCCTCACTGATTCTGTCCCTAATGATAGTTAAGACATCAGCTGTGAACCTAGGAGAGGGAAATTCATACTGGTTATTGCTCAGGAGGTTGTTCCTGTTGTGGTGTTTAACAACCTTCTAAATTGTATGGCTTTCGGTATAAAAACTTCTCATATTGTAAGGAATAAAAAAGAAACCGCCACAACAAAATACTTTCTGGTAAAATTATCTGATGAAAAATGATTTTTTTTTATGTCATATCTTTTTCGGGGAAAGAAGATCATATATTTTAAAGAAACAGTTAATTTATTGAAAAATAATTTCATCACAAATAAGCCTGCTTTTACTGCCTTTCAAAACCGTGTAAATTTCTTAGGGGAATAACTTATTTTGTGCTTGACAGCTAAATCAGCTTTCTCAAATGTTTATGCAGAATTTTATTTTGTGTTTCTTCTCTTTTCTTAAAACACAGGAGAAACTGCTTCTCAAATGATAGGCTTCAAACAACTGAGAATAATTTATTTTCTTAAGAGCAATTAACTATCATATTAATTTCATTTTTGAAAGTATCATTTCCAATTCAACGATTTTGCTGTTTGTCAAAGATAATTTTTCTAATCATTCTCAGTTTACTTATCTAATTTATTTGAGATATTAATACAGTCACCTTGAATAAGTGAGTGTTTTAATTACTTAGAGATGGGCTTTGCAAGATCCTTCCTCTATAAATACCTGATAAAAGATGAATATTTCTCATTGACAATTGTCTTAATAGAAATTGTTATCATCATCAGTGTAATCTGCTGGAATTAATTTTCATTAAAACAATCATGTAAGATTATTTTCAATTCAGGAAGGTTACCGTATATAAATGCGGATAGGTCATATTGGTAGATAGGTCACACCTTTTGTTCGGGGTTGTCAAAGTGGATATTGCAGTTGACTTGCAGATAGATCGAACTATAATCTGGAGAGTTATATGGCTCTTTTTAAACACCTTTATTTCAAAACTTTGCTTACATATATTAAAAGATAAGAAAAGTGTTTATTCATTTCGATATAGTTGTTAAACTTTATCAGGGTGGAAATACAAAAATTCTTCGTCATCATCACTGTCAAACAATCTTTTCATTTGTATTTACTTATTGAGTGTGGGGCTACTCTGTTTAGACAAAAACTTGGATACCAGTAATTGCTTCAGTCCAAAAAATCACTTGAAAATGATAGACTTTCATTGTAAATCAGATGATAAATGGTAAATATGAGCAGTGGAGTTGTTTAACTCAGTCGATCCACCAAATCTATAAATCGACCATTCGCCCTTGCATGGAGTATTGCTGCCATATATGGTCTGGAGCCCCTGCTGTTTGCCTCAGGGTTCTTGATAAGATCCAGAGACAGATATGCAATGTAATTGGCCCTGATCTGTCATCTCGTCTGCAGTCGCTCTCTCACAGACGCGACGTTGCTTCGCTCTGTCTTTTTTACAAATACTTTCATGGTAATTGCTCCGATGAGCTGCTTTCGCTGGTTCCTAGGCCTCATGAATTTAAATGTCCTACGAGGCTGGCATCCTGTTCCCACCCCTTCACCGTTGAAACTGTTAGATGTAGACGTATCTTCTACTCCAATAGCTTCATCTCGCCTGTGGAACTCCCTTCCCTATTCCTGTTTCCCTGACAAATACAATCTCCAACTATTTAAGTGTAACGTCAATCGACATCTCCAGTTCCCTTGATCTAACCACTTCCCTTCTCCACATCCTTTCACCTTTCATTCCTATCTGCTCTCGCTCCAAATCTTCTGTAACCCCCTTGCCTTGATCGATCCACTATCTTTCTCCACATCCTCTCCTTTACCACTCCTATCTGCTCTACCTCCAAACCTTCTGTAACCACTTGCGTGCTAGTAGCCACCAGCCTTGCTTGGGGTGATAAGCTTTAAAAAAAAAAAAAAAGAGACAAGTGTATAAAATTAAAATCTTGGGAAAAACTAAATTTTTTCCTGACTACTCATACACCACAGTCTAGTTCAGATTCTCTATGATATCAAGTGGATAGGTCACAGCCCTAATTTTTATTGAAAATTTGGTGAAAAATCATGTGATCTATCAGAGTATATATGGTAGATTTTGAAATATATTTTATTGAAGTGTTTTCCTTCAGATTTGTTATTTTAATAGCATAGCATTTTATTCCAAATCCTCTTCTGCCTTCATCAAAATTTTAAGGCTGTAGGTTGAACAATTCTTTCATAAGTTTCATAGTAAATGATTTTGATTAAAGTTTTTAATTTTAACATTGTAAAACTAATAAAAAAGAAGCAACTAGATCTCTCATATGGAAAATTATTTTTTATTTAACTCCAGACTTCATGAATAAATACTATTTTATTGGTGTCACCAGTTTATATTTTTAATTTTGTTGGTGTACATTGTTTGTTTTTGATTTTGTTGACTTCATATTATAATAGGGTCAGTTGGGTACCATCTGTGAAAAAAATAGCACAATGACACAATTTACTCCACCAGAAATTTGGAAACGGCATGCTGTACTGCTTATTCATTCATCTTGGAAGCTTCAATACAAACATTTCAGAGTATTTAGGTGTGAAGCTGGAGGACAGTTCAGAGGATTTGGAAAGAGTTGGATGAGTCTAATGGTGATTACAAAGGTATGGCAGCTTGGAAAACTCCCTCTGATTGTTCTGATAAAAAAGAACTCCCAAGTTTGATAGTGAGGGCCTCAGACTCAAAATGGAGGTCACATCAAGTGCCCTGAGGAAGTAGTGCTTCTCTGAGTCAAGAGGGTGGTTGCCAGAAGAACCTATGTCTAGCAGTAGGATTCTGCACATACCACACAAGCAGGAGAACCCAGTGATAGCTGTCAGGCAATTTCTGTAGCCACATCACCCCTTACCTCTGGCAACCTAACTCCCCAAACTGCAACTCCATTGATTATTATGTGTGGGGTACAGTTGAGTGAGAGACCACCAAAACTCCTTGTAACACCAAAGATGAACTGAAGGCAAGGATTATGGCAGCATTCACCATAAGAGATACAGGGGGTTTCGAAGTCGTCTGGAGGCAGTGGTTGGAGCCAATGGCAATTTTATTGAATAAATTACTTTTTAGTATTTCAAGATATCTCTTTTGAAATGAGATGTCAATGTTACTTTCATTTTTGTGTAATTTAGATGACAATTTATCCATTGCACCCTGTATATCTTCTGTGAGTTTCATATTTTCTATGTCCTCTTTGATCGTTTTTTGCACAGGTAAATGTTAACTATCTCTTTCTGATTTGAAGTATTAGAGAACTTTTGTTTTCTTTTTCCCTAAAATTTCTTTGTTAATCACATGTTCAGCCCATGGTATTCTCAGCATCATTCTGTAGAACCACATTTCTGTTGACTCAAATCTATTCTTCATCTGGAAGGAGATTGTCCAGCATTGGCTGCCATATAGGATGACCGATATTACATAACAGTTCAGTACTCTTTTCTTTGTTTAAATCTTTTTAATTGCTGATTTTGGTTTCACCAACTCGTAGTTCACTTCTAGGGCTTTTCCTTTTGCTGGCAACTGTAGATTTGAACTTTTTATAATTGATGTTTAGTCTTCACTTCTCACTTTCTCTTACTGTCTCCTGAAGGATTTCCTGTAGTTTCCTTTCTATCTTCTTCTGTCAACACTTCTTCTATCATCTGCATATCTTAAATTATTCATGCCCCAAATTATGTAAATTGCATTTGTTTGGATGGGTGTTGCTAAGTTCTGTGCCTGACTCTGACCAAATGTAAACACAGGATATATTTTTTGAAAGATCAGAAAAGCAAAACGTTTTAGTCTCCAACTCAGATTTCTTATTATTTTCTTAACCCATGAATATACACCATCCCATTTTGAGACGATGGACTTTAATATGTTGTAGTTAGAAACCTGTAATTGATAGTAAATCTCCAGTGATGATGAATAATACTGTAATTAATACCGGATCAAGACGCTTCTACAAGGTATGTATACATGTTCTTATTCAAAGGTATGATATCAAATGGGAGAAGGAAAGAATTTGTGTTTATTTTCAAATTCTGACAAATTTGTGATTATTTTTGGATGTCTTTATGATAAAAACTGTTTTAATTAAAGAAGAACAAGCAATAATAACTGCATTGTTTCTTTTTAGATAAACAGACACCTGACTGATAAAAAAAAAACTTAAAAAATAACTAGTAGTGACTTCACTTGAAAATGGACAAAATTTGACATAGTGGTGTTATCAAGTACCTGCAGAAAAATGCTTTAGACCCGAGGGCATTCATGCTATATTCACTTTATCTCCAAGGGCATTCATGCTACATTTGCCTTAGCACCAAGGGCATTCATGCTATATTCACTTTAGCCCCAAGGGCATTCATGCTACATTTGCCATAGCCCCAACGGCATTCATGCTACATTCACTTTAGCCCCAAGGGTATTCATGCTACATTCACTTTAGCCCCAAGGGCATTCATGCTACATTCACTTTAGCCCCAAGGGCATTCATGCTACATTCACTTTAGCCCCAAGGGCATTCATGCTACATTCACTTTAGCCCCAAGGGCATTCATGCTACATTCACTTTAGCCCCAAGGACATTCATGCTACATTCACTTTAGCCCCAAGGGCATTCATGCTACATTCACTTTAGCCCCAAGGGCATTCATGCAATGATGTCCCAGCTTTATCAACAGTAAAAAAGTGGGCAGCTGAATTTAGGAGGGGGAAGGTGCGTCTTGAAGGTGACCCATGTTTTGGGCATCCTGCAACTGCCACCACTGAGAAATCACATAGTGATTGATCACAGACAAATGACTATGAATCAAATAGCCAATGCTATTAACATATACCAGGAGAGAGTTGAGAATATTATGTGCAATGAACTTGGCATGATTAAGGTTTCTGCAATGTCAGTGCCAGGTCTTCTGACACCAAATCAAAAGCACGCCATGCTGAAAAAATCAGAGAAAAATGTGACATTATTTGAGGCAAAGTCAACTGGTTTCTTTGAACATTTCCTAACTCGGAATGAGTGTTGCATTCATCACTTTGTGCCAGAGACAAAGATGGTATTCACGCAGGGGAAACACCCCACCTCACCTGCTCTGAAGAAGGCCAAGTTCATTTCATCTACAGGGAAGATGATAGCCTCATCTTTTTTGGATACAAAAAGCATTGTGTTTATTGACTCTCTTCAGAACTGCCACAACATTAATGGCAAGTAGTACAATACCAACTTACTGAGACAGTTATGAAAGGTTATCCAGACCAAAAACTCAGGAAAGCTGACTTGTTTCATCAGGACAATGATCCAGCACAAAAATACTTGGTTTTAATTGCTGTGTACATGACTGTTACTTTGAACTAGTTGATCACCTTCCCTATTATCCTGATTTGACTATCATCTGTTACCCCAACATGAAAAATAGTTTGACTGGAGACCAGTATCACAGTAATGATAGTGTCATATTATAGTCAGATGTCTGTTCATCAGAAAGAAACAATGTAGTTATTAATAAGAATAGTTTAAATTAATGCATGCAAGATTTCAAATCTCTAGGATCATACCTTGATAGTCAGCCTATGAACTTTTCAGCCCACACTCATACCCAGAAAGAAACAATGCAGTTATAAATAAGAATAGTTTAAATTAATGCATGCATGATTTCAAAGCTCTAGGATCATACCTTGATAGTCAGCCTATGAACTTTTCAGCCCACACTCATACCCAGAAAGAAACAATGCAGTTATAAATAAGAATAGTTTAAATTAATGCATGCATGATTTCAAAGCTCTAGGATCATACCTTGATAGTCAGCCTATGAACTTTTCAGCCCACACTCATACCCAGAAAGAAACAATGCAGTTATAAATAAGAATAGTTTAAATTAATGCATGCAAGATTTCAAAGCTCTAGGATCATACCTTGATAGTGAAAGTAGCTTCTCAGAACAGTTGCTCTCAAAATACTTGTAGAAGAGACAGAGGGAAGCCATGGAATGTCTGTGAGAAAGCGACTGCAGACTAGATCCCAGTATAAAACCTGTCAATACAAGTCATATGCAATGCAGAAAAATCAATTCATGCCTCCAAAGACAAAAAATAACCGTCTGATCTATGCAAAATGATTTCTGAGCAAGTTGGAGTATCAAGAGCCTGGAATACTTTAGTTTTTCTCTGATGAGAAAAATCTTTGATAAGAAACAAAAGCTCAACCAGACTACTTTCACTGGTTCCCAGACTGCATGAATTTAAGCGAGCTACTAGGCTGGCATCTCGGTCCCACCCTTTCACTGTCAAAACAGTTAAATTTAACCATCTCTTCTATTCAAATAGTTATTCTCTCACACTTCCCATCTGTGGAACTCCCTTCCCCTTGCTTGCTCCCTGGATATCTATAATCTTCAAATATTCAAGTGTAATGTCAATCAACATCTGATACCTTGATCTTGTTTCCCGTCCTTCTCTGTATCCTTTCCTCAAACATACCCTCTTTACTCTTGTTCTCAATCCTCTGTAACCCCTTGCGTGCTAGTGGCACTCCCACCTTGCTTGTGGTGAATTGCTTTAAAAAAAAAGTGTTCCAACAGAGTGCCTTGAAACGCTGAGCTCCTTAGTAATGGCATTAATTGGGTTTCTGGGATTCTTATCAATAATTTTCCGCACCTTTTATACAAATTTGAGTGTTCTGATTGTATTAGGACCTTTAGCAGGCATTTTATATTTAACTGTAGAATCTCTGTAAGTGGCTTCCAGCTATTTGAAAACTTTAAAACCAAAGGAGTGTGCAATTTCAAATGCCTTTTCATTTGTTGTGTTAGCATGATGTTTGTCATCATTCATTTGTAAAGAAATGATAATCAGAACAAGTTAGAAAAAATTTAGAGATATTAAAAGATGTTTCCTCAAAGAAGTGAGCATCTCTGTATATAAATGCAAATGTTCTTGTCTATTTATATATCTATGTAGATAATTCGTTATTTAGCTCACTTTCTTTCTATCTATCTATCTATCTATCTATCTATCTATCTATATATATATATATATATACTTGATTACTTGGCACCTGACATTCATGTGTGATAAAGAGATGAGAAAATCCATACAATTAGAAAACTTTTTTGGCTTAGCTTTATGTTAGTTTCTGATTTCTGTTGAACCTTAATGCAAATTTTATCTCCATTGCTCTTTCACTTTGTCATTTATTCTTCCTTTTAGGAAATCCTTGATGTATTCTCGATGTTCTTGTCTTTTCTCATAAACAAGACTGTTTCAGAGATTTGTGAAAAGGCTGTGTTTCTTGTGTCTTGTGTTTTGCCTGAGGTTTTCTGTCAGATTTCATTGGACTGGGACTTCTCAATGCAGCCAGTGCACTAAAGACAAAATGCATTATTTCTGCTTATATTAGTGACATATTTGAAAATCATAGCTTTGTATTCCATTGACAAGCATCTAAAAAACCAAAGAAACATTACTATTCATATCTATGACACTATGATTAACATGTTCAGAGCAAAATAATAAAAAAACAATATTGTCAAACTTCTTTCCTTAAACACACACACACACATCAATATATATAAGGTTACAGCCTCTGTCTGTCTGTTTGTTATCATAATTCCTTCCAGGGTTTTTGAGATAGACCCCCATAACCATATATATTCTGAAACTACCTTACCCAAGGTACTTGGATAAGAGTAATTCATTTTGATGAAAGGAGAGTCTTTGGCAAGCACAAACCCTCCCACTGAACTTTTTTTCCTTTTTCACAAAGAAATGACTCCTATCCAAAATATAGAAGGAGAAAGCCAGAAGATGGGGGTCACATCAGCAAGATCATAGACTAATACCGAAATGCATCATTTTTCTCCACAAATTATAACAATGATTTAAACACTCATTATTAAGACGTAGGCTATTTTTTGTATTAAATTTAATTTTGGCATCTCTATATATAAAGTTGTATATATATATATATATATATATATATATATATATATATATATTCCGGGAGTAAAAGCAAAATTGTGTAACGTGTCTGAAAGCAAAATTGTCTGATAGATTAAACTTTGAATCATTCTATCTTACTGGGATTCTCTGGGGTTTTTAAGAACCAATGTGGTTTCCATGTGGTAAGCAGAATTCACCCTGTACAAGGCCCAGGAGCCACTCAAGGTAGAGGATTAAGTTAAAGGGTAATTTATATGGATAGGAGGGATAAGAGGGTAAGATAACATGAAGACTTGAACAGGCTAAGATTGGAGTGATTGGGGAAACATTCTCTGGGGAGTCTGTTCCACAGGGAAGTGGTTCGCTGGAAGAAGCTGTTTGAGTGGGACTTACTTCTTGCCAATGGAAGGTCAGACCTGGTGGAACCATAGAGATGCAGTTCGTCTGAGCACTTTCCATGGTAGTAGCGATAGAGCAGTGAGAGACTTGCCAGAGAGGTTGGAGTGGGGAAAATAATTCTTCAGTATCTGTCTATTTTTATAAGATGAGGTATTATGTACACTATTTACATTATATGGACTATTGTCCTCATCATTGTTACCATATTTATCACATTTTGGCTGTTGTACACTCCAGTCTTCTTCAGGTGGTTGGAATGTCGAAATGAATCCTTTATTTCCCTTGCTGAGGTAGACTGTTTTAGTTCCATGTGCCATGTCAGTTATCATGTCTCCTGTTAATTACCCTCTCCAAGTTCTCCAATGCCTTAACCAGGTATTGGTCTCACAACTCTTTGGATCCCGTCACTGGATCAAACCAACTTTTATCCACTGTGCCATGTGTCCTTAAGGACATCTGTGTATGAATTTCTGGAACTTATAAACTTAATGTCTTAAGGATCATATTTTTACCAGTGTTCATATTGCAATTTTTCTCCAAAAGGACTCGGAGATGCTTTTGAACTCTATCAAGACAAGAAAGTGAGAACTGGGCAGCTCCTTCCGAAATATGACACCAGTACTCCATTTTTGGCATAATCTGGCTCTTATAAAGAGGATAGCATGAGGAGTCAGATACTTACTGCAGCAGTACTGGGAATTGATCATTTTACCTGCATCTTTAGCAATAGATTGTATATAGGAATTCAACTTGAGGTCAGGTATGAGTTTGAGGACCAATATTCTCACAAGGCACAGGGCCTTCTTGAGGGGACATCTGATCATCGTTACTGCCGGAAGTTCAGGGTCTAATCAGCAGTGATGGAATGTAGTCAATTTGATTTTAGAAGCATTGAATGTAACCAGCCAGTTCTTTCCCCACTGTGAAGTTAGTGTTTGATCAAAAGAGAAGTCAGCTGCTTATCTCTGATCATCAAGACTTTTAGAGGTGCAATGTATATTGTTGTATCATCAGCATAGACAGTTACAAATGATCGGATTATATTCTTAGGTAGATCATTTATGTAAATCAGAAAGAGGGTTGGTCCAAGAAGTGACCATTAGGGAACACCAGCGTCAACTGCCAGGGCCTCAGAGGACTGGCCATTAGTAACTACCATCAGGTATTTACCTGTTAGAAAGGATTTTATGATTGTAGAAACTCTTCCAGTGATTCCATAGCTGGGGTGCTTGTGTAGCAAACCTTTGTGCCACACCTTGTCAAAGGCCTTTGAGATATCTAATGCTATGGTCCTTGCATTATGCGTATCATCAAAGGTCTCACTAATTCTGTGTGCAATGGTAGTTAGGACATCAGCAGTGGATTGGGCTGATCAAAACCCATACTTCTCATCACTAAAAAGTTGTTCCTATCCAGGTGCTCAGTGACCTTCTTGTTGATTAAGGCCTCAGAAAGCTTACTGATGATATTAAGGAGACTAATGGATGGGGGAGGATTGGTTGCCCATGTTCTTGAAGACCAGACATATACTTACCACCTTCCACATGCTTGGGAAAGATTTCTCCTTCAACCAGTGGTTAAATAACTTTGCTAAAACTTTGGTAATTCTGGGTTGATATTCTTAATGATGATCACTGGAATTTTGCTTGGGCAGGTGGCTTTTTGGGGGCTGAAGCTTTTGATAAGTTTAGAGATTTATCTTACAGAAATTAGTATATTACTGAGATTGTGCTCAGTGAGACATGGGAATTGGGTGAGTGGATAGCCTTTGTCATCTAATGTTGAGTTTGAGGCAATGATCAAGGTAAAGAGCTTTACCTTGTCACTTGAGGATAATATGACCTTGGGGCCATTTATAATTGTGGGCACAGTTGCTATTCATAATTTGGTTGGTGATTTTCCAGAATTAACGAGATCCAATTTGTTATATTCAACCTTGGCCTGGAGGTAGCTGCACTTTTCTCTTACAGCAATTACGGATGATTCTAAATGAAGTAAGGTCCAGACTATACAGCCCTTTGTGATAGATTTTGAAGTAGTGGTTCTGGTGAGCTATGGCTGCAGTGCAGTCAGAGAGTGAACCATGGCTGACTGTTTGGTTTTAGCTGGAAATTTGTTTGGAGTATAAAACACTCCATTCAAGAAAGGATCCTTTGTCTACATACCTGTATAAATTGGATAAACATGCATGCACACACACACACATACACACACACACACACACACACACACACACACACACACACACACACACACATTGTAGGTGTGTGGCCTAGTGGTTAGAACTTTAGCTTTCTGACCATGAGACCTGGGTTCAAATCTCACCACAGTTGATTTGTCAAAAACTAGACTTCCTGATGTTATCGGTTTGGAGGGGGTAATCCCTTCATGCAGCACCTTTGGAAGGTGCCTGAAAACCATACCACAGGTTGACCCAAGCCTTGTGAGTGAAGTTGGGTGAACAACACAGTTAAAAGTCATCGTGACCGAGGGTTTCAGTGTGCTGGCCATGTTCAGATTGCTGATCATGCTAGATAACATGCTCTCTCCCAGAAACTGTAAATAAGGTCTGCTCAGCATAGTTGCAATATAAACCACAGGTTGGCTTTGTGGGTGTTGAGTGAGCATCTGTAATAGGGATTGGCTAGCTGCCTTAAATAAATGGATATCCTCGAATACGAGTGGCCAGCTATTATATATATATATATATATATATATATATATATATATATATGTATTACTACTCTAAACCTTATTTTGTGGATATCCATGCTTGAGTAGACACACTGTTTTTGTTCTTTTAACAGTGTGGGTGACATCTTTTTTGACTTAATAAAGGAAGTATGTTTTCCAGCAGAGTGAGAACCACTGTTTCTCTTAAGAAGAGAAACCACCGTCAGATCTAAAGTATGCTAGATCAGATGGTAGATTCTCCTTGAAAGATGGACACAGGTTTAAACACTGCTGGGGAGTAAATTTTCTTTATTAAGTCTTTTGATTATGCAGGTTAGTATACATAATTCATACTGTTTAAAAAAAAACAAAAAAAAACAGAGCATCTACTCAAACATGGGCATCCAAAAACAACTGTTCAGAGCAACTGAAAATAACGTTGGATAAAGAATTCATTTATTCCTCCGAAAAATATACATGAAGTAAGTTCAAAATTACCCTGAAATCTTTTTTAATCTAGAAACTGCATGCACAATTGAAAATGACTTTTATACTGGGAACTTTAGAATAAATCTGATATATATGTACAAGTTTGACAAGGATTATTGTGAAAATTTTAATTAACTTCCTTGAACACGCCTTGGAATTAAGGCGTGCAAATATTGTCTAAATGTTTGAATCCATACTTGTGTTCTCTTCAATGTAAACAAGAAAACTTAATTAAAAAAAAAAAATTAAAAACTACCTTTCCTTGTCATTGGCTTTTTAATCAGACTTGTATTAATTAAGGATTGTTGAGTAAATACATATTATATATAAATGTATAATCTTTCTTTTTTCACAATGATGATTACCCTGTAGAAGGCCAGAAAGCCACTCGAGGTAGAGAGTCACTGTGTAATTGAAACAGTTTATGCAGATATGTGGGGAAGATAATGGTTAAGCCAAGGGTAACCTTGAAGTGATCAGGTGAGCATCCACTTGAGAGTCAGTTCCACAAAGCAGCCATTCATGGGAAGAAGCTGCTCGAGTGGAACGTACATCTCACCAAAGAAATACGAACGGAATGAGGGTGCCTCACTAAAATGTGTGTAGCATGGCAGGTCTTAGATATGAGAGTTAGAACTGGTGGAACTAAGGAATGTAGTAAATCTGAATACTTTCCATAGAAATAGCGATAGAGCAGTGAGAGGCTTGCAAAATTTTGTCTGTGAGAAACGGGTTGTAGGCGGAAAATAGTTTGTCAAATACGACACTTTTGGACTATCTTCAAACTGGAAAGTGAATACGGAACAGCTCCTGCCATATATAGTAACAGTACTCCATTTCTGGCCAGGTCAGGCTCTTGTAAAAGATAGAGGAGAGCCGTAGGAGTCAGGTACTTACTGGAGCGGTACAGGGAACTGACCATTTTTCCAACATCTTTAGCGACAAGTACAAGTTCCACATGAGGTTTGGTTAAAGTTTAAGTTCCAACAAACACTCAAGGCAAAGGGCCTTCCTGAGGGAACAACCATTCATAATAATCAGTGATCTTGCATATCTGTTTTGAGCCAAAACTGGATAGAATAGAAGTTCAGTCTAAAACTGATAAATTGAGTGCTTCAAAATCAGAGTAGTTATTTTTTTATTGACTATAAAAATATTTAGTTTGTTAGTGAAAAAAAAATGACTAAACAAAGGAGTGGAGATGTAGCTCAAAGTTAAGATCTAAAACGTTTCTGGTATATAACAGATTCATATGTAATTAATATTAAATTATAGTAATGATTATGGTGCCATAAAATTTCTATTACTCAAACTTGCCATCACTATATATATATATATATATATATATATATATATATATATATATATATATATATATATATTATGAAATGGACAAAGTCCAACAAATTTTAAAAGACATTTTTATGTTTATACATTGTTTTTATAGATACAAATATTTAAGTAAATGCTCTGTTTATAATAAACAGTATTAATAACATTTACCGGCCTGAATGTCTAAGAAATTTTCATAGAAAATATTTGTCCTCCGACAGGATTCGAACCTGTATCGTATACGGAACCGTCATATAGCCTGATTCCTGATATGGATGACTACCTGTTCTTGTTCTACATAATGGTGTAATATTTAATGTAAATGCTGGTGGTTGGGGAGCATATATATATATATATATATATATATATATATATATATATATGCAACTCAGGTGAGCAGGACCTCATTTGAGCAATAGCAGGCATCCAAAACAACTTCTCTTTGACCAGTTTCTAACAAGCAGATCAGTTGGAAGGTCACTCTTGCATTTCAAAAGACAAACTCAAAGACAGTTTGAAGTGATGCAGCATACCCTTCTCTTCCTGGGAAAACAAAGCGTCAGAATGAAGGAACTGGGCACCTGTCCTGCTTTTCAGCTAAACAAAGGTTTGAGTGAGACCAACTTAAATAAAAGGGATCAACTGCATGCAAATATCAATGAAAGTTTGCAGTATGCTGCTCCTCTCAATGATAGCCTTACCTGCCACTGTTTTTGTCACATGCAGTAAAGCAGACCTCGCTGTCCACTTGTAGAAACATATGACAATTATTCCACCACCACTCAAGCAAAATTGGTCAACCATGTGTTCCATCTGTCCTAAAGTTTTCAAAGTACCTGCAGGCCCTGATGCATGTCCATAGAAGTTGAGCATCTTTTTATTTTACTGAGCCCTCATTTGTTGTCCGTGACAAGATTGGTTTGGTTGTTCTGTTTAACGGCATTCCAACCTTAGTGGTCATTTTATGCCGAAAATGATTTTGAGTGACTTTCATTTGGTTTTCAAAAATGTATTGCTGGAGACATTTGGTTTTCAAAAATGTATTGCTGGAGACATTTGGTTTTCAAAAATGTATTGCTGGAAACATTTGGTTTTCAAAAATGTATTTCTGGAAACATTTGGTTTTCAAAAATGTATTGCTGGAAACATTTGGTTTTCAAAAATGTATTTCTGGAAACATTTGGTTTTCAAAAATGTATTTCTGGAAACATTTGGTTTTCAAAAATGTATTGCTGGAAACATTTGGTTTTCAAAAATGTATTGCTGGAAACATTTGGTTTTCAAAAATGTATTGCTGGAAACATTTGGTTTTCAAAAATGTATTTCTGGAAACATTTGGTTTTCAAAAATGTATTGCTGGAAACATTTGGTTTTCAAAAATGTATTTCTGGAAACATTTGGTTTTCAAAAATGTATTTCTGGAAACATTTGGTTTTCAAAAATGTATTGCTGGAAACATTTGGTTTTCAAAAATGTATTGCTGGAAACATTTGGTTTTCAAAAATGTATTGCTGGAAACATTTGGTTTTCAAAAATGTATTTCTGGAAACATTTGGTTTTCAAAAATGTATTTCTGGAAACATTTGGTTTTCAAAAATGTATTGCTGGAAACATTTGGTTTTCAAAAATGTATTTCTGGAAACATTTGGTTTTCAAAAATGTATTTCTGGAAACATTTGGTTTTCAAAAATGTATTTCTGGAAACATTTGGTTTTCAAAAATGTATTGCTGGAAACATTTGGTTTTCAAAAATGTATTGCTGGAAACATTTGGTTTTCAAAAATGTATTTCTGGAAACATTTGGTTTTCAAAAATGTATTGCTGGAAACATTTGGTTTTCAAAAATGTATTTCTGGAAACATTTGGTTTTCAAAAATGTATTTCTGGAAACATTTGGTTTTCAAAAATGTATTGCTGGAAACATTTGGTTTTCAAAAATGTATTGCTGGAAACATTTGGTTTTCAAAAATGTATTGCTGGAAACATTTGGTTTTCAAAAATGTATTTCTGGAAACATTTGGTTTTCAAAAATGTATTTCTGGAAACATTTGGTTTTCAAAAATGTATTGCTGGAAACATTTGGTTTTCAAAAATGTATTTCTGGAAACATTTGGTTTTCAAAAATGTATTTCTGGAAACATTTGGTTTTCAAAAATGTATTGCTGGAAACATTTGGTTTTCAAAAATGTATTGCTGGAAACATTTGGTTTTCAAAAATGTATTTCTGGAAACATTTGGTTTTCAAAAATGTATTTCTGGAAACATTTGGTTTTCAAAAATGTATTGCTGGAAACATTTGGTTTTCAAAAATGTATTTCTGGAAACATTTGGTTTTCAAAAATGTATTTCTGGAAACATTTGGTTTTCAAAAATGTATTGCTGGAAACATTTGGTTTTCAAAAATGTATTGCTGGAAACATTTTGGTTTTCAAAAATGTATTGCTGGAAACATTTGGTTTTCAAAAATGTATTGCTGGAAACATTTGGTTTTCAAAAATGTATTTCTGGAAACATTTGGTTTTCAAAAATGTATTGCTGGAAACATTTGGTTTTCAAAAATGTATTGCTGGAAACATTTGGTTTTCAAAAATGTATTGCTGGAAACATTTGGTTTTCAAAAATGTATTGCTGGAAACATTTGGTTTTCAAAAATGTATTGTTCGAAAATGTATAGCTGGTAATACTATTTTTCCAAAAACGTATAGCCGACAAACTTATTTTTTCAAAAACAGCCTTTCTGTTGGACATAGTTTATCGCCATAATCAGTATGCATATGCAGTTTACCATCATACCCATGGACGCGGATGCAGTTTACCAGCATACCCAGGACGACTGTGACAAGAGAGTCCACTATTAAATACATACATATATATATGTAGAGAAATATAGTTTTAAGATGTGCGATATTTACAGGATAAAGTGCTCAATATTAAAGATAGAGCATATGTGAATATAAAAGTGAACAATGAAATCAACACTCAGAGGCGACAGGCTGTTTCATACTTGACGATTGTATCTAGCATGAAACAGCCTGTTGCTTCTGAGTGTTGGCTTCAATGTTCATTTATATATATATATATATATATATGTATTATAAATTAATAGATTTAAAATATGGTTTTACCGCTACACAGTGATAACCATGTTTCAGAAATGGAAGCTAAAGCCCCTGAATTTAATTTTGTTATTAAACCAAAGACATTAGTTCCATTTCCTCATCAAGCGAATTTTGGAGTAACTTACTTTTTAAAATTTACGGTTGTTAACGGCACAGGAAAGATTCATAGTTTGAGGGTTACCGATAAATCCATTCATCTAGACAAGGGGTGGTAGAGGGTTCAATTTTTAATTTTCGTTGTATCAGTTAATAGTTACATTTGAAAGCGGGGTTATGTTTAGGGATGGGTAGGGATGTATCTTTTAACAAATTCTGACATCCGCTAAATTCATGTCATCTGGGTTTTTTTCTAACGGCAAAAATTCTTATGGTATTTTTTCTATTTGTATATTTAAAGATTTTGAGGGACTGTTTAGGTTAGAATATGTTTTATCCACCTTTCTAAAAAATTATTTTTAATATTTAATATACTATACTCCTAGTTAAAAACCAAGTAAATGTATTAAAAATTATTTATTCTTATCGAGTATAAGTAAATATTATTTTATTTTATGTAAACTTTATGACAATGACGGCAAAGGTGGTTAAATTATTTCACTAATTCAATAAACTTTTATTTATAAATTTAGTATTATAAATGTATATATGTATGTATAAAGGAGATTTAATGTTCAATATTATATTCTAACTTATTAATTTCATATGACTTTCGGTGTTCACTTGGATTCTTTTCAGTGTTTGAATTGCTTTGAGAGAGGTGTTATGGTTAGAGTACGTTTTATTTAATTACCATTTTAAAAGATGTTTAGGTTAGAATCTGTTTTATTTAATTTCAATTTTAAAACGTTTTTAAAAATTCTACTTTCAAATTTAACTTTTAAATTTAATCGGCTATATTTCTTTATAAACCAAGTAAATGTAATATAATTATCTACATTATTTAAAATTATTTATACGCATCAAATATGAGTATTCATAATAATCAGGTAATTTTTTTTTTTTTTTTTTTTTTTTATAGATTATTTAAAGATTATTTAAAGAAAACTTTTGGCAATGACGACATAAAATAGCTATTTCATTTCTCTGATTCAGTAAATTTTTATTTTTTATATATATATATATATATATATATTGTGTATTTGGGCAGCAATCTCTTTTTTATACAAGTTTAATTCAAAACACTTGACAAGGTACTGCTGTAAAGTTTTTTATTTAATTTTTCATGTGTTCTTATAATTTTCTTCTTTTCTGGACATAAATTATGAAGAAATTGTCCAAATGTTCTGTATGTCCAAGTGCTTTCGACTATACTTTTAGCCATCATCAAGAATGATTTTATTTTTACTTTTAATTGAATGTATGTATTGTTTTATGTATGTATCTAGAGTTATAGGAATTTTTTATTTTCAAAACATTTTCAGCACATTGATGCCATGTTTATAGTCGATGTTATTGAGTGCTGGCTTTTTCTTTAATAACAATGCTTCCGTTGTTTTTAGCATTTTTATATGTGGATGAGACTATTACATTTGTATTATCAATTAGTATATTGATGATGGTGTTTTGTCGGTTTTCATGTACATTTTAATGAGGCCTATGGTCAGAGAGATGTAATATCTAATACAATTATTTATGAATTTGGTTTGGTCAGGAACACAGTTCTTTAATGGACACACACACACACATATATATATATATATATATATATATTTATATATATAAATATAAATATATATATATATATATATATATATATATATATATGCCTCAATTGATAAATGACAAAAACACATGTTGAAGTTTCTATAAGTCAAAACGGATATTATTTTTAAGCTCATTATTATGAGATACATACACTAAACTGCAAAAGAAAGACTATGTACACAAAACATACTTTACCAATAGTAAGTAGATGAACAGCACAACTTTTATTAAACATATATGGCAACTTAAAAACTAAAACCAAAATACACCCAAAATATCATGGAAAATAAGGAAAACATCACCAGCCTAAAATAATAAATTCCAAAACCCTAAACTTAGCCTTGCAGATACTAACACAATTTATAAAATGAACAATCAGAACCTGTCTCAAAATGCAGACATGAAAAATAATTTTACTATCTTACTTAAAAATTGAAAACAAATACCTTGTAAAGTATTATCAAGAAAAATGCAAATATATGCACTATATACAACAACATCATTTAATATATTGTAAACAAAGCCAGTACTTTAAGCTAAACAAACAAGATAACTAACAGCCAAAAAAGAGAGGATATACAAATAAATAAAATAATTAAGAAATTAAATACATAATAAACAAATTCATGCATAACCACAACTAAGTAAAATTAATAATGATAATAATAGTCAACAGTGAATAAATAATGAATAAATATAAAATGCCCAATGTAATCAATAATGAAGAATGAGTTTAAAGTTAAGAACAACCTTACAGAACAGCTATAAAATAATCACATTGTGGTACATAATTATTTCTATTTTTATATCCTTTAGAGTAATATGTGCATTCCCACCTATTCAAAAATCATTAAGATAACACAAAAAAACAGAAATACCTGACTTTGCTAATCATAATGCTCCACTGACCAGCATATATAGTTGAGCTACCACACAACACATATATCCTGAAAATTGTGTTCAAGCATGAAACAAGACTATCATCACTTTGTATTGACCTTGGTGTCCATGGTTATATTTCCACATGCTCTAACCTTGACAGTGAGCACTTTTACCCATAAATATTGCATTCCATAAAACTATATTTTATCATGTCTATGAGAAACAGAGACAGTGCAGACATAGAAATCAGTATTGTCAGTTTCATGCTTTAATATTTTTAAAGAAAACTGATTGATTATTTTGTATTAAAGTTGTGATCTCAGCTGGACTTAAAATTATCCCAGTCTGAACAGATCCCCATTACACCCTCCACTATCCTACTAACACACGCCCCCACACCATATATATATATATATATATATATAATATATATATATATATATATATTCAGACATTATATATCTACCTTCATTTACCTTTCAGTACATAGATAACCATATGATGAAAAAGTTCTCTCCATATACATGTAAAGATAAGATTATAAAAATACAATATTTGTATCAAAATGCATTTTGCCATATTTTTCTGTATGTCATCTCTTGTCAAAATTAGGAAGAAGCTATAAGTTTGAGTCTTGGAAACCTTGTTCCTTTTTAATTTTTAAAAAAAGTTATCTTTGTGTCGAGGGTATCATCTACTGATCATATTTTTGTGTGGTTGTGATCAATATATTTTCAAAATATTTGCACTTTTTCACACCTCCATCTGACTGAAGTTGCCTCCTAAAAAGATTATCATCTCGATGCATTTAATCTGAATTCCTTCAGGAAATCAATCATTTTCTCATTTTTTTTTTCTTTTTTAATTGATATCTTTAACAGTTTACACTGTGATTGTGTCCTTGGCATATTTTCTTCATATGAATAAACCACCAAATTTTGCCAGATATTTTTACTTGAAATTTATATAACCAAGTTTTTGGGATCAGGTTGAGATCATAGACAAAGAACACCATTGGAAAATTCGTAAACTTAAGGAATCAGCACATATGCTAGGCTACAAAAATCTCCTGAGCCGACCAAGCATAGAAATGAATACAATATGGAAACCAGTAATAAGTAGAGAACTTTCAGAGGGAAATTAACAGGAGATAACTGATAACTGAAATGTGGAACTAGAACAGTCTACCCCAGTGAGGGAAATAAAGGGTTCAGTTCGACATTCCAACCACCAGAAGAAGGCCGGTGCATATAACAGCCGAAACATTGTATGAAATATGGTGACAAAGATGAGGACAATAGTCTGAATAATGTAAATAATGTAAATTTCAACCATTAAGATTTCTTTCAAAGGAATCAACCATAGCCAGGATCATTGAGTTAATGCGAACGATCCTTTCTTTAGGTGCATAGTGCTTTACCAGACTTGTTACTACCCTACGCTATATAAATCAGTCTATCCTGCTATTTAAACATAGGTGGAAGAGTAGAGATGGATTCCTCCCTTTCTAAAGGGAATTAGCATGTATATGAATGTAATGAAATCAGCTGGAATTCAAATTCGTCTCTGATTCCTCAATGCAAGCCACAATCCACTACTCCACTGTCTCTCTTTGCTTAACCAGAAAGAAAATAATAATAATAATAACATCTGCAGTGTCAGATGTTATTACTGTCAATATATGCTCAAAATAAAGTCAGTATTTCCGATTCGTATTGTATTAAGGGTAAAAATTCCAGGATGTATTTTTAGGTTAAATATACCGTATGAATTTCAGCATAAAATATCTGTTTTTTATTACTTATTTGTTTCTGTGGTGAGGTTATTTTATTCAAATTGTAGGATGTTTATCACACTGTAATATATATATATATATATATATATATAACAGAATAGTGATAAGTATTTCTTATTTAATTTCAAATAAATATTTTCATCAGTTCTAAGAGTGATATAACATAAACAGAGAAGCAGATATTTCAAAGTAATTTAGTGATGGAGAAACGAAGTTGGAAATTGTGAAAAAGATATGGTAGAAAAATCAAAAAAGAAATTGTAAACATCAGCAAGAGTGTCTGCACAGAACTTCCTCCTTACAATTGAAATACAGAAGAGATGAGTGTGTTTTTTATTTTGTGGGCACAAGTGAGTTAGAAGAAAAGAATGGAGCTCGTCTGAACCTTTGCCATGGAAACAGTGATAAGGTAGTGACATGCTTGCGACATTGCGTTTATACAAAAGAAGCTTCTTACTGGAAAATATGAAGAAAGTGGTCTTTTAGAATGACGTAAAAATTAAAAGGGTCATAAGCAAGAAAATGTTTGTGGGAGCTGGTGTTCTGAATATAAACAGAAAAGAAGTATAATATTAAGAACATTGGCTAAAGATATGAAAGCTATAAATCTACAACTCTTATATAATTGTTGTTGTTTATCTTCAAAGTGGTGTGTCCTTTCAGAATGTGGGTGGTCATAGATCTCGACAATATCCTATCTTTTGTAGCTTTAAGAAATGTATGTTTATTTGCTATCTTGCCTAATCCCTATTTTGCCAACTGTTTGCACAAGCTCATTATGTAGGTTATGTGCTGCTTTCCTCTATATCTCTTGCTTTCAATATGTCCTGTCAGTCAAAAATTCTCCAAGCCCTCTTTCCTCATTATGTATCCTGGAAATTTCAACTCTTTCTGATGCTAAGTATAAGTACCCTTTTTTTCATCTTTACTTACATGTTTAAAATAATTGTTAGAAAACAGAAACATGTGTAAGCTGGGTTAAAAAAATTACATAAAAACTGATTTGCAGCAACAATTTTTACTGATAAATATAGAGCTACACTATCTACATTATTTGGACTATTGTCCTCATCTTTGTCACCATGTTTATCACGTTTCAGCCATTGTACACTCTGGCCTTTTTCAGGTAGTTGGAATGTCAAACTGATGGGGTAGACTGTTCTAGTTCCACATGCCATGTCTAATGGATGTCAGTTATCTCCTGTTAATTCTCATTTGAAAGTTCTCCACTGCCCCAACCAGGTATTGAACTCATACTCTTTGTGCCCTGTCACTGGATCTAACCAACACCCCATCCACTGTGCCATGTGTCCTTGAGGACAGTCTACCCCAGTGAGCAAAATAAAGGGTTCAGTTTGACATTCCAACTACCTGAAGAAGGCCAGAGCGTACAACGGCCAAAACGTTGTGATAAATATGGTGACAAAGATGAGGGCAATAGTCTAAATAATGTAAATAGTGTACATAATACCTCATCTCAGAAATATAGACAAATATAGAGCTACATTTGATGAACTTGATGGCTTAGAATTTATGGAAATATTCAAAAGAAAAAGGAAGTTAAAGTAATGTTTCCCAAATATTATTGTCTAAGATAAATGCAGAGAATCATAATTTCTTGGAATTCTTGGAAAAGAGGTTTTTTTAGTGTTGCATATTACAACCAAGACACTTTCAGTTAAAGAGTATATACGCAACAATTCTCTTTTACATTTTGTAAATCTGATCCATTACTAAAACCAATGTAGATGAAAAAGGAAAACAATAATCAAGCGAAGATAATACCCGAGAAGTAACAAAACCATTGCAAGTTATATTAAATTTGAAACATTCTTCTTTTATGTACCATATCCCTTCAGAACATGGATGATCAAGGCTCTCCACAATTTCCTGTCCTTTGTAACTCTGAGGAACTTTAGCTTGTGTTATATTCCGTGCTAACAGGAATATAAACTGCGTCTAGAAGTTATATACAAGTTATGAATTGGTATAAAGAGTTGCATCTTTAATGTTAAAAGTCCTATTATGATGTTGTTTAGATTCTATTCAATATTATTAACTTAGATATATAGTGATAGAGAAAACTATTGTTTTTGGTTGGAAAAAATTTTACTAAGTTAACAAAACAGACTAATTTGACTGTCAGTAGTTTATTTGCAACTATTTATTTTGATACTTTTACATTATTATACCTTGTAAAACTAATGTAAAAAATAATATGAAAAGATTTTAGAACAAATTTGTCAATTTCTTAAAGGAAAAACATAAAAAAAAAACATTTTATTTTAAAAATAAAAGATATATTAACAAAAAATAATAAGAACCTCCTAAAATTTATTGCACAAATGCTCCTTTCTTTTCAATAACTCTTAGCAGCCTATTGTCAACATCTGATGTTAGATTTGCAATTTTAGCGGCTGGTAAGTTGTTTGCAGCAACTTTAACTGCCTCGCAGAGGTCACACTTGCTGTTGAATTGCCTTCCATTAGAATAAATATCTCTCTTGAGGATGCTCCACAGGTTCTCAATGGGATTCAAGTCACAGCTATTTGAAGGCTAGTCTATAAGAGAATCTTCAACAAATCCCTTTTCTTTCAAACAGGATTTAGTAAACTTTGATGCATGACTTGGTGCATTGTCTTGCATAAAGATCATAGATCTACGCTTGGCTAAAGACTGGTTATGAAGCCATTCAAAGAAATATTGCTCTAGAAAATCACAGTAACTTTTGGAATTCATTTTAACCCCATCTTTCAGTTTAAATGGACCCACGAGCTCATTGCCAATAATCTTAGCCCATATCATGACCCACCGCCACCTTGTTGGCGTTTAAAAAATTTTCTTGAGTCATGTTGCTTGCAAACCCATCCTCGAGCCCATCCATCAGGCCCATCGAGGGTGATCATTGATTCGTCTGTAAAAAACACTTTACTGAAATCAGTTTTCATGTATTTTTTACCCACTGCAATCTTCTTTCCTTATGTTTTTTTGTTAAAATGGGTTTCTTTATTTGATTTTTTACATCAGCAAACTTCCTTAATGCTTTACACCTTGTTTCCCTTGACACCATAGGAGCTCCAGCGGCCTCAAATATGAACGCTCTTGACACATTTGGGTTTCTTATTAATTCTCTTCGGATATGTGGTAGATCTCACTTTGTTAAATTCCTGGATTCAGCCTGAGACTTTTTTTCCTTGGTTGAATTCCCATTTGACATATTTTCTTGATTGTTCGATGATCCCTTTTCAAATCGTTAGAAATTTGAAGCGAAGACTTTCCTTTGCTAATTTCTTTGATTATATAGTTCTTTTCATTCATTGTTAGTTATTTTTTACGAGCCATAATACTAAATTCTAGTTTTTGCAAATGATCTCTTGACACTGCAAATTGCTATAATTACTGAAAAAATACTAAATATCAATCTAAAATTGAGAATTGGGACTTAATTGCTTTCATGCTTGCTCGCTATACATAATAGTACAAATTATTTCAGTGGATAACACATATCTATAAAATATTTGACAATACCTCTTTTGCATATTATCTCTAGATGCAGTTTATACTTGAACAACACAGTGGATAAAATAAGTAAAGTTTTATTGTAAAAACCAGTACAATAAGAATAAACGTAACAGTTATGCACAAGGTCATCGCAAATCAATCCAGTAGTGAGTGCTACTATTGGAAGGTTGGTAGTTCTTGTGTAAGTCTGAGTCGTACTCAACAGATCCCAGCTAGACTCTGTAGTCCGTTGGCTTACAGATACTTATAAGTAATTACTACTTATACTGTAGTCACTCTTGGGAGTGACAGGTTATTCCATTACATCAGTTTGTTTTTTGCTATCTTTCCTAATAACTGTCCTGCCACCCATTTACTCAACATCATTAGGTAAGTTATTCATGGATTCCCTCTGTCCCTCTTGCTCATTTACATATCCTATCAAATTTTTAAAGTCCTCTTTTCTGATTATGTGGCCTATAAATTACGACTCTCTTTCTGTTGTTAAATATAAGTTTCCTTTTTGTTTTCATTTTCTCTGAAACTTTGTCATTTCTCACATGTTCAGTCCATGGTATTCTCAGAATTTGTCTGTAAAACTACATTTCAGGTTGCCTCAAGTCTCTTCTTCATCTGTGAGGAAATTATCCAACATTCACTAACACATAAGAGGACTGATATTATATAACAGCTCAGAACTCTCTCCTTTATTTCTATATAAATTTTCCCGTTTTTTAATACTTTGCTTAGCTTTTAATAAGCAACTTTTTTTTTCCCAATCCACCTTTAAATTTTTGTATAACATTTTCTGTCCTCTGTTAAAACACTTCTTATATATTTTAATTTTTGTACTTGTTTGATTTTGGTTTCTCCAATTCATAGTTTGCATTTTGGGCTATTTCTTTTGCTGGTAACCATGCATTTTATATTCTTACAATTGATGTTTAGTCCTTTCTTCTCACTTTCCTTTACTACCATCTTTTGAGTCGAACTGTCAACAGGAAGAGGATAAGCGATGTGCTGCCAGGAGGGCCTGATTTGCCCAGCTGTGTCCACCACCCACACTTCTGTGTGACTCCTGCTCAAAACCCTTTGAGATAGGCTAAACCTTCACAGTCATCTCCTTCACCGCCACCAGAGGGGAGAAAGGGAAGAAGCAGAGAGGATGATGATCCTGAGGCTCGGATGTGAGTGGGTGCCAACTACTACAACTACCAACTGTAGGAGTATTTGTAATTTTCTTTCTATGTTCTGCTATCAACACTGTCATTGGCATTCTGTTTAAGCATTTCACCCCAAGCAAGGTAGGAGTGCCACAAGCATGCAAGAGGTTACAGAGGGTTGAGAACAATAGTAAAGAGGTGTGTTTGGGGAGAGGATAAAGAGAAGGCTGAGGAACAAGATCAAGGTATCAGAAGACATTGATTGACATTATACTTGAATATTTGAGGATTATAGTTACCAGGGAAGCAAGTAAGAGGAAAAGAATTCTACAGACGGGAAGTGCAAGAGAAGAAGCTGTTTGAGTAGAAGAGATGGTTACATTTAACCGTTTCGTCAGTAAAAGGGTGAGATCAAAATGCCAACATAGTAGCTCATTTAAATTCATGCAGTCTGGGAACCAGTGAAGCAACTCATCGGAACAGTTGCCATGAAAATATTTATAGAAGAGACAGTGGGAAGCCAAGTCATGTCTGTGAGAAAGTGACTGTAGACTAGATGCCAGATAAGTACCTATCACACTGCATATCTGTCTCTGGATTTTGTTGAGGATCTCAAGACTTACAGCTGCGGCACCAGACCATATATGACAGCAATATTCCATGCATGGACAGATGGTTGATTTATAGATTTGAAGAATGGACTCAGATGAGAAAAACTTTCTGGCACAACACAGAGAACCAACTTTCCTTGTGGTAGATGAAGCTATTGAGTCTATGTATTTGTTCCATCACATGCATGAGACCAAGCAGGCTCAACAAGACATTCTCGCAGACTTCATCATCAGCCATTCTGATGGGAGGCAGGGAGGGTTCTCTATGGAGGGTAAATGAGAGCCATTTTGTTTTGGAGGCATTGAAGTTTACAAGCCATTTCCTGCCCCAGTCAACCACAGATTGGAGGTCCTTTTCGAGATCGGTAGTTAAGTTAGTTTTGCCAACGATACCAGATTTACTATTGAAGCAGGAGTAAATGTAGTGTCATCCATGTAGATGCCTACTTGGGAACTGATGACATTGGGAAGGTCATTAATTAAGATCAGGAACAGTGTAGATTGAGCCTTGCGGGACACCAGCATTTATGATAAAGTAGCTGAAGGAGAACCCATTTAGGTCGATGTTCATTTCATGGTTTGTCTGAAATGATTGTATTAAGTGAAATAATCATCCTATAATGCCGTATCCCTGAAACTTATGAAGAAGGCTGGCATGCCAAACCCTATCAAATGCTTTAGAGATATCTGGAGAAACGGCTCAAGCTTCCTTGTTATTGTCAAGTGCTTGGTATACAAATTCAGTTATGGCTTTGAGCATGTCAGCAGTAAATTGAGCAAAGAGGAAACCATATTGCTTGTCGGAGAGCAGATTATTGGAAGTAAGGTGCTTAACCACTTTGGCATTGGTTAAAGCCTCAAAGACTTTACTGAAGAGTGGTCAGAAACTGATAGGATAGTAGTTAGATAGGTCAGAAGGGTCTCCAGAGTTCTTAAAGACAGGCGTCCTGGGTACGACATTAAATTGCATCCAACAGCAAGGCCTCTGATCAGGAGGTTTTGAGGAAGCATGAAACCACCTCTTAATTGCTGGTGTTCCCAGGTCCACCCTGACCCGGGGTAGTAGCACCTGTTGGGGTCGCAGCTATGGGCAAATAGTGAACTTCCAGGTTTTTTCCAAACTTCCAAGTCTTTTCCAGCACATTCATTTTTGAAAAAAAATATTATTACCAGTTATAGGTTTTGAAAAAATATTATTACCAGCTATACGTTTTTGAAAAAATATTATTACCAGCTATACGTTTTTGAAAAAATATTATTACCAGCTATACTTTTTGAAAAAATAATATTACCAGCTATACTTTTTTGAAAAAACAATATTACCAGCTATACTTTTTTGAAAAACAATATTACCAACTATACTTTTTGAAAAAGAAGAAAAAAAACTTTTTCAGCATTAAATGGCCCAACGAAGGTCGATATGCTGGTTAAACAAACTATCTATCTTAAAGACAGGGACAACAGATGAAGACTTCTAACAGGCTGGAAAGCAAGAGTCGGTGAGGTAGTAGTGATAGTTTGGAGAGGACAGGAGCCAGTTCAGGAGCACATTTCTTCAGGACAATAGCCGGTATCCCGTCTCCTTATGGGAGTTTAAGTTAGAGATGATGTCTGATACCATCATTAGGTTTATGTGCATCTCATTCAGTCGGGCCTCAGTTTGGTGGGTTGGGGAAATCAGGTGTGAGTACACCAGATGAGTCTAGTGTTGAATTGGATGAGAATTTTCAAGCAAAGCATTTAGCCTTGTCAGCTGAGGAAGTCAGGACCTCAAATTGTTTGAATCATGGAGGTATTGTGAGTTTGTTTTGTTAAGCATGCTCTTATCTTATGTTGTTAAGACTGTAGCCAACAATAATGAATCCCAGCAGTACTTCTAATTCTTTCAGAATTATTTCACTGTAATTGTTGAATAAGTTTGGTGAGAACATACATACAAGTATTACTTTAGCAAATGTTGATGAAAGTTATAAGAACATATAAAACAAGAAAATTATTCAGGTATAGGTGACATTGTGTTAATCAACTATGTATCTATGATTTATATCTTTTGCCCTTATTTGTAAATAAAAATTCATGATACATTCCATCTGTTTGCTTAAAAAGACCTGATATTTCCAGAACCATCCATCTACCTTTTGGATCAATGCCCGTGGATAATCACTCTCCACTGGGATTATCCACAGTTGTTGAACTTTGTTATATTTTTTTCATGTATATTTTCTATATCTCAGGTCTTTATAAAGCTTCAAGTAGCTAAGATTTGAAATTTTTAAATCTTTCTCCTAAACTGGTTGTCAGTAATGGCTAGAGAGCTCAGTATGCCCTGCTGATTAAACCATATCTGGGTGGAGAGAGAAGTTATTATAAATAGTTTTTGATAAGGATAGATATTATAAAAAATAAAGGCATATTATATATTGAGTACGTCTATAAATTTTATGTATTATTATAAATTGAAAATTTTACCATTTTAGAACCTAATTACAAAAAATTGCTTCATGGGGCTTTTGATTGCAAATTAAACATAAAATTCCACCATCTGTAATAGTTTTTTAACCAGAAATATCAACAGTTAATTTTTACATTGCATGTTACAGGTGATTAAAATTGTACTTTGCATGTTGACCAAAAACCAAAAAGTCTGTGGTTATCACAAAATGAGAAACCAGTATGAATACTATAATCAATAGTCAATCCACAGATATCCATGCCTCGTGGAATATTGGAGATGTGATCCATTATAAACTATGGGATCATGAAAGGACCATTACTTTAGGCCAGGGCTTCTTACCTGTGTTTGAGGATCAGATAAAGATTAACATTTATATTTGCTATACAGCCCTTGTCTCAATTAATGGTTTCCCATTGGAATAAATAAAAGAAAATGCATCCTGCCACTGCTTGAGAGAAAACCACTACTTACAATGCTGGTTGCTAGGCGTCTCTTGACTTGCTGTTGTATCCATATTTAACATGTAGATGCGCGTCATTCATTCTCTGCCCAACCGCCATCTTTTGTCACTCCATAACAGCAAGTGATAATACTCATTTCCCATGGTTTGTCATGGCTTGACTATCTTCTCAGATACTGGTGAGGATAAATTGACCACAATTTTTTTCAAGCTAAGCTGGCTGAAAAGTGATGAGTGTGCAGTGTGCATAAGGGTGCAGTATAGAGAAATGCATGTACAAAAATCAATCAGGTTGTGACTATCTGCTTGTCTATCTATCTATCTATGAAGGGCTTGTTCTTATAGGGTTCCATGTTCTAAAGGGGTACGTGACTCAAAAAAGGTTAACTACTGCTGTATGCAATAATTACCATCAAATTCACTATGTAAATGAAACATCACTTGAAAAGAATCTTTCCTTGGTAAAAAAGGAATGTTGTTCACCAGTGTGACAACCCAAGTGCACAGTGTACAAAACAAACAAAAGAAAAATTAAGATTTTTTGGTTAATATGTATTATACTGTAGAAACATTAACTTGAATTATAAAATCTGACATCATATAAAGTGGGTCATTTATCTGTTAGGTTATTTTTTCGTTCTGTTTTTTTTAAGAAACTCTCCTTTATATAAATTTCTTTATTTACCCACCTCTTCTTTGATTTGTATCTAAGAATTTATCTTTGAGCTGTTCCAATTGTTTTATCTGATGGTTCTAAATGACTTCTTTAAAATGTGCATGGCTGTGGAATGGATTTAAACACAAACTAGTTTGAATAAACACTTTACTTGAACAATCTGCCACTGGGCCAAGTCATCTTAGACAACTCCCCCACTTTCATCTGAGAGATTACCATTTCATACAAGGTTGTCAGAAAACTCCACAGAACTGGCACATAGTAATCTGCTTTTGAAAAGTTGCAGTTAATTCTGAAATACATGAAAACTCTTCAACAAAATGTCTTATTTTCTCTGCTTTTATTTGTGCTAGTAAATCTTGAAGAAGGCAAAAGAATGTTGTTTTCTTGAAATTAACTCCATTTATCTGATAAATGATTTAGCACTATTATTTCTTGTTTCATATTCAGATTTTTATTTTATTAATGAAATACTTTACTTTCATCAAAAGACTTTAGCAGTCAGTCCTTTATCCATAAGGGATATATTCCAAGCCCCCCACCCGGAAAAATGGACACTACAAAAATTCTGCATATATTTAATTTTTCTCTGCATACACTCAAAATTATGTATGATAATGGTTAATTTATAATTTTAGTACAATAAGAGATTAACAAAAATAAGTATTAATAAAATAAATAATAAAAGAAATCACTTAAAAGAATATAACAAAAGATTTATTGTGAATGTAAATTTTAGGAAAGGTATATTAGTATAGAGTAACGGTTAGTGAAGTTAGTCTTTTGAACCATTACTATTGAATTTTGTGTTTAATCCACACTGGGTACTTGATACAAAATTTGACATTAAGTAACCCAGTAAGAAGTGGAATGTCATAAAATCAACCAACAGTCAAACATTTTAATAACTTCAACCAACATTTTTTTTTCTTTAATTCTACACTTATAGATACTATTTGGTATGTCCACATTTCTACTCTTACTCCTTAGTTTCATTATTTAATAAAACTTTCAAATTGTTTATTTTTGTAGATGACCATGTTTTATCTGTCTATCTCTCTGAAATGAGGTATTATGATTACTTACATTATTTACATTATTTGGACTGTTATCCTCATCTTCATTGCCATATTCACAACATTTAGACCCAAAGAGTTGTGAGTTTAATACCAGCCCACAGCAGTGGTGAAAAAAAAAAAAAATTGGAGAGTTGAGTTAAAGGGAAATAACTGAGAATCCAGAAGAGGCATGTCATGTGGAACTAAAACAATCCACCCCAGTTGAAATACAGGGTTCAGTTTGAAATTCTAATCACCGGAAGAAGGCCAGAGTGTACGACAACCAAAACATTGTGAATATGGCAATGAAGATGAGGATAACAATCCGAATAATGTAAATATCAAATTAATAAATTAATGTAAATCACATTTGCTTCTGCAGCTGGTAATAATTTTGTAGATTTTTTTACTGTTGTAGTTAAATATTTTTTAGTAAATCTTGCTTACTTTTGTAGCTGCCTGCCAGTTAAAAAATCTTATAAATTATTTACTTTTTTAGTTGGACATAATTCAGTAAATATTGTTTACTTTAGTAGTTGACCATGATTTAATAAATCTCATTTACATATGTAGTTGACACCAATTTGATACATTTTTTTTACATTTGTAGTTGACCAATATTTAGTAAATTTTATTTACTTTCATAGTTGACCAGAATTTAGGAAATTTTATGAATTGTTTATTTTTGTAGTAGACTGTTGGTAACTCTAGATAAATTGAGACCATTGTATCTTTTTTTTTAAGAATTTCACCCCAAGCAAGGTTGGAGTGCAACTAGCATGCACGAGGTTACAGAGGATAGAGAACAAGAGCAAAGAGGTGTGTTTGGGGAGAGGATTATGAGAAGGACGAGGAACAAGATCAAGGTATCAGATGATGTTGATTGACATTACACTTGAATATTTGAGGATTATAGTTAACAGGGAAGCAAGGAAGAGAATTCTACAGATGGGAAGTGCAAGAGAAGAAGCTGTTTGAGTAGAAGAGATGGTTACATTTAACTGTTTCGACAGAGAAAGGGTGGGGCTGAAATGCCAACCTAGTAGCTCACTTATGTTCATGTAGTCTGGGAACCAGAGAAAGCAATTTGTCAGAACAGTTACCATGAAAATACTTGTAGCAGAGACAGAGGAATGCCAGATCAGGACCTATCACATTGCATATCCGTCTCTGGATTTTGTCGAGGACCTCGAGACTTACAGCAGGTAAATGAGACTATTGACAGCAATATTCCATGCATGGACAGATGGCTGATTTATAGATTTGAAGAATGGACTCAGATGAGAAAATCTTTCTGGCATGACACAGAGAACCATCTATCCTTGCAGTTGATGAAGCTATTGAGTATTTGATCCATTTCATATTGGCGGACAGCATGAGACCAAGCAGGCACAATGAGATGCTCTCATGTAGTTGGGCATCAGCCATTCTGATGGGAGACAGGGTAGCTTCTCTATGGTGGGTAAATGAGAGCAAATTCATTTTGGAGGCTTTAAGTTTACAAGCCATTTCCTGCCCCAGTCAACCACAGATTGGAGGTCCTTTTCGAGACAGGTGGCCAGGTTAGTTTTGTCAACAATGCCAGATTTACTATCTATTCATATTTGTACATTTTCCACTTTAATATTAACTTTCGACATACAAAGGTAAATACTCTTTACTGTTCCTCTTCAGTATAATAACATACCATAACATTTTAAGACTTCAACTTGTCTTTTTGGAACAATCCATATAATTTAAAATGACCAATCCCAAAATGTAGCACAATGCTAAAAAAAAACATGCCTTACTTTTTGTAAAATTTTATTTAGTAAATAGCAGTAGCTTCTTATATTAATTATAAGGTTTTATGAAAGGTTTTAAGAACTTAATATGCACACAATACACTGAAGGCAGAAGAAGCAGAGGAAATCAGCAAATCACATACTTGATATGTTTAAGCATATGGAAATCATAAAGAAAAAGGGGTTGTGAAATCCATGGCATAGAGAGAATTGTTAGGGCTTTTGTCAGTAGATTTAATTAATACTAGAAACATCTGTGAAAATTTCATGGTTTTCTTATTTGAATCTTATGATGAATCTTAATTCTGAAGTTAATGATTTAATCTGTCCCTTACAATTTCCACAACTATAAAATACATTGTTAAATATTTGAGCTTAACAACTTTAACAAAATATGGAATAACAATAAATACAGGTCATCTGTGAAAATTTCATGGTTTTATTATTTGAATCTTATGAATCTTAATTCTGAAGTTAATGATTTAATCTGTCCCTTACAATTTCCACAACTATAAAATACATTGTTAAATATTTGAGCTTAACAACTTTAACAAAATATGCAATAACAATAAATACAGGTCATCTGTGAAAATTTCATGGTTTTATTATTTGAATCTTATGAATCTTAATTCTGAAGTTAATGATTTAATCTGTCCCTTACAATTTCCACAACTATAAAATACATTGTTAAATATTTGAGCTTAACAACTTTAACAAAATATGCAATAACAATAAATACAGGTCATCTGTGAAAATTTCATGGTTTTATTATTTGAATCTTATGAATCTTAATTCTGAAGTTAATGATTTAATCTGTCCCTTACAATTTCCACAACTATAAAATACATTGTTAAATATTTGAGCTTAACAACTTTAACAAAATATGCAATAACAATAAATACAGGTCATCTGTGAAAATTTCATGGTTTTATTATTTGAATCTTATGATGAATCTTAATTCTGAAGTTAATGATTTAATCTGTCCCTTACAATTTCCACAACTATAAAATACCCATAGAAAGTCCCCTATTTCATTGTTAAATATTTGAGCTTAACAATTTTAACAAAATATGCAATAACAATAAATACATGTCATTATCTAAAGAAGTAAGAGGTTACAAATGAAAATATTTGAAATTGACAAAATTTTCTATTTCACTGAAGCAGACATTAAACACATGAGAGGGTTATCTTTTATCTTTTTTTCTTTCTGAAACCAAATAGGCTTACAGTCATATAACACTGAAACATTGGTTCCCATATCATCAAAGTTAATGTTGAACATGGTCAGTACCTAGATTGGTGACTGCTAGGGAATACCATATGCTGTGAGCTTGGATGTGTGGGTGGTGTAATGGATAATGATTCCGAATTGTTAATCAGAAAGCCAAGTTCCAATTTTGATTGTGTTTTTTGTATTCACTTATGTGCAAATAGCCTTGGCAAAGATATGAATCAACCTCTTCTCCCACCAGCTATGAGTTAATTAGTAAAACTTGTATCACTAAACCATTATTATCTAAAAAAAAATATTCTTGCAATCAAAAAATATTTTCTGGCTTTAAATAACCTGCAGAGGTTTGATAAGCTGTAGGAAATGAATCAATAAATATTGAAGGAAAAAAATAAAATTTCAGAGTTTAGGCAGAGACATTAGAAGTATAGATTTGAAGCAGACTTTAGAAAGAACCAAAAATCCAATCCTAAACAGAAAACAAGGCATAAACCTGTACTCCTGTTCAAAAGGCTTCGGAGGAGTGTGAACCGGATGATAGATTAACCTCTCTATTCATATGAAGTCCTCCCATCATAATTGTCTGATCTTTTCATGCAAAAGCTGTAAAAACACTGTTATTCTACCTCCACCTTGTTCAAACCTGACAGGGTTTATTATTTTATGTTAAATGTACACTATTTACATTATTCGAACTATTGTCCTCATCTTTTTTGCCATGTTTATCACAATGTTTCGGCTGTTGTATGCTCCGAACTTCTTCAGGTTACTGGAATGTCAAGTTGAACCCTTTATTTTGTTCACTGGTGTAGACTGTTCTCGTTCCATGTGCCATGTTTAATGGATGTCAGTTGTCAGATATCTCCTGTTAATTCCCCTCTCCAAGTTCTCCACTGCCTTAACCGGGTATTGAACTCACACTCTTTGGGTCCTCTCACTTGATATAACTATTGCCTTTATCCACTGTGCTATGTGTCCTTGCCGAAAAGTTGTAATAAATATGATGACAAAGATGAGGACAATAGTCCGAATGATGTAAATAGTGTACATAATACCTCATTTCAGAAATATAAACAGTTATGTTAAATGGTTTAACAATCTCTAAAAAAGAAATATTTTGAAAATTACATGGAATTAAAAACAGTTTATCACTAATATCTGAAAGAGTTACCTAAGCATTTTACTATATGTAGCTTTGATATTCTGTTAGATGATAAAAAAATTATATCTAGAGAAATTTTGGCAATATCATAATTCCAAAGTAACTGTATTTTTATGAATTATTGTTAATTTTCATTATTAGGAAAATGGTGTAACTTTGGCAAATTTAAATAAAATTTCTGATAAAAATACTTTAATTTTTTCTGCCAACAAAATAAATGCCTTCTGCTTTCAGGCCAGCACATAAGTTTTATGCTAACACTTCTTGCTTGTGGAACTCACTTCCAGCTTCTTGCTTTCCAGTCAAGTTTAATGTTCAAAAATTTTAATGCAGTATCAGCTGTTATCTTCTGTCTTCTTAATACCTGTTCTTTTATTGTTCTCTCTTTTTTTTTCATATTCTCTAACACTGACTAAGCCCTCACATCTTAGTGGCTTCATTGCCTTGCTTGAGGTGAAATGATTTAAAAAAATATATTGTTAAGTTAATTTGGGATATTTAAATTGTACAGTTACTGGTATGTTTATTCAGATAAAATGATTTCATGAATGACTTGTTTATTATCAATTTTATTTAATGAAAGAATGAAATGAAAGTTTTTTGTTTTTTTTAAAGTCACATTTTTGTTTATCCAGATTTGATATTTTAGAAAAATATATCGATACAAAAGACATCTTTTCTTGTACCTCAAAGTCCCTGAAAAATTTTCCTTCCAACATCTATATATCTCTATTAGATAGTCTCCATGTTTAAGTTAGTGAATTATACCATAATCCTTGCCTTCACTTCATCTTCAGTGTTACAAGGAGTTTTATTGGTCTTTTGCTCAACTGTACCCCATACATCATAATTATGGCATATATATATATATATATATATATATATATATACACACACACACACACACACACACACACATATATATATATATATATATATATATATATACATATAATATTATATGAAAAGATTACTTAACATTTAAATATCAATTTTATCCCAACATTGATGTTTCTTGGTAAAATTTCCAGTTTTCAGGGGTTGTAGTTTTAAACAGTATTTCCAATTTTTAAAAATTTCTTCCACATCCTTTTCAGTCTGCATTGTTACCTTGCCCAGGCCGCATTTCTCACCCGATTTCGATGCGGTTTTCACCACAAGTTTGCAAATGGCTGCCATAAGGACATGACGGAGCCCGATTTTTGAGTTCGGACTCGGGTTCCGAAAAAATCGATAATCGGAAAAATCTGCTTACAGAAGGAATGATCGCATTTCAACCAAATTTGACACCCTCTTAGAGTCTACCATTAGAAGTGTTGTCCAGTAGTTTCATGGCCACGGACCCCTAAACAGCGCAGAAAATCGATAAAACACAAAAACTGATACGCCCTGATTGCGCCTGAACCGCATGTCGGTTTTTAGCGAAAACCGACCGGATTTAAGAGGAGGCCATTGGGAGTCACCATTTGAAGTTTCAACTCTGAGCTCCCCCCCCCAAACAGAGTGCAAATCGACAATCGGTCAACCCATAAAATGTTTTTTCGGTTGGGTATTTCCTAAATGCAGATTAATTTAAGGTCACGATATGCGCGGATAGAAACAGGTCAGTGCGTGCAGTGGAGTGGAAGAAAACATTTGACCACAAATTCTGGAATGGATGCAGGGCCATTGAAATTCAGCTTTTTTATCCCTGCTACCAGGTCTGACTTTGAGCCACAAATGACATATTCGACTTTGTCAACACTTTTGCTTTAATCGTCGCATCTTACCAAAATAAGCACTTCCTTTATTCACGTCTTTACTGAAAAAAACCCGCATACGTGCTGAGTGAAAATGGTTCCGCCCTCAGCAGTCCATTTTCCAATTCTTTAAACCTTTACCCCTAGCCCAGACCGCACTCTGACCTGACGAGGAGTTTTTGCGCTAAAACAACAGGGCTTCCTCCCAATCCATTTCAAAGCTAATGCCGGCAAACGGTTAGCGGCTTTTCATTGTCACACAAACCAAACAAGCAAACGCTTCATTGCAGCTCCTTGCATTCTCATCGCCGGCATCACGTGTGTTAGAGCCAAGCTGCATATGCAGCAGGCAGCTTGACCCCATTTACGGACAAGCCTTGTGATTGCCAAATCATGCATGCGTGCGTGAATGCACGCTAGCATCTTCCATTTTGTGTGAGCTCATTCATTGGTCTAAGTCATGGCCATTGTCCAGGCTACACCAATCAATGACAAGTCACGCTCCCTATAAAAACCTTCAGCACGGCTGCATCCGCACTCACGTCTTGATTTGATCGCCATTAACGCATCTGTCCTTAGATTAATTGACAGCTTCCTCCTACCACAAGTTACCTATTTGCTTAAACGTTTGCATTACCCATTTTATCTCTGCGTGCTACCTCTACTGCGCAGCCCAGTCCATCTTAGCATTCCATACCTATTTCTACCTTTTCGTAGTTCAGTTTTGCTATTAGTTCAGTTTTGCTGTTGCAAGTTACTTATTTACTCAATTGTTTGCCCAACCTATTTTACCTCCACGTTACAGTTTTCACTGTAAGTTGAAGTGCACTGCCTTTACTATGCGGCCCAGTACACCTCAGTACTTCACTGCCTATTTGCTTAAACATTTGCATTACCCATTTTATCTCCGCATGCTGCCTTTACTGCGCAGCCCAGTCCATCTTAGCATTCCATACCTATTTCTACCTTTTCGTAATTCAGTTTTGCTATGAGACAGTTAACTGCTGTCGCAAGTTACTTTTCTTCTGCCTTTACTATGCGGCCCAGTACACCTCAGTGTTTCACTACTTTTTAACCTTCAACGCTTCAACGTTTTGGTTGCGTAACCTCTTCCTACAGCAACATTTTCATGCAGCCAGAAAGCACGGCTCATAGCTAGGAGAAGCTTTTTCCATACCGCTCCACTGTATTTTTAGTTTTTGTATACAAAGAGGTTGCACTGCTTCAGATTCGGCATCAACATCTATTCGCATTCTTACACAACATTTCTACAACCCTTCAAATGGTCCCTACATGACGAACATCTGCACGTCAGCAACTGAAGACCCCTAACACCGTTAACGTTACACATGCAGAACAGGCGACTGTGGAGAAGCACATAACTCCGGTTACAGATGATCATATAGCGTCCAGTTCAACCTCTGCTTTGCACTCTTCTGCGTGCCGTGACCATGACCAACCTGGCAGCTCTGCAATGGCTGCAAAAACACCCAGGCGAGGCAACCTTAGCAGGTGTTCTAAAAAAGCCTCACCGGCTAAGGGGAAATGGGAGCAATTTCTATTGAGTGCACCTCCTTGCGGGAGAAGCGGCTGGCGTCTACTTCAACCTTTGCTTTGCACTCTTCTGAGTGCCGTGGCGATGACCGACCTGGCAGCTTTACTAAGCGTGCCAAAATACCATGGCGAGGCAACCTTAGCAGGTGTTCTAAAAGAGCATCTGCAGCAAAGAGAAAGCAGGAAGAGGAAACGGAGGTAGAGGCCTCTTTGAGGCTTTCCAGTCAATCTCAACGGAGGCAGTATGTTTTGTCACATGAAACGCTTGGTGAGCATAACTACCGTTTGTACTGCAAATCAGTTTACACATATTCATTGAAAAGTAAGAGGAAACTACCTAAACGTACGATTTTTGAATCAAACATGGGCAACACCTGGCCATGCTGCTAGTATATATATATATATATATATATATATATATATATATATATATATATATAATATAAAAGGCTCAAACACTAATATTCCATGTTTATAAGTTATTACATTGGAATCATAATCATGATCCAATTCATCAGACCTACAAATTCAAAAAATAATTGGAAAATATAACTGGGTATAAAAAACAAAATTTTAATGAGAGTGTATGTGTGGGAAACAAGTGTAAGAGTGAAATATATTAAAGTTCTAGAGAGAAGTGTAATAGAAGAAAGAACAGGAAGACCTAAAGGTGAAGCAGGGGATTAACATTTAACATTAAGAAGGGGATTAAAATTTAATTTATATTCTTACTCTGCCCTGGACACTGAGTTCTACCTGGATTCTATCCTCTTGGGAATTTATTTATATAAATATATATATATATATATATATATATATATATATATATATATATATATATATATATATATATACACTGACCACTAATATTATCTCTATCTATATATATATATTTGTAATTAAGTAATTCATTGAGTCTAGAAGAAACCTCAACAGAATGCAGAAAGCACTGGATGGCCATTTCTTCCTATATTTGCGACTCATCAGCAGTGCACATCCACTACCGAGAATTGAAACCGGACAGTTACATTATCAGGCAAACCTCATACTAACTGTACCAATGGGCCTTGGTGACAAAGAGGTAATATAGAGAATTAGACTCGATATAGCGCTGCTAGGTAATGAATGAGACTCGATATATGGCTTGTGGGGGCACATATATATATATTATTAAAAAAATTATACCCTTTTTCCATATTGCAGCATAGTACTCAAAGTTTCATGAGAAAGTCAGAAACTGGTTTTGTGTCTGTTGGAATTTGCGGGGTAGCAGAAAATTCAAAAAGAAAGATTATAAAAACAGTCTTTTAATCTTTTTTCAAATTCCTTTAGATGTAGAACCAAAAATTTGCCTTCCCATTGGACTGCCATCATGAAAAAGAAAGTTGATTACATTTTTGGTAAATAATATTTAAATAAATTTTATCTGATATTTGTTTTTATATCCTTTTTGGTAAAATGTAATTCATTTTTGCACACCCATAAACACAAATTTATGAGTAATAAAATCAGCAAAATTTTGCCAACCATCCAGAAGTAAATTTATTCAATCACAATGAAAATTCAGAATCAAGAATTTCCAGAATGGATTTTTAAGATGTTCTGCATTGGTATGCACCTGCTGATGCATATATAGCCCAAAGGCCTGGTGAAAGTTGCAACCAAAAGAGGATATAGGCAAGGATGGACAAAACCTTAATACTTAACTGCGTCAATTTTGCTAGGTGGTTTATGAATTATGTGATATAGCATTAGCCTGCAGCAGAAAAAAATTTCTTTCTGTTCACCACTGCTGTCCAACATTTGAAACTTTTGATGTATCAGCCCCAAAACATAACAGCGAGACTCTTCTGTGATAGGCTGACAAAGTTGCAAGAGGCTCTAATGAATTAATCCATGACAACACCATTAAATAATCAAGATATTTGTGAGTAGGGTTTTTTGGTTTAGTGAAAGTCAGGTAGGCAGCAATTATATTAATGTAAAGAAAGATACATTTTTATCAAACAGAAACCATTTTCATCAACATTAGGCACACAGTCAAGGAAATAGTAATTTCTTTTTTTAAGTGTCAAACTTTGTAAGTTGCTAATCATCAGTTAAATCATGGGGTGTCCACTTCTATATTTTCTTTAATTTACCAGTTTGTATTTGATGGCTTCAGACCATTATAGTGATTTTCCAAGTATAGCTTAAATATAACACAAGGCCAAAAGCATGGGGCACCCAGTGAGGATTGAACTCACTACCCAGGCATAATTATTCTAGCAAGACAAGTTTGTTAACCATTACACCACCTCAAGGTGCCCAGTAGCAAATTTTTTTGCGTAGCTCAGATGTGACACAAGGCCAAAAGTATGGGACACCCAGTGAGGATCAAACTCACTACTCAGGCATAATTGTTCTAGCAAGACAAGCTTGCTAACTATTACACCACCTCAAGGTGCCCAATAGCAATTTTCCAAGCATAGCTTAGATGTGGCACAAGGCCGAAAGTATGGGACACCCAGTGAGGATCAAACTCACTACTCAGGTGTAATTGTTCTAGCAAGATAAGCTTGCTAACCATTACACTGCCTTGAGGTGCCCAATAGCAATCTGACCATTATATGGCTTGTCTTAAGTTTTGCTTCCACTGTTTATTTCTGGATGAGCCATTCTCAATTATTCATTATTAAGTGACCATGATCAGACTCCACTATGAAGATCCAGATCAACAGGAGTTCATTTTGAAGATCTGTGATGCATGGTCTCTTGTGAACTTGACTGTGGTTCACAAGCAGTCGTTGCAAGTAGAGTGTTCATGCTTCAGATAGTATGATGACATAATTCAACTTCAAGGCAATACAAAATAAAAACAAAAAATTGTAATAAAAATATTTACACTCCAAAAGAGGAGACACATAACTTTAAAATGAGATATAGATATATGTGAATTTCTAACATGAAGAAATTGGCATTCACAAAATATTTTGAAGACAAAAATAGCAGAGAGAAACAGCAAGTCACTCTCCTAATGAATTTGTGTAAATGGATGGGTGAACAGAGATAGAGAATGATACAAACGGTACAAAAACTACTTAGAGCTACATAGAATAGGAAGTTGTGGAGAGCTATGTTCACTCACATCCTGAAGGACCATGAAACATTTTACCTTGATGCAGATAGGAACAATAGATAATGATTGACATTTGACTGGAAGAGGTTCAGCTTGTAGTGTTCTGGGAAGCATACATGCCAGTTTTTTTTTCCACAAAGTAGCATTTCTTGGGAAACAGCTGTTTGAGTGAAACTTGCCCTTTACAGTTGGAGTACACAGGAAATGTAGGTGTATATAAAGCATGAGTGCTGGCTGTAAGAATCTGAAATTGTGAAACTGAAGAGTGTAGCTGATCTGAACATTTGTCCTGGAAATAACGATAGATTAGTGATAGGCTTGAATCATTGCGTCTATAAAAAAAGAGGTTGCAGAGTGGAAATTATTTAATTCTTTACAAGACTCAGTAAATGATTTTGATCTTTATCAAGGCTGGAAGTCCTGGGTATGATGATAAACTACATCCAGCAGCAAGTCCTCTGATTGGGAGATTGGAGCTTTTGAGGAGCCTAGAAGCACCTCTTAATTGATGTTGTTCCCAGGTTCACCCTAACCCAGGTTGGTAGCACCTATCAGGGTCCCAGCTTTGGGCAAATAGTGAGCCCCCAAACAAAAATACTATGAAAGTATAAAAAAACATTTGACAGTATTTACATTAGTCGGACTATTGTCCTCATCTTTGTCGCCATATTTGTCACAATGTTTCGGCCGTTGTACGCTCCGGCCTTCTTCATGTGGTTGGAATTTCGAACCGAACCCTTTATTTCGATCACTGGGGTAGACTGTTCTAGTTCCAAGTCTACCCCAGTGATCGAAATAAAGGGTTCAGTTCGAAATTCCAACCACATGAAGAAGGCCGGAGCGTACAACGGCCGAAACATTGTGACAAATATGGCGACAAAGATGAGGACAATAGTCTGACTAATGTAAATACTGTACATAATACCTCATCTCAGAAATATAGACAAAAACATTTTAATCATAAATATACCAGCAATACATTTATATATAAACAAAGACCAACAATATATTTTATCTTGAAATCTTTTATCTTTTAGTTGAAGGCATAGAATTGCATTAAAAATATATTTAGTTGAAACCATAAAATTGTGTTCAAATTATTTAGGTTTCAGATTAAATAACCTATAGTGGTTGAGATGCTGCTAAACAAAATCAAACCAAAGTGTTTTTTTATTAATTTTTTTGAGAGCTTTGAATTAATAAAAATATATGTCATTCTACTTTCACAATTTAATACATGGTAGATGATACTCCGCTTTTGTGCATATACAAGTTTGTGTGGACATAATTACTAGAGGTGGCCAAAGTTCCCAAGAAAATTAGATTTTGGCATTAAATGACCCATAAAGTGTTGATATGCTGTTAAACAAATCAACTATCAAGGTTGGAAAGTGAGGATTAAGTAACTCCTACCTAGATATAGTTGCAGGATTTCACTTTTAGTCTAATCTGACTCTTGTAAAAATAAAGTATAGAAAAGGAATCACATACTGTCTGCAGTGATATAATTTTTCTGATATCTTGAACAATGGATTTCATGTATGAGTTTCACTTGTGGTATGGAGCACACATATATCCCAACAGATGTTTTAATGTATAGAGTGTCTTTAATACCGCAACCATTCATCATGAGAAAACTAATGGTATGATCAGTAATTATGAAATGATGTTAGATTTGGTTTTTAAGTATCAAAAGTTACAAGTCAGTTTTTTTTCCCTATGAGCTGTTGGAGCTATATCAGAGGAGAGATCATCTGCAAGACTCCAAACATCTTCAATTTTGGAGGTTCTTCTTTAAACTTTGTCGATAATCTGCATGAATCTTTACTTTTGATCTCAGAATATTTTGAAACAGATTATTAACAGGAAGATAGGAAGCTAAAAGAAAGGAGTATTAAAGATATGAGAGACATATCATGGCATAGCCACATGTCTCTCCAACTCAGTTTAACTTTTGAAAATCATAGAACTAGGAAACCGGTAGAGTTACTATGAATAAATATTCTTAAAGACTCCAGTTGCATTTTCAATTTCTTTTGCCTATATTTTTACCCAATCTGGATATGTAAAATAAAAACCTTACTTTCTTATATGGCAAAAAGCAATTCATTTCAGTTCTTCCACTTTTAAGGAGAGAAGAAAGACCGAAGAGGAAGTAAAAAGACGGTAACGCAGAACCTGGCAGCTCCAGCCAAGACCATCAATCACCCAACCGTGTGACCAATTCCCAAGACTGTTCCATTCCTAACTTGGCCTCCTGAGCCATGCTGGGTTCAAGCATTGTAAAGCTACCAGATGAATCAAAACTAAGAGATGAGTGGTGCAGATAATAATATATATAATTGTATCTTTGGGCAGCAATTCCTTTTTTATACAAGTTTGATTAAAGACGATTGACAAAGTACTGTAATTAAGCTTTTTATCAAATTTTTCTTGTGTTTGTGAAAGTATTTTCTTTTCTTGACATAAAGTGTGTAAAAACCATTCAAATGTTCTATATATCTGAGCATTTTTGGCTATTCTATTAGGCATTATAAAGGATATTTTTTTTATTTTTGACTGAATATGTAGCTTCAAATCCAAAATGTAAACTAAGGAAAATAATTGATTTTCCTTTATTGATCTGACATATTTTATCACTGTGCAGATATGAACTGTTGGGAATCTAAAACAAGCAGGATGTAGACAACCTTTCTTAATCAACAACACTCTTCATGGATGTTTCAGTTAAAAGCACATCAGATCTAATGATGGTTTCTCTTGGAAAGTGGGATGCAAGATTGAATCTTGCCAGAGGGCACATGTTTCTTTTATAAGACTTCTTGAATGGAGTGTTTACTCAGATATGGGTATCCATTAAAATAACACTTAAAGTGAGATATATATATATATATATATATATATATATATATATATATATATATATATATATATGATGATCTACTGCATTTTCACAGATGATGGCTACCTAATCACATTCACTCCCCACCTCACAGCTCTCCTGTGCCTGACCCCAGAATTGACTTTCTAGGCTGGCTGCAGACTTGCATGACTTGTTATACAAGTTACAGACAAACAATGTGCTTGCCACAACCTTGATGGATTCACACTTCTGTGCCTGATTCCTGTGCACCACCATCTGCCTTTTCAGTCCATAGCTGGTTGTGCCTACCTTGTCACACAGTATGCAGGCTGTGACAATCTGTGTCTGGGGAATGTCAAGTGTGATTTTTGTTTGTGTGTGACTTCACATGATTCACCCAACCAGCCTTTGAAAGAAGTATGCGCTGACAGAAATCGTATGTCCAGACCTTGATACTCAGTGTATACATATACATATATATATATATATACACACACACACACACACACACACACACACACACACATATATATATATATATATATATATCTATGAAGAAATATAGTTTTAAGCTGAGCCATATTTATGGGTTAAAGTGCTAAATATCAGAGATAGAGTGTATTTAAAAATAAATATAAAAGTGAACATTGAAGTCAACACTCAGAGGTCACAAGCTGTTTCATGCTAGATGTAATTGTCAGGCTGCCATGATGATTGCATCTAGCATGAAACAGCCTGTCACCTCTGAGTGTTGACTTCAATGTTCACTTTTATATATATATATATATATATATATATATATATATATATATATATCATGGCCTTGAAGTGGAATCAAACACACATCACAGTAGTAATACTTCCTGGGTTAAGCTTGTTAACCATAGCACTTCTATTGAGATAGATGCTTTAATATTTGAAAGTGTCTCGAAAAGTTTTTCGCCATTCAATATTAAAGGGAAATTTCAGTGTTGCCTTAGTCCTCTTCAAATCATTCCTCTTGGGACCTCACATAATTAACCCAGCAATTCTCACAGATTGCAAAAGAGTTTTCAAAATATTCTTTAAACATTGCCATTAGTTGCCTCACTGCATTCTAATTAATTTTCACTTTGGAAAAATCTACGAGTCAAAAGATGCGATCTGGGTGATGTGATGCTTGCCAAATTGTCATTTTGTGATCAATAGTCTCAGCTTGGATAGGAAATAAAGATTAACAACCCTTTTGAAAATAGATTGATCTTCCACTACAACCCAAATATCTACTTATGAGAGAGTGCTGAAAATTTCTTAGCTTAACCCACTTCCCAAAATCTGAGCAAATGACCAAACATTACAATTTTCATTCTGCATTCCTTCTTAGTTGAGGCAAGAAAATGTCAGCACCTACCTTATATATTTGCTTTACTTTTTCACATCATTGTTGAGGGATGGGGACCATGGACAATTCTTATGGTTTTGAATTCAGAATTCTCTTCTCCATGGGAGAAGAAATGAATTCAAAGTTATTTGTGTGTAAGTGAATGTAATGAACTGGACTGGAATTGAAACCTGGGTTTCTGAAATTCATATTCTGAGCCACCATCCATGAACCACCTGCACATCCTCCCTTATAAAACTTGGCATCAAAATGCTACTCTGATCAAAGGAGAAAACAATTCACTTCAATGAAAATGTCTGGAGAGTGCCTTGATCACACAGTCATCTATAGTATATTTGTCCCCAGGCTCTTATAGCATTTCATTATTCTTGGAAATTCTTACATTTCATTGTTCTTGGAAGAATTTCTATTATCAGAATTTGGGATATCTAATAAGAAAACTGATGGAAAGAAAAAGAAAAAGAATCTAAATGACATTGGCTAAATAAAAAAAAGTTTTAATTTAAAATTCCCAGCATCCCTTGTTTGTTCACATATGTAGTCACATCAACAAATTTAGTCCAATGAAGTCCTAAAGGATGAGACTCATCACAAGGAAACTTTTTCCACTTTGTCATACATTTTTCCCCAATATTGTTCTTCATATATAAAAATATATATTATTATCTTATATATATACGGGGTGCAATGGATAAATTGTTATCTAGATTATGAAAAAATGAAAATAACACTGACTAGATATATTTACCAAAATGATATCAAACATCTTAAAATACTGAAGAGCAAATAATTTCACTAAAAACGCTATTGGCTTCAACCATGACTTCCAGACAACTTTGGAATCTCCTGCAACTCTTCCGGGTGGTCTCCTTGTTTAAGTTGCTGAATGCTGCCATAATCCTTGCCTTCAGTCCATTCTTGGTGTTACAAAGCGTTTTGTTGGTCTTTCACTCAACTGTTCCCCTCACATAATAATCAAGGGGGTTGCAGTCTGGGGAGTTAGGTGACCAGATGTAAGGGGTGATATGGTTGCAGAAATTATCTTACAGGCATGACTGTGTTCTCCTGCTTGTGTGACATAGTGCAGAGTCCTGTTGCCAGACATAGGATCTTCCAGCAGCCACCCTCTTGACCCAGGACAGCACAACCTCTTCAAGGCACTTGATGTAAACCTCTATGTTGAGTCCGAGGCTCTGTGGGAAGATGAATGAAGGCATAATGTTGCCATCACTAGTAATGACTCCAAACACCTTTGTAAGCACCATTAAACTCATCCAGCACTCTGAAATGTTAGTATTAGAGCTTCTGATGGGAAAGCCAAGCAGTGCAGCATGCTGTTTTCAAACTTCTGGTTGAGTGAATGTATCATAGTGCTCCTTTTCTCACAGACAGAACCCAACTTTCCCCACTATACTGTGTAGTTGTAAAAATATTGAAAGAAAATAGTCAGATCCTTAACTTCATGTTATTCAAAATTTATAAAATATAAATTAATTCCAAACTAAAATAATTTAAATAATAATTTGCATAAAACCTAAAAAACATTTCAAAAACATCACTTACTCATTTTTGTTTACTAGACATTGAATTGTGTCACTTGGTGTCCTCCATAGCTTGCCTGACTTTTCAGTTAACCTAATAAATATTTAATCTCAAAATCTCAAAAATTTTGAAAAACCAATAACATTTTTTCTCTTGTATATAAATATTTGCTACAAAATAAAACCTTTGCATTTGCCTTGATAAAATCCCTCAGAGGACAAAATGCATCAGCTAAGATAAGTTTTCCCGTTGTCTTTATTTATAGTGTCCTTTTACAGATATACTCTAAAAAATTTTATATATTTGTGTATTTAGGCAGCAATCCTTCTTTCATGCACATTTCATTAAAAACGACTGACAAGGTGCTTTTATTTAGTTTTTTATATAATTTCTCATGCGATCTAATAAAGTTTTTCTTTTCAGATGATAATTATATAAAAACTGTCCAAATGTTCTTTTTATCCGAGCGCTTTCGGCTATACATTTAGCCATTTTCAAGGATTATATTTCAACTGTTAGAATTAGAAATAGTTTGTTAGATGTATGTTTTATGAAATGAACATTTTTTTTTTTTATTATTCGGAATATACTTGTCGACAACACTAATATAATAGCATCATCCACTTGCAAAAAAGGCTAAAAATAATGGAAGCCTTACTAATAAAAACAAAGAAACCAACACTTAATAATATTAACTTTGAACATGGACATAATATCTTGACCGTGTTTTGAAACAAAAAATGCTCCATGCTTGCTTTCTTACTTTTCTTTGTTTCTAATGAAATTTTCCTGTTTCTTAATAGTCTTTCACAAAAGCGACAAAGATTTTGTAGATGTCTGGTTTGAAGTCCATGCTGCTACAATCTAATTGATCATTTAGTGTTAGAATGAATATAATATATGCATGTTGAGTCACGTGGTTCTGTTTACATCATGCTTTCCAAAAGTAAATAGAGAATAACAGGATAGTATCTTTTGCACAAGTGCCTGTTAGTTAAATCTAAACTTATTGGGTGATTATCTTTAAAATGTCTGTTTTCTCATGTGCTACTGACTTGCAGAGTCCCAGGAATTTGATTTGGAATCATTTTTACCATTTCCCTAAATGCAGGAAAACATTATGAAAAAGATAAACAGCATGATTCTTAGTTCCTATATTAAAAAAAAAAAGACAACAAAATAAGGAAAGAAAAAAACAAAAAAAATAAACAATTACCTTTACGCAGAATTGTAGATTTTCTTGGACTGAAATGATTGCAGACATGCTGACCTTTGCAAATAACAGGTGGGCTGATTCCAGACACAATCCTTCACACATACTTCCTATGAAATGCCGTCAAAATGCCTATATAATCATCACCTGAAAGATGCTAATTACTCAACACCTGAACTGCAGAAGAAAATAAATAAGTTCACACCTTTTCTGTTATTCTCATTGAAAGCATGTCATGTGAGATTTGTATAGAGCTGGTGAGTTAATATTAAAAAGATGTTTATTTGAAGTCACTCTGCACGAAGTCACTTCTCTCATTCATGTCGATATATTTATGAACATTAAGAAAGAATATTATATTTCTGCTTGTCCTATTCCTTAGTTAGCATGTATGTTACACCCTGTCAATACATCATAAATAACAAACTATTCCATTTTGATCACGTGGCAGGACGGAAAAGACATATCAGCAATGCTACTTGGTTTCAGTGAGAAAATAAAAGAAAGAAAGAAGGGAAGATAGAAGAGGTTTTAACACTCTCAACCGTCTGTTTCAGTGAAATAGAAAAAGTTGTCAATTTCAAATCTTTTCATTGTTAAATTTGTTAAGCTCAAGTATGTAATGATGCAATAGGGGAATTTCTACAAAATGAGAATTTCTACAGATATATCGTTGTCTTAGAACTTGCCATGAGCTTACTTAATCATTAACTTAAGAATTAAGATTCATCAGAAAATTCATCCAAAATAAATAAAGTTAAATAAAACCATGCTTGTGACACAATGCCACTTCCAACATGAAGTACATCTGTTTATCTTCCATTCTACATCATTAATAACGGTTGTTATGAGCATGTTGTGTATTTTAACACAACATTGAAAACTTCAGTTGCAGTTGTAAAAAGAAACCACAAGAGACTGGCACATATATAAAAACAATATCCTGTCTGGTGGCAAAAGCTGCTAGTGGCACCAGGGGTGGCAGTACTACCTTAGCCACTGAAACTGTGTTACCTTCCCTGGTTGGTGACTGACATGGACACGGTATTGCATTTGCTTTCACACATATGTAGAGAATTCAAATAGGAAAACTATGAACTTTTGATAGGTATTCCTAGTGTATCTAATTGGGAAGAATTTATTTGTCTGCACACCATACAATTTTAAAATTTGGTAATCATAATTATTGAACCCAGAGGATTTAACATATTTTTGTTCATCATGGAGTGAATTCATTATTTATAGTAATTTTATTTTTGGAATTTTTGTGTCAACCTTTCTCTTTTATTATATATCACTCACTGAAGCAAGTCCTGCTGATATTTTGGCTACTTCCATCTTAGGTAAAACACGAATTATCTGCCCTTGGCAGAAGTTGAATCAACATTGTTTTCCCTCCACTTTTGTTTATAAATACAAGCTACAAAATAAAGTCATGACATTTACCTTGATAAAGGAACAAAATGCATTGGTATATATAAAAGATTTCCTTTTGTCTTTCGTTTTATATATATTGTCTTTACATTTTAGTTGATTATAATATTTTAATTATATTTGAATTTTTACACACATACACACACCCATCGTTTGTATACATCGATATATAATATGATCACTGCCATGTGCTGATAGCTTAGGGGTAAGATCTCTGACTGATGCCAAATTGGTCGGGTTTTCATCCTGACTTAAAGCAATTGGTTGTATAGTCACACTGATGAGCTATGATACAGCAAAACAGGCTTGTATGTGGATGACTATATATTTATATGTATACATATATATATATATTATTGTCATCCACAGACAGACTGTTTTTCTGTATCACAGATCTTCAGTGTGGCTAGACGTCCGGTTGCCTCTAGCTAGGATCGAAACCCGACTGAATTGGCGTCAGTCGGAACTTCTTCCACTAAGCCGTCGGCACACGACAGGCATGAAGGTGAATTTTAGCGTATTTATTTTTAGATTTAAATAAACACACAGTGACCGACAGGACTCAATTCTGCCGAAGAGTCATGCTATATTAGCTTTAATAGTCACTGTTTACAAATCCATGCTTCCTTCCCCACAGAGCTCAACCGAAATTTATATATATATATATATTGCTGTCAACATGAACACTGTCCCCATGTCCATGACTAAAAATGAAACTTGACAAATATGAATAATAATTAGAAATTTTTAATGGACGATAAAGATTTCAAAACATCCATTTCCAACACTATTTACATTATTCAGACTATCGTCCTCATCTTTGCCACCATATTTATTACAACGTTTTGGCCGTTGTTGGTCCGGCCTTCTTCAGGTGGTTGGAATGTCAAATCGAACCCTTTATTTCGCTCACTGGGGTAGACTGTTCCACATGCCATGCTTAATGGATGTCAGTTATCATTTATTGCCAAAATGTTGTAATAAATATGGTAACAAAGATGAGGACAATAGTCTGAATAATGTAAATAGTGTACATAATAACTCATCTCAGAAATATAGACAGCCATTTCCAAGTTATTCATTTCATTGGTTTCATTTTACTGGAAGAAGTTTTCTGTGGAACTCAAACATAACTAGAATTCTAATAATTCTGAAAACTTCATTGTCTATAGCAATTGTATACAATGAATCTTGGTCTTGAACAATGTTGGATAATTTATGAAAAATATATTGTTTAAAGACTCTATTATGACGATGTCTACAAACAATGCTTTTTCTAAAAATCTTCTAAGACTTTACATACTCTCATAGACAGGCCGACTCAAAGATTTATATTTAAATCTTTTTTTCAAACTTACCCATTTTTATTCCAACCTGTTCTCCTTCCTTTTTTGTTGTGAAAACAAAATAATTTTAATATGAGTTTTCCAGCCTACCCTTATATAAATTAGCTTTGTATCCCTTGATAGCACCCAGCAGTCCCCAGCAGTCTCCAGGAATTGTTTTATTTTCATTATCCTCAGCCATGTTCTAAATCTTTGCCTCTTACCCAGCACAGACAATTACTTCAGATTGTCTTGAATAATGATCCTTTGATAGTTGCCAATTACCTAAAGAAGTAGGTCACAATATAATTTCAATGGAAAGAAGATAATCTTTAATTAATGTACAATCATTATTTCGGCTTGGGGTCCCCAGAGTTTATGGGATATCAAGTAGGTCGATAAATTCCTGGTGGGGGTTGATAAATAAGTCGTAGTCATTTATTACTAATAGTCACCAATTTCCAACCAACTCCTTGGAAATGGCATTACTCTCCTGTCTAACTAATCCATTAGTATGTGCAGTAATGAGGGTTTTTTGTACAGTTTGGCATGCTTCGACCAATAGCAAGTCATGTGCTGATTGGTCAGACTGGAGGAAGCTATTTGTCTGGGTAACAGAGAATAAAAGTGAAGAATGCTGATTGGTTGGTCAGGAACAGAGTTGGCTTGATAAAAGTGGGCTGAAGCAGTGAGAATGGGAAAAACAGGTTTATATTTTGAAGTGTATGGGAAGCAAGAATGGTGGATTGAACCAGTGGTATCTTAAATTGTACGAACGATGTCCGAGTAATAGAGACTCATTTAAACTAAAATAACTTAAAATCATCTTCCATATCTCAGGAGTTCATCTGATTGATTTAGTTTGTTTTGTTTTATGGCATACCAACCTCAATGGCTTATTTAATGCTGACAAGATTTTTATTGCTGTTAATATTTTTTTTTCAAAAATGTTTTGCTGGTATTTTTTTTCAAAAATGTATTGCTGGTATAGAAACCTATTTTTACACTTTCATAGTGTTTGACCCCAGTTTGGGGTTAACTATTTGGCCATAACTGGAACCCTAACAAGTGCTACCACCCTGGGTAAGGAAGGACCAAAGAACACCATCAATTAAGAGGTGGTTCCACACTCCTTAAAACCTCCTAATCAGAGGCTTTGCTGCTGGATGTACATTATCTGCATACCCAGAACGTAGAGTTCATTTGAAGCAATCTAATGTTTTAACAGGGCTAAATATATGTTAGTTCTTCATGTTGTACCTTTTTGCATTTGCTCTCTGGTAATAGAAACAGTCTAAAGCAAGTCTATAATGACAAAGGGGAAAACCAGGAATTTCTGTTCTTTGTGTGATCTGTCGAATAAGAAGATAGGCCTCGAAATATAGTAATTATTTGCACTTCTCTAAGAGTCTTAACCAATCACAACTTTTCTTAACCTGATAAAAGAACTAATGGTTTAGATTGATAAATAGAATCGTTTTCTATGGCTTATCAAGATAATAAAGATTTAGAGATTACTTATGAACATTATTAGCTATGGGGAGAAGAGGTGGATTCATACCTTTCCAAAGTATATTTGTGCATAAGTGAATATAACAAATCTAACTAGAATTGGAACTTGGCTCTCAGCTTAAAAATTCCCAGCCATTATCTATTACACCACTCACAAATCCAAATTTACTGTACCTGGTATTCTCAAGTGGTCACCCATCTAGGTACTGACCAAACTCAATGTTGCTTAACTTCTGTGATCATATAGGAGCCAATGTTTCAATGTAATATGGCCATAATCAGGATTGTTTACATCTTTGTGGATTAGGAGGTGGTAATGCATTGTGAGTTGTGATTTCTGATCCTTGGAATTACGCCTTCAGACATAAGATTTTTTGGATCTAACCCTCCTTGTTATTGTTTGTCCTATTAACCATTATTTTGGATTTCTCGAAGTTGACCTCCTTTCCATATGCTCCCACTCTTTCAAAAAGTTTGTTGGTCAAGTCCTGGAGCTCGCTGTTACCACTTACTATGAGGTCAATGTCATTTGCAAAATGTCATCTTGTCTAAAGATGGTACCTGCAGCCATGGCAGCAGTGTCCAAATTGGCAAGAATATGGAGGAGAAAATCAGCTTTCAAACAAAGTACAGACTGTACAAATCACTGGTAGTTTCTATTCTACTATGTGGATGTGAAATGTGGACACTGTTGGGAAAAACAGAGAGAAGGATCCAAGCATTTGAGAAAAAAGTAATGTGAAAATTCCTTGGCATCTTCTATTGTGAACATAATACCAATGAGTTTGTGCAGAAAAGGGTTAAAAGTTTTATGGGCCACCAGGAACCTCTTCTCACCACTCTCAAATAGTGAAAAACGGCATGGTTTGGACACATTACAAAGCATGACAGACTGTGCAAAACCATCATGCAAGGCACCATTGAAGGTGGATGTAGCAGTGGACACCAATGTAAAAACTGGTTGGACAATATCAAAAAACAGACAGGTAAGACTATACCAGAACTGTTGATGGCTGTTATTGATTGACCATTGTGGAGGAGATTTAATGTGGCTTGATTTGTCCAAGTATTTATAATTAATGTGAGCCACATGATAGGCTCAAGAACACATAACCAGATTTTGGCAGTAAATTAACTTTGAACACATCTGAGTAGGCGTTGTAATATCTTTCGCCAATCAGAAATTTAGTCGAAGCTTCTGTGATTCATTTGGCGTTTAGTTTGACAAAATTTGCCATGGAAAGAAACTATTACATAGAAAATGCATTGAAATCTTTTTCGACCAGTAGTATTTGCTGAATCGAAAATAATAATAATATAATACAATCAAATGGAAACAGAAGCAGAATGCTAAAGATCCCCCACCCCATGATTACAAAAGTTATGGGGATGATGATGATGTCACTTTGAAAAGCGTAATGATAAAAGAGATGTGTGACATGAATTAAAAGAGAAAGTTGGAATGTGAAGATTTTAAAAATAATGAGGGAAGATGAGAATTGAACTTGACTTAATGAGGTCAAGATTAAAGTGTTTAAAGAAGCATCCATGCAGAATTCTGTTCTCCAAAATTGAAGTTCTTATTAAAAAGCAAAGTTGAATTCTCTCCTTAAAATCCATGCGGTCAGTGCAAGCATCACCCAATTCTCTTGCTTCTCTTTCTCTTCATATTAATAATCTGCCTAAGAATATACACAGATCTTTAGGGAATATCTGCAAAGATGAGACAATAATGAATGGCTGCCCCTCCAAATATCTACATGAGCAGAGCTTGGCAGCTGATCTCCCATCAGAACCTCAGAACATCTCAATAGAGGAATAACTGGCTTGTAACATTCAGTACCTCAAAACCCAAACTAGTAACATTCCATCATCTTTAAACTGAGAAGTATGAAATTAGAACAAACTCTTTGAGTTTTTTTTAATACAAATTCACCCAATACAAGGTTCAAGTGCCACTTTTAAAATGGTAATGATGAGTGAGATATGTGACCTGAATTAAAAGACAAAGTGGTAATAAGTGAATATTTTCAGAATAAGGAAAGACAATAATTAACTCTTGATTTGATGAGGTCAAAACTGACGTATTCAGTGACGCCTCCTTGAAGAATTCTGTTCCGCAACATGGCAGTTCTTGTTAAAAAGCAGGGTGTAACTTTCTCCTAAAAATCCATGAGCAGGCCTATTGTGATGAACAGGCATTCTCTCAGGGAAGATCCTTGTCTTGAATGGCTATTAGAATTCAAGTTTGCCCCAGACCTAAAATGAAACTCATACGTTCCGTAACTCAAAATGCTGGGTAAATGTTTTGTTCCTTGTCCCACTCCAGCAAATACCTGATTCCTGCAACAAGAGACAGATCAGATCAAAAATGGAGCACTGCTGTCATATCTGGACTTGAGCTACCCGGTCCCTCACTTTCCAGTCTTGATAGAATTAAAAAGCTTCTATGTTGCTTTGTTAATGATGAATTGTTTTCCACCATACAACCCCTTTCCCCTCAGGTAAAAATCACAAACCTCTTGCTGCTTTATTACTATTTCCATCGCTTACAAGCACATCATGTTGAAACCCCAGTTCCCGTACAATCACTGAAGTTAAGCAGTGTTGAGCCTGGTCAGTACCTAGATGGGTGACCACTTGGGAATACCAGTTGCTGCATGTGTAAATGGTGTAATGGATAATGGCTCGGAATTGTTATTCGAAGAGCCGATTTCCAATTTCAGTTGGGTTTGTTATATTCGCCTCAATGCAAATATTCTTGGGAAAGGTATGAATCCACCTGTTCTCACCCTAGCTATGTGTTAATTAGTAAGACTTGTATCAGTAAACCACTATTATCTCCAGAAATAAAATGAAATTGCATACAAAACATTTAGATTTTAGAATTATTCATCATCATCATTATTTGACCCTAGTTGGAATCTTTGAACCAAAGCAAATGGTCCTTTCTTTAGCTGTATAGTATGTGCGATGCCAGAGTTACATACAGTTTTGAATTCCAAGTTACTTTCTCCTAGACCGGTTGCAATCCAAGGCTATAGGACCCAGTTTGTCCTACTATTTTTACCCATAGCTGGGAGAGAAGAAGAGGATTCATACCTTTCCTAAGGATATTAGCATGTAAGTGAATGTAATGGATCCAAGTGGAATTCAAACTTGGCACTCTGATTCCTCAGTCCAAGGAAGCTATCCATGACTCCACTGTCCCTCCTTAATTTTGGCATTAAATAACCTCTATATGCTGCTAAACAAAACCAACCAACCAACCAACCATCCATGACAAATGGTCTGATTAGTTACGTTCGTTTGTTCAACCAGTTCAGACCTTGACAGCTACGATCTGCAATGCCACATACACTGAAATAAACCACACCCATTCCCTTTGTATTTCACGAGTAAGAAGCAAGTTCTACTCAGACAACCTCTTGCCAAGAACCACTGTTTTGCTGAACAGTAACCCTTTACCTTGAGTGGCTCTTGGGTCTTGTATTGAGTGAACATTAGTTAAAAAAATATACTTCTGCAAAAGTAGCATGGTGTGTCCTAGGAGTAAAGGTCTGAACTGGTGGAAGTGAAAACTGGAGCTCATCTGAATATTTGTCATTGAAATAGTGATAGAGTAGTGATTGGTTTGCAGTCTTGTGTCTGTAGGGAAAGAGGCGGCAGAGGGGAGAATAACTCATTCTAATAATGATTTACACGTCACAGGGTTGAGGTTGTTGTTTTCTCTTTTTTATCGCATTACATTTCTGTGGCTTTAGAACACAGAAAGTGCATAATCATGTACTGAATACATAATTTAAATGGCCTTTCTTGATTATTTATGTTAAATTAGCTGTATGTTGCTTTTGGAAAGAAAAATCTAAAGGAAAATAATAAGCCGTCTATATTAAGGGCATAATGCAAAACACCAATTTGCTACTGATAATAAAAATATGCAAAACTCAGCTGGTAACAATGATTTTGTTGGCACCGACAGTTTCCAGGTAGAAACAATCGTCTTTGGCCAGGAGTTTATGCTATATTGGAATTGTACATTCCTGTCTTGCAACATTTTTTTTTCTTTCATTGACTTGTCTTCTTTAGTTGAAGATTTTCAGTGACATTTTGTTTTCTTAAATGCTATTACAGTATATGCTTGTGTATAGTGTGAGGTTTATGAGCAGTTTTTTTTTTTAAGCAAAAAAATAGAGGGTTGCACTATATAAAGTTAATTGTTTTGTAAAGTTTAAAAAGCATGAATTTTTGGTGAAAGGTTGCACTATACACAAGTAAATTTTTTCTGGAGGGGTTAAAAATCATGCCAAAAAATTCAGGGGTTGCACTATGCATTAAATCAGCTTATATATGAGAATACACAGTACTTACTTCATGGTGTAAATAATTATGGCTCTCCACAGATTCTATATTTTTCAGATGCCTGTATTGCCATGACTACTTAAGAAATCTGGTAGAGTGATTTCCTGTTACCTTCTCCACAGTTTTGATTGATTGATTTTGTTTTTTATGGTATATAAACCATATGTGTGTTATTTAATTTATTCTTTTGTTTGTAAGTGAAAATTGGATTAACATTTTGGGGGTTAAATATAACAATACAGTGAGTTCTACTATTTAACCCATAGTTTTAGGGATGAAAAGATAGATCCACAGTTTGGAATTCAGAGTAGTGTTTCCTTTTGAGTGGCTACCACCAAAGGCTGGATAGACTCTGTTCTAGCTGGACATATAGATACACATTTTCCTTTGAGCATTAGTATGAAAGAGAACAATGGACTAGACTGGAATTTATACTCAGATCGCTGGTTCTGTTTTCTGTGCCAATAAACATTATACTTTTGCACATCTCTGTAGTGATAGACCGATGACCAAATCTTGCCTCGTTTACCTTTCATCATATTATTTCATTCTCACTTTCATGTCATTTTTATGCTTCTTGAAAATGTTCTACAAATTAATCAGTTTTAATCAAAATAAAAACCTCTTTTAATTGAAAATTATTATGATATCTCTCCTGAGTGGATACTTCAAATGAACTTTAATTATCTCATAATTTATGGAGAAAGATAAAAATTACACAGCTGCTGAAACATATTTCAAATCATCAATCTGGAAAGTGTCAGCTTTTAAGCACGTCTAGGTTTTAGGAAATTATATACTCTTCAAGTAACACAATTTAAAATAGAACTGAGTATTTTTCTGTTAAATATTCACACATGTTCTTGTGTTTACTACTACATCCACACACCAAGTATAGATAGATAGATAGTTTGTTTAACCAGCATATCGACCTTCGTTGGGCCATTTAATGCTGAAAAGGTTTGTTTTTTTTCGGTTTTTTTTCAAAAAGTATAGTTGGTAATATTGTCTTTCAAAAAAGTATAGCTGGTAATATTGTTTTTCAAAAAAGTATAGCTGGTAATATTGTTTTTTCAAAAAGTATAGTTGGTAATATTGTTTTTCAAAAAAGTATAGCTGGTAATATTGTTTTTCAAAAAAGTATAGCTGGTAATATTGTTTTTCAAAAAGTATAGCTGGTAATATTGTTTTTCATAAAAGTATAGCTGGTAATATTGTTTTTCATAAAAGTATAGCTGGTAATATTGTTTTTCATAAAAGTATAGCTGGTAATATTGTTTTTCAAAAAGTATAGCTGGTAATATTATTTTTTCAAAAACGTATAGCTGGTAACAATATTTTTTCAAAAACGTATAGCTGGTAATAATATTTTTTCAAAAAGAAATGTGCTGGAAAAGACCTGGATGGGACCCCCAACAGGTGCCAGCACCCCGGGTCAGGGTGGACCTGGGAACACCAGCAATTAAGAGGTGTTTCCACACTTCCTCAAAACCTCCTGATCAGAGGCCTTGCACACACCAGGTATAAATAAAATGACAGTGCATCAAGTAATCACACTGAGTTTCAGTCAGAGTAAAAGTCTGAATTGAAGCCATAAAATGAGTCATTAAGAAATCATTCTGTGTTTCATGTTATAGGAAAAACTGTCTTCATAAGGAAAAACTGAATTAAAGAAAACAAAAAGAAACAACTTTTGTAAAACACCTCAATAATTATTTACACTATTTATATTTGGACTATTGTCCTGATCTTTGTGGTTTTTTATCACAGTATTAGGTTTAAAGCTCTAAGTTTACTCCAGTAACTTATCCTATGGGATAATGGCTCAGTAGGTAAAAGTGTTGGTTTGTGACTTCGGCAATATAGTGATTCTGAGTTCAACCCTTTGTGGGTTATTTAACTTATTCTTTTGTTTGCAAGTGAAAATTGTATTAACTGCAGTGAGCAGTGTGTACTTGCATCCGATGAAAATGTGCAAGCAATAACTGTAGAGTGCTAAATAGAATAATAACTAAATGATATCCCTAGACATGAGCAATGAAACAAGAGCAGTCTACCATCTGGATTTAATAAAGGATACAGTTCAGAATACCCTGTAGGTTATCCAGATCAATATAGGAAGGCTGGAGGGCTGAAACCTTATCATAAAAACAACAAAGATAAGGAGAATAGTCTGAATATAAAAAGTTTTGATTTATGTTTTATTTGTTTTGTCATTTTTGTTCTGTTTTTCTTTGTGGATGAGTTGAATATTTTTACAAGTCTAAATTTTCATTGCTGGTTTGATGATTTATAATGGGTTTTGATTCATCTCCAGCTCCTATCCCACTAACGCAGGTGTTCCTCAAGGCTCCATCCTAGGCCCTACTCTGTTCCTCATATTCATAAATGATCTTCCTGACACTACAGATTCCCAAGTCGGCATCTACGCGGATGACACCACAATTTACTCCTGCCTCAAAAACAAATCTAGTGATGCTGACAAAGTTAACCTGGCAGTTCGTCTCGAAAAGGACCTACAATCGGTTGTGAACTGGGGCAAGAATTGGTTGGTTAACTTTAACACCTCTAAAACAAAACTGCTCTCTATTAACCACCACAGGGATCCATCCCTGCATCCCATTAGAATGTCTGAAGACCAACTCCTCGAGAGATAATTATTGTGATAAGCAATTCAGACAACGAATTAGGTGAATTTTAAACAGGCATGATACAAGAAAAATAATTCAGAGAGAAATGAATGACAAAATAAAAATGTGATGTGGCAATTGAATTTAACAGGTTACATTTTTCTGTGTATTTCAGGTGTGGTGCATATTCACATATAATAAACAAAATTCAGGAGAGTTCATTGTGTCTAGCATGACACAGTGAACCAACTTTATTAGTGGCATATCTAGCAATGGATTCAATATAATCTTTCAACTTCCTGCTAGACAAGAATTTTAGCCCAAGAAGATATATATATATATATATATATATATATATATATATATATATATGTATATATATATATATACACACACACATACATAAATCAGCAATCAATAGTGAGAAGAGTTACCTGACCTGTGGCATATATAAGCCTGTTATGTTCTGTGACATTTTGGTTGCTTCTGACAGATGACTAACTTAAAGTGTGTTCCTAACTCTGGCTTTTATTTATTTATATTTTTTTGACATTTACCTATGACCTTAATTGATCAGACCCAAATATTGATTGGCAATCTTCTGAAAACCAATACTTACTTGGACTTTCAGAGCTTGTCTTTGCAAATAATAAAAAAAAAAAGAGAAAAAATATTAAAAAACAACTATTTCTCTTTTCAGATAAATGATTTTTTGATTTTTTTGTTCTTGACTAAAACCAGATTGATTCAAAGAAAAATCTGAAAGACTGAATTAGCCTTTTGTATCCCAAGTTGAATCCATGATTTGTTTGGTAAAAAACTAAAACCAAAAATTTCTTTAAAAGAAAACGATTAGCTTTTAACTAAAATATGAACCCCATAAAATAGTTGGGCTGAAGTGAGAGATTAATTGTACAGAAATTTTTAACCAGTTGGAAATTTATGTCATCACTGCTGGAAACACTGAAAGTCAATCATTAGGAAATATTCTATAGAAAAAAAAACTTTTCTGTTTATTAATTTTAAAACATATACAATGTAAATAACTTATAAGTGGAATCATTCACTTTCACATTAATGCTCTTGAGAAAGGCATAAATCTTTCTCACCTCACATCAGCTCTGAGCTAAATAGCATAGTAGTCCCGCCTTGATTGGTAACCTGTCTAGAAGAAGGAAAACTCTGAATTCAGATTTATTGAGAAAGCAATGGGAAACCACAACAATACTTTTCCTAAAACTCAAAGAAATGCACAGACAATAAAAGAAACAGAATCTGAGAAGAGCCATGATCGTCTAAGTTCTGAAAGATAACAGCATCAAAATAAAATCGTATCAGAACATTATTATACAAAGCGATTCGCATTGCTTCTTAATAAAAGGAAATAGATTTAAAAATACTCTAAAATGATTAGAAAATAAAATACAGAATGAAAATCAAATCTTGTAGCTTTTCTTGAGACTGAATTACTTGATTTTCAGGACTGTTCTTATTTTTATTGATTTTTTTCTTCAAAATTTAAACCAGTTCCTTTTCCAGCCTTCTTTGGGTGAAAATTGATGCAATTTGTTAATTGCACGGCATTGTTAAATATCATACACTGTCTTCATTTGCATATAATGTCTGCTTTTTCAATTTTTTGTGTCCTACATTCTGTAACTTTTTTGATGACTGGCTCCAATATAGCATTTCTGTATCTGTTTTACTATAAGACTTTTATGACAACAATATATGCATCAATTCTATTTAATTTCTATATTTTGTGTAATTCTTTTGTTATTTATAGAAACTTTGTTCCATAGAATGTTCTGTTCTCATATATGACCAACTGTCAAAGAATTCTATGACTATTGACAAATATTATAACCATTTCATTATTGTACACTCTTATACATCAATTTATCGACTTTGTGTCTACATGAAAATCCTACAAGATTTGTTGATTTCACTCTATCGGAATGACTGCTAAGAACATTCCTTCCCTAAATTTAGAGAGAAATCCTACAAATGCATGCTGGGATTTCTTCCTAACGAATAAAAATGGGTAACTTCTCGGTGTTATCCACCATATTTTTATTCTTCCTTGTCTTGGTTAGAATACTATAATCACTTGACTGTATCCATTTTGCATTTGAACAGAATTTTTACTTTGCAAACTTTTTCCCTGATTAATGTTGTGTGTATTTTTGACTTACATTTTATTTATATATATATATATATATATATATATATATATATATATATATATATATTGTTTGTTTAGCATGATTTCATCCTGTTCTTTTTATTTCTTTTCTTATTGTTTATTGAGAACTTGTCAATTCTGCTTGTTGATAATTTTGCCAATTATACTTAACCACGCACAAGAATGTTATTCCACAAAGAATGGTAATGAATTTTACATCTTTTTTATTTACTTCATGCTGGATAATGGAAAAAAGTTTTTATTCTTGGATATAATTTACCTATATAAGAAGTGTAGCTGTCTATATTTCTGAGATGAGGTATTATGTACACTATTTACATTATTCGGACTATTGTCCTCATCTTTGTCGCCATATTTATTACAACATTTCGGCTGCTGTACGCTCTGGCCTTCTTCAGGTGGATGGCATGTCAAACTGAACCCTTTATTTTGCTCACTGGTGTAGACTGTTCTAGTTCTATGTGCCATGTTTAAATGGATGTCAGTTATCAGGTCTCTCCTGTTAATTCGCCTCTCCAAGTTCCTCACTTCCTTAACCAGGTATTGAACTCAAACCTCTTTGTGTCCTGTCAATGGATCTAACCAACGCCTTTATCCACTGTGCTATGTGTCCTTGTGGCACATGGAACTAGAACAGTCTACCCCAGTGAGTGAAATAAAGGGTTAAGTTTGACATTCCAACCACCTGAAGAAGACCGGGGCGTACAACGGCTGAAACATTGTAATAAATATGGCGACAAATATGAGGACAATAGTCTGAATAATATAAATAGGGTATAAGAAGTGTAGATGTACATTTCTTCTTATTTTTAACTATGCCAAAAATGTAATCCTGTAATATAACCACCATGATACCCAGTCTGGTAAGGTTATACCGAGCACATCTATCACAGCCAAAATGTATTCAATATGGTGAGAAGTTTTGATAGTATCAGTGCATAGACTTGTAGGTGGGGCCTAGTTAGAAATACCTTTGTGTTGATCAACCACATGTCAAGATGTGACTCTGAAATCACCTCGGTTAAGTCATAACTTAAAATTGTACATGCTATGATGACAGGGTTTGATAAAACCAGTATATAAACTTGCAGGTTAGAAATAACTTAAAGTCACATAACATCATTTCCTTAGATGATCTCCAACAGTTTTTTTTTCAAGAGTTTTTAGATGTTTGCCTTTTGCCTGACTTATCCTTCAAATTTAAACGTGCAACCCTCTAAACATCCAGTCATGATACTTTTTCCAGTACTTCTGCTCAAGAAGACAGATTCACAATGCTATCAGCTCCTATGTGACATGGTTACAGACAGACAATTTACTGTAGCCCATCTTAATTCACCAAGACAAAACATATACATTCTAATAACTCTAATCGGTTCAGGTCAGATCAGAAGCCATGAGAGCCATGTCTGGTGGAGCATCCAGAAATTTGTTATTATTATTATTATGCACAGTGTGTGATGTTGGATAAAGGTAAAATGTTTATTTTTCAGGTCACCCCTTGTGACTAAAAAAAATAAATCAGTCATTTGTCCTTTTATTCAAGAGGGTGTATCCAATACTTTTCACCCTTCCTCAGTTTCAAGCAAGCAACCTTTTTTGTTAAGGATTATATTTCCAAATCACAATCCAATCCACACAAGAAGATTTTCATTTTTTTATACAATACCTCAAAGCTATAATAATAATAATAATAATTGATCGCCTGTATGTGCCCAGATCCGAAGGAGGCAGAAGACTAGTTCAACTAGAACTATCCTACAAAAGTACAACAATTGGCCTCCAAAGATACTTGGAAAATACAGAAGACTGGATGATGGTATGTGTCAAGGAACATGAAAGTAGTAAGTATCTTTACTCTGTAGTAAAGGAAGCTGAAAAATTCAAAAAGGAGCTTCAAATGGGCACAGAAATTCAAATACATCACTGTACACCGGCTGAAGCTGCTAAAAACTTAAAAAAGAATGCAAAGAGAAATGCGACCGACCAGATAAAGAAACAATGGCAAAATAAACCGCTCCATGGCCAATACTCTGCCCATACCAAACAAGCTGACGTAGACAAAAACCGCACCCATCAGTGGCTACGTAGTGCAGGGTTGAAAGGTAAAACTGAGGGTTTTATCAATGCTGCACAAGACCAATGCTTGTTAACTAGGAATTATCAAGCACATATACTAAAATACTGTGTTAGCCCAAGATGCAGATTCTGTGACAAATATCCAGAAACCATTGATCATCTTATATCAGGTTGCACGATATTGGCACCCACTGAATATAAAACCTGGCATGACAGAGTGGGCCAATATCTGCACTGGAAAATTTGCAACTCCTATGGGAAGGAAACTGGAAGAAATTGGTACGAACACAACCCTGACCGGGTTACGGAGATAGGACCTGTTACAATTCTATGGGACTACACAATACACACTGACAGAACAATCAAAGCCAACCGCCCAGACATTGTTATTAAAGACCACAAACAAAATAAGTGCTTCCTTATTGATATGGCAGTCCCTGCAGACTGCAATGTATCTTTGAAGATATTCGAAAAACTGTCAAAATACAAGGACCTTGAAATAGAAATCTCAAAAATGTGGCACAATGGAACATCAACAATTCCTGTTGTAGTTGGAGCCCTTGGACTGGTTGGAAAAGATTCCAGTAGGCTGATTGAAGGGATCCCTGGAAGTCCATACCTCAAAGAGATACAAAAAATTGTTCTGACAAGTACAGCCCACACTTTACGAAGGGCTTTATCTATGTAATTATTTTTTTATTTTTTTTGCAGTGGAAAGTGATGATGCCATTTCTAACCTTAGGTCCCTGGGCGGGACCCAAAAAGAAATGTGTAAATGCCAGGTATCAAAAAAAAAAGAAAAAATAATAATAATAATAATTATTATTATTATTATTATTATTAATTTTTTTTTTTTTATGTAATTATTTTTTTTTGCAGTGGAAAGCGCCATGATGCCATTTCTAACCTTAGGCCGCTGGGCGGGGCCCGGGAAGAAATGTGTAAACGCCAGATATCAAACGAAGAAGAAGAAATAATAATAATAATCATCATCATCCTCCTCCTTAATGTCTGCCCTATATACTTTTCCTTCTGGGGCCCAACCAGAAACCTAAAGTCAGAAATGGCATCATGACATCTTCAGCTGATCATTTTTGTAAGAAAAAACAACAAAAAATTTAAGATCACACACATTTTACATGGATAAATCTCTTTGTAATGTGTGAGGTGTACTTGTGAGTACAATTTTTGTATTTCTTTAAGACAGGGTCTACCAGGAATCCCTTTAGTGAGCCTATAGAAACCTTTTCCAACTACAACTGGAATTATTAATGTCCTCATTTACTTAATTTTTGAGATTTCCATTTCAAGATCCTTATATGTTGATAGTTTGTTATTATTATTATTAATATTTTATTTCCTTTGATTTCTGTTTCATGTTTCTTTGCGGGGTCCAACCAGATCAGAAATGGTACCATCACTTTTTCCATTAAGCATTTTTAAAAACAAAATAAATGAAAAATAAAAATCACCCATATTTTACAGAGATAAAACCCTTCATAAAGTGTGGGCTGTACTTGTGAGAAAAGTTATTATTATTATACCAACAAGAAAAAACAACAGTAAAGTATTTTCCTTATCAGTCCCAAATATTTTCTTGTAAAATATAAAAGTGTCCTTCTTCTGTGCCGTGTCTCTTCATGACATTAGCAATCATGGCTCTCCACAATTTCCTGTCCTTTGTATCGCTTAATAGATTTTGTATTTTTTTATCTCTCCTAAACCCCCTTCTACCATCCATTTTCATAAACTCACTTGGTAGGTTATGTGTTGCTTTTCTCTCTCTCTTTTGCCTTCAACCTCTCCTGTGTATCAAACTTTCAAAGCCCTCTTTCCTCATTATGTGTCCTAGAATATTCAATTATCTTTTCTTGATGTTAAGTATAAATATCCTTTTTGTTGCCATTTTCTCTAAAACTTCATCATTACACACATGTTCAGTCCATGGTATTCTCAGTATCTTTCTGTAAAAACCCATTTCTGTTGCTTCAAGACTGTCCTTCTTCTGTGAGGAGATTGTCCAGTATATATTGTCCTGGCATATAAGAAGATTGATATTACATAACAGTTCAGTAGTCTTTTCTACTAAAGACTTCCTCAGAGTTGATAAATATTGAATTGCCAAACAAGACGATGGATTTTGCTAATATTGATGTTAATCCTCAGCCTCACAAGATCCAGATGAAAATATTTATGAAAATCGCAAGCAGCTTTGAATCATACTTATCAATGAGTTTTGTTTTAGGTTACTTATATATTGCTTTCTTTTAAATTTGTCTTTTTATGATACATTCTTGGGTACTTAAGAGATTTTATTACTATATTTCATAGATATTTTTATAATATTTATTGTGGCTTAAATATTAATTAAATATTATTAATATTGCTTTATTGAGAGCAGCATCTATAGAGAGAGATTATTAGCTAATTTTATAAGCAATTATAATTTTGTTTTCTCGGATTTTCCTAAAAATATTAGAATAGATTACAAAATGTTCTTTTGTAATATACACTTGAATTGTTAAGTATATATCATAATAGATATCCTATGAACGGCAAGAAATGGTAATGTGTTCAGTTAATATAGACGAAGAAAGGAAAATAAAAGAACAGAAGATATCATTCTCTGAATTTAATAGCATCTGGTAAGCAGGAAAAGATATTTCTTTGTGGATTTTGTTAGAAAAATAACAAGGTCATGAGGAAAATGCTAAGGGATATATAATGATAGATTTATTAAGGTGGTAACAGTGGAGGAGAAGGAGGAGTAGGAACCCTGTTAAATAATACATTGTTATGGATTTTTCCATGGACCATAGGTAGGCAGCAAAGGGTGAAGTACGAATTATTATTGATTTCTTGGAAGCAGGGAATAATATTGTAGGAGATTATGGGACTTGGAGAGATGATATTATAGGATAAATTTCTAGTGCCAGATAAGTGAAACTCTTCAATAGAATTCAGTTTCAAGGGAAAGATAACTCATGACAACTTCCTTTCCTTTGTTGTTCTTAGTAAGTTTTGTCTTTTCCCCATCTCTCTAAATCTCTTTTTTTACCAACCATTTACACATGCTTGTCTAGTAGGTTATTCTCTGTTTCCCTCTGTTTCTCTTGCTTTCATTATGCCCTTTGAATGTCAACTTCTCCAAATCTTCCTGCATTATATTCATTCCAATGGTCCCCCAATCATAAAACTGAATCTTTGCACACAAGCAAAAACCTTTCCTTGAGGCACAGGGTGAGTAAAACTTATAGGCCAACAAATCTGATAAACATATCAAATGTATTTTAAACATTTTAGTCCAGAGTATACAGAATATATCCTCCTTCTTTTTTTTATTTACTTTGTCCTGATGTAAGAAATGATGGCTCTCCACAATTTCTTGTTTTTTGCTGTTCTAGGTTTTGACTTTACCATCCCTTTTTGACACTGTTCTGCCATTCATACACACAAACATTTTTTTAAACTAATTTAATCAATGTTTCCCCATTCTTTTTCTTGCCTTCAGCATGCTCTGATAGTATTAAATTCTCCAGGCCCTCTTACATTATAATGTGTCCTAAAAAGTTCTGCTATCTCGTTCTGGCTGTAACTATCAGTTTCTTTGCAGTTCATGTTTTCCTTAAAACTTCCTTGTTGCTCACATGTTCTGTCCATGGTATTCTAAGCATCAATCACTATGTTGCTTCAAGTTTCTTCTTAATCTGTGAGGTTGGTTTATTAGTTGATTTTGGTTAGTGGTATATCAACCACTGTGGGTTACTTAATGCAGAAATCTAAATATTTTGAACACAATTTTATGACTTCAACTAAAGATATTTTGAATGCAATTATATGCTATTAACTCCAGATAGGATCTATTTTTGGTCATTTTGCTATAAAATATATTATTGGTAATTTTACTGTAAATGGGTATTTTTGGTAGTGTTTTTATATAAAAATGTATTGCTGGTATTTTTACTATAAAAATGTATTTTTACTTTCATAGTGTTTTTGTTTAGGGAGTTTACTGTTGACCCATAGCTGAGACCCTAACAAGTGCTATGACCCCGGGTCAGAGTGGATCTGGGAACAACAGCAATTAAGAGGTGGTTCCACACTCTTCAAAACCTTTAATCTCCCAATCAGAGTCCTTGCTGCCGTATGCAGTTTATTGACAAACCCAGGACTAATCTATGAGGAGACAGTGCAATATTCACTGCCATTTAAGAGATTAGATATTACTCTATATTTTAGTACTCTTTTCTTTGTTTCTAAAGATATTTTCCTGTTATTTAATACTTTGCTTAGTGTCTGAAAGACATCTTTCATTAGGAGGTAAGAATGCAAAATTGAAAAAAAAATGAAAACCAAGTGAAAGGAAAACTGAATATATATTTGGGCAGCAATTTTAACAAATGACTTTTTAAACAAGACTGACATGGTACTTTAGTTTTTTATGTGTTTTTTTTTGGTGGGAATACATACTAGAACCATGAAAAAGGTTAACAGTTCAGCCAAAAGCACTTGGAACCAACAAACATTTTGACAATTTTTCATTCATTGGATCCAGGAAGGAAGACACTTGCATGTATACAAGAAAAAGACATGTATACAAGAAAAACATAATAAAAATAAACTCAAATAACTTGTCAGTCTTGTTCAATGAAACATGTATATATCGCCAAAGCACCAGATATCTATGGAAGAATTATTCAATCCCTGGTAGATTTATAAATGTATAACATGAAATCTGTTGAGAAAAATTATCTGGTATGATATAGTGAACTCAAGTTCTTAGTAGCAGACCTATCAATTGATTCGATATAATCCCTCCATTTCATGTCTAGAAAACGTGAAACCAAAAAGGTGCAAGGAATTGCTCTCCTGGAGGTTAGCATCAGCCATGCTGATAAAGGACAAAAATGGTTCTTTAGGATGGCTAAAGGATAGCATTTTCATTTAGATGCATTAAAATTTACTTTCGTTTTAGTTTTCAAACATTTTCTACTCTATTAATTGTCATGGTAGCCTTTCTCACGGCCGGTATAATATGTAAATTTCCTTTATCTATAAATTACAAAACTGCACCTTGAAAGTTATTTGTTTCTTGATGCTGATGATATTTTGATGTACAGTTTGAAAATTATGAATATAAAAACCTGAAATTAAAGAAATTACAAATTATTTTAATAACCAACTGAGTCTAACATTAATATGAACTGCAAAATGATTTGATATTTTTTAGGCCTATTTTAATTATTCATAATAGCTTATTGCTTTTCTTTTAGGAATTTTGCTTCTGAGATTTGAAGTGATTACTTAATTACTTATCTCCCTTGTGTTTCATTTGATATTTTTTTTCTATTGTTGCACTTTTAAAATAAAATGTTTTCAATGCCAACATAAAAAATATTCTTATTCTATTTAGCAGTTCACAGTCTATTATCTGAAGTGATACTAAACATTCATGTGCTGAATTAAACAGTAAATCTATTATATAAACTAAAATAATTTATTAAAACTCTGTAATGCACTTCATAGATAAAGGTACCTTGCAAAAATGGTTTGTTGTGCTTTGTCATACCTAGATGGATGATTGTTTGTGTACACCATATGCAAAAAGCTTGGATGTACGAGTTGTTTATGAATCAGAGCTCAAAATTGCTAATCAGAGAGTTGAGTTCCAATTCCAGTTGGTTTCATTATATTCAGATATACACTCTTGGGAAATCCACCCCACCCCATTATGGATTAATTAGTAAGACTTGTAAACAATTATTATAAACAATTATAATCTCCCCCACCGCAATTCTTACAATCTAAAAATATTCTCTCGCTTTAAATGACCTGCAATGGAAACAGAGACACAACTAAGAGATGAGAATCCTACCATGGAAGTTGCTTTTTTATGTTTTGAGGCCTTTTTATATCCTGGATCAGTTTTAAAATTATTGCTGGTTAAGATTTTACTTCTGGTTGTTTTTAAAAAATAAGAATGTTATTTTCCTATATGTCCTTATAAACTTACCTCCTACTCTTAGGGTGATTTTCTAAGCATAGCTTAGATGTGGCACAAGGCCTACAGTATTTGGCACCCAAACTCACTATTCAGTCATAATTGATCTAACAAGACAAGATTGTTAACCATTACACCACGGTGAAGTGCCCAACAGTTTTCTAAGCATAGCTTAGATGTGGCACAAAGCTGACAGTACAGGGCACCAAGTGAGGATCAACCTCACTATTCAGTCATAACTAATCTATCAAGGCAAGCTTGCTAACCATTACACCAAGTTGAAGTACCCCTACCTCCTACTCTTATATGCATACAATAACATCATTTAAAAACCCTTTATCTTGATAGGTTCTTGAGCCTTGTATCAGTGAACAGTTAGTAAAAAATCATAATAAAAATAATTTATAAACATACTAATCTGTATAGATTTACATATAAATTCCACTAAAATATTACAAAAGTTGGACTGTTTTTACCATTTTTGGATGGTGTGTATTAATGCTATTCTTTTCTCTGGGTTTTAAGCAGCAAACTTCAAACACTGTTTCCAAACCTAATAACTCAAAGAAAGGAAGATTGTTCTATATTTGATTAATTTTTGTATTTCTTCATATTTAAAAGAAAATCAAATACATGTATATATCTCAATCTTTTGTTATGTATGAATATAAGACAGGAATGAAAATACAAAATCCAAGGATAGGTTTTATAAATTGGAACTTTGCAGCTTATACACAAGGGTTTACTGATTTCAGAGATACATTATTCATACAATAACAAAGTAAGAGATTATGCTGAAAAATGAATATTTGTTAAATAAAATAAATCCCTTTTTCTCCCTACACTGGCATCCATTTATTTAAATACATCAGATAGGGTTACTCACTGTGTGCATCCCCACCTTCTTACTTCAGTATACCTAAGGAGGCATGGTGGGGCAATGGCTAGCAGCCCGGATTGAGGATTCAAATTCCAGTTGAATCTATTATATTCACTTACATGCTAATGCCCTTAGGAAAGGTATGAATCATCTTCTTCTCCCCACCAGCTATGGGTAAATAGCAGAACAGACTGGGTTCTATAGCCTTGGATGGCAACTGGTCTACTGCAGAAAGAAATGCAACCTACTGCAGGAAAAAAATCTGCTTTGTCAGTCATGTATCAAAAGATACATGAACGCCTAAGCGTGTATCACTTTGGCACACAACTGACTGATACCCAGTAACTGTTAAGTTCTTAAACCCTTTTTAGTAATATGATGTTGCAGAAATCTGAATTTAAAACTTCCTCATTGCTCATATGTTCAGCCTCTGCTATGCTGAGGAATTTTTTTTTCAAACAATTTCTCTGTCATTTTGAGCTTTTTCTTCGGCTGTGAAGAGATTCTCCTGCATTCACTGCTATACAGGAGGATAGAAATGACAACAGCTCAACACATTTTTTTCTTTATTTTTATTCTATTTCTCCCACTCATAAACAGATAGTACAGTCCATCCACCCCCAGGCAACATTCCCAAGTGGTTGCAATTATACAACCAAGAAGTAAATCTATTGTACTGAATAGAATATTTATGGTAGCCAATCTTAATTCACCAAACAAGACATGTATATATTGGTTGGTTGGCTGATTTTATTTTGTGTCATATCAACCACTGTCGGTTATTTAATGTTGTAATCTAAACATTTTGAACACATTTGTATGCCTTCAACTATTGGTCAAATGTATTGTTGGTCAATTTACTATATTTATTGTTCTTCTTTTTATATAAATATGTATTGCTGGTATTTTTACCATTCAAATGTATTTTTAATACTTTCATATAGTTTTTGTTTGGGGGTTAACTATTTGCCTATAGCTGGAACCCTAACAGGTGCTACAACCCCGGGTCAGTGTGGATCTGGGAACAATAGTAATTAAGAGGTGGTTCCACGCTTCTCAAAACTTCTAATCTGATCAGAGACCTTGCTGCTGGATGTAGTTTATTGACATACCTAAGACGATGTACATTTTAACTCCCCAAATAAACTAAGAATAGAAACAATGAAAGCCATGACTAGTGTATAATTATTATTATTTACTATCCTCTCCAACTCTTAAAAGTTTTAGCAGGGTGATAATGATCATCCTTAGGAAATTTCAGCATTGACAAGATTATGAAAATAATAAAGATACAACAGTGGTGACATAGTGGAAGATTTTAGTAGATCCATTGTTTTAGAGCACTGATTAAGAAGCCAGGTGCAAATGGATACAAGATCTATCAGTCAATCAGCCTAATAAGCCACAAAGCAAAACTTATCATGAATAGAAACTGTACTAGTTTGTTTTAAAAGCAATAATGCTACTATGACACAAGGGGCTACTGGAAGTGAAAGAGAAGGAAAAGACTTTAGAAGGAACTGGAAATCCAGTCCTAAACAGGAAACAAAGGATAAACCTCTGTTCCTGTTCAAAAAGGGCTGGGATTAAAACCAAAATAGAACAATACATTTGCGGGTTTGTTAAAGGCACTGGAACAAGGAAAACAATATTTATGCTCAGAATGATACCAGAAAGAGCAACACAAATGCAAAAGGATATATAATTATGTTTTATAGACTATGCAAAAGTCTTTGGTAAAATACATCATAAAGAAATGATTGAACTGCAAGGTAAGATTGATTTATTTGAGAAAGATATTAGAATAATCCAGAACTTGTACTAGAAGCAAACTCCCTGAATACAGATAGAAAAGGAGATTCAGTAAGTACACAAAACGAATAGTGGGTATAAGACAAATATGTGTTTTCACACCAGACTTGTTCAACTTTCACAGTGAGGCAATCTTGAGAGAACTAGAAGTTCTATCAGGATTTATTATTGACATACACAATCTTAGCAACATAAGACATGGAAATGAACGAGTGTTGATAGCAGAAGCAGAAAAGAACCTGCAGGAACTCCAAGAGAAAGTAGTAAATGAAAGTAAGAAGAAAGAACAAAACATCATTTATAAGAATGTATAGTTGTCAGCAAGAGGAATCGCCCAAGATACAAACTATGAATTTCAGATTCCAAAATCAAGCAAGTACAAAAATTTAAATATCTACATAGTATTTAAACAGAACACAGAATATGTGACACCGAAAATGGAAGGTAAATCAAAAGGTAAACAAAGTGTTAAACAGGAAAATTCCATTACATACAAAGAAAAAATACTAAACTTAATGCAATATCAGTCCTCCAATATAATCAGGCAGAGGGTTGAAATTTCTAGGCACCAAGGAAAGAGGGCTTGGAAAATATGATACTCACAGGATAGATTGTAGGTAAGAGTGATGAAGAGAAACCATGCATAACTTACCTAGAAAGCTTGAGTAAATGGATGGCAGTTAAGGAGATATAACAAAAAGACAACATTTATTAAGAGCTACAAAGGACAGGAAATTGTGGAGAGCCCTGATCGCCAACGTCCTGAAGGGACAAGGCACATAGAAGAAAAAAAAATATTTCATACAAAAAAAGTTTTGATTTTCCACATAATTATATCTGGCCAAGAAAAGTAGTCTTTATTGCCTTGTTTGTCTGTAATTTGATAATTCGGCAATGTTTAATTATTTGACCATTTCCTTAATGCCAGGTACAATCATGGAGCCAATATCTTACGTCTTTCCTTTCCTCACAATGCCCAACTTTTGAACTTTGTTAATTTCCTGAGTAGACGTACAATATTCAGAATTAATCAGTACCACTCTTTTTCATCATCGCTTATTAGTGTTATTGTTGAGTTAAAAATTCCCTGGTGCATATTGGCGCCGAAGCCAAATTATACCAAGCCTCTTTCTGATGAGATATTATTCTAAGCTGTCTTGCTCTTTGTTTCCCATAGAAATTCAAAGAATTTTCATTATTTCCTTTATTTTTTTAAAAAGGTTTTTGGTTTAATTTTAATACCATATTAATTTCATCTGGTATGTTCTTCAAGTGTAGACAATTTAGACATTTTAATAGTAGTAGATAAGTTCACCTATCATCCAGTTCATACTCTTCCCCATCTTTTGAACAGGAGTAGAGGTTTATTCCTTGTTTCCTGTTTAGGATTGTGTTTCTGGTTCCTTCTAAAGTTTTCTCATTCTCTTCACTCCCAGTAACCTCTTGCATCTTTGTGGCATTAGCGCCTTTCTTAGGGTGAATTGATTTTAAAAAATGCACAAGCTGTACCCATTAATTACACTAGTTCAAACCTTCACAGTTAAGAGCTACCATGTCTTGTACACTAGGATGAATCCTCCCCATTCCCTTCAGATTTCATCAGTAATTGGGCAGTTCCATATGAACATCTTCTACCCATGAATCACTTCTCTGTGGCACAGATTTCTGAAGGGATCAACAAAATCTCACTTTCTTTAGGTCTAGAGGCAACCATTATCTGTCCTACATATCCTCATAATATGCATCTCTTGTAAGCTTCTATTTTAGAAACCCACTACATTGAGTGGCTCTTGGGCCATGTATTTGGTAAAATAATACAATAGAAATATACATGGCCAATTGAAATTTTATGAAATATTGATTCCATAAAATAAAGCTTAGGAATAAGTTTGGTTATTGAAAATGTAGATCTTTTTTAAGAGTCCAAAGCCAAATTAAATTACTAGAACAACAAAATGGTGTACTAGAAAATGATGCTTCCCAGTTAGTAAGTGTGACCCTATGCAAAGATAAAAGACTTTATTTTACAAACATGGGCTTTTCATGATGCCAGTTAAATCACACTGCTGCTGCTATATATATCCACTGCCACCAGTTGGCTCTGTGTGATACTACAGCTGTAGAGGCCTAAACACAATTTAGTGACATTATCTCTCCGAGTATAAATCTTTATTGGCATATTTTGGCCCACAAAACATTAATCCATATGTTTCATTCATTTTCAGGAAAATATAAATGGCTTAGATGTGTGTTTTCAGAAAAACAGTAACTTTACAAGTACAAAAGTTACTTAAAAGTTAACCAAGAATTTCTTTAGTTAGAGAATTATAAAATGATCTTCAAATAAATGGCAAAAATCTCTGATGTTTTAACGCAATCTTATATATTAGCTCCTGAAAAGTAATTATTCGCTTGAGCACTGTGGGAAGAAAAGCACAAATTTATAAACAGTGACTATTACTGCTGATAATGCAAAACTCTCCAGCTGGATTGAGTACTCTAGGTCACTGGAGTGTTTATAAAAAAAAAATAAATACGCAAAAATTTACCTTTCTCTCTGCCGGGCACCGATAGCCTAGGGGTTAGAATCTCCAACTGATGCCAAATCAGTTGGGTTTCGATCCCGGCTTAAAGCAATTGGATGTCTAGCCATACTAATGAGCTGTGATGCAGTGAAACAGTCTGTCTCTGAATGACAATATTAGTTCCTGAAAAATAATTAATTCGGTCAAGGACTGTGGGGAGAAAAGTGTGAATTTGTAAACAATGACTATTCTCAAGTCAGCGGCATGTTCATGAAAAAATAAATACACAAAAATTTGCCTTTCTCTCTGCCAGGCACTAAATTTGTTGAATCTTTCACCTTTCTTTTTAAACGTCTTATTTGAATTTAAAGTTTGATGTGCTTGTTAATTTCCAGTTAAGGTTGCGTATGGGTGTCATAACATATATATAAATAAAGTAAAAAGTGCTGTGCTTATTGAAATATATTTTTCAATATTAACATGTTGAAGTCATATTGTTCCCAATATGAATACTAATGCTGATAAAACTGTGTATACTCCTACTACAAATATAGTAATACTAATAGTTACATGCCATTTTATGTCTTGCCACTTCCAGTGGGGCCTGCTATTGCCTACATGAAGTGCTGTGGCTGTAATATGTTTCAGCAAGGGTTTACTCCCTCTTACATGGTGCAAGAGTGGACAGCCAAAATTTTCACACTCATGACACACAAAAATAAATTGTATAGTTGATAATTTTGGTGGAGTTGTACAACAGGCAACTAAATAAGAAATGGGTGAAAATTTTAGTTACAGTTTACCTTAAAAGGTTAAAGATATGACGATGCTTATCATTTAAATTTTGAAGTCCAATATATCTACACACTTTTCTTTCTTGTCACCTAAAGCCAATTCATGCAGAAAACACCAAAAAAAGGGACATGGAATCCAATCGGTATTTAGATGGATAACTGCTTGAGAACACTGGCCATTCTAAGCATCCTCCTACAATCAAAAGTATGCTTCAGCTTAAATAACCTAGAAAAGGTTGATAAACCATAAAAGCAAATCAATCAATTCTTTCTTGTCATTCATTTACCTGCTATTACTCAGATAAAAGGTTAGAAAGGAAACTCCCATCAATACTGGGCTTATGATTTTTGTCTTTTTATTTTATCAGTTAAACGTTATATTTCATTAGGATTATACCATAATCTAGTATATATTAAAAAGGAAATGGCATGGATATGGGATCACCATTCTCTCCAATGATGAACATATAACATAGTCATACTCTAACCTCAATATGAAGATATGCAAGAGGGTAGAATTGGTCAAAAGGAACTCAATCAGTTATGTGCCATATGGGATACATGCTTAGATGATCATGTATCTTTCAATACATGACAGACGAGGCAGATTTTTCCCCGCAGTAGGTTGCCATTTCTTTCTGCAGTAGACCAGTTGCCATTCAAGGCTATTTATCCATAGCTTGTTGGGTGAAGAAGAGGATGCATACCTTTCCTAAAGGTATTAGCAGGTAAGTGAATCTAATGGATTCAACTGGAATTCGAACTCGGCTCTCCAATTCCTCAATCCAAGCTGCTAGCCATTACTCCACCATTCCAAAAGGAACTAATCTGTCATAATAGAAGTACCTCACCACATCATTTAAAATCATACTTCAAACCTGGCTGGTGCTACAGAATCACAAAGAATTGCACCAAAAACAGAAATGACATCACTTGAGGACTTTCAACAGAAGCAACAGCTGAAGTGGATATCACATGTAACTCAAAGAGAATTTAATGAGAAAATCAAAACGTTGACATTTCACAGTACTTGAAATAAAAGGTTAGGATGGAAAGCCCCATCAGTAGTAGAAAGAGCAACAATAGCTACTGGACTTGAGAAACCAATTTTTATGAAAATTTTTTTAAGGGAAAGATTTTATAAATTTCCATTGACAGCAGTACTGGCTGCTTGGTCAATGAATGCCAAATGTTTCGGAAATGGTTAATATTACCAATAACACTACTCCTTTGAACTATATCTATTTAAACTGAAAAGCTGCAAATTAAAAAAAATTGAATTGAATGTTTTTTTTGTGAAAGTATTTATTTATATTTTTATATATATATATATATATTTGATATTTCAGATCTGCCCTGATTTTTCGTCAGAAATAAATTAAATAACTGTATTCAGAAGTTTGTTTTCAAGTAGCGTCTGTTGCAAGACGCGGACGTCACGTGATGTGGAATGCAACTGTGTTTGAATATTTCTAACGTAAATCTAACGATAATATTTTAGATGTTGTTTAAAAAGGTTTTTTATAACTATATCTAAAAATAATTTTTTTTAACTATTGAAATATTTATACAGATTTAAAATTCCCAAGTCTTTGTTTAACCCTAGTTTATATGGGTCTAATTTTAAAATCCAGTATTTTTCTTTTTTTCTGCGTGTGTATGTGGAACTAAAATCAGAATCTATCAATAAACATTTACAGTTGTCTAATGAGTGTCTTGATTGATTAAAGAGTTCAGCTATGGGGGGATAAGGATTGTTTTGACGTATGGTTAGTTTATGATTGTTTAAGCGAAATCCAAAATTATTTCCAGATTCACAAATATATACACTATTGGGACATATTGTGCAGAATAAATAGATTATGTTATGGCTATCACAGGTATCAAGAAAGTATACTTAGCTTCTCATTATGCTATTTATTTTATATAACTTTGACTTCTTCTATGACTTTATTCCGTTAAATGTGTGAAGCACTTATGAAAAATCCACTATAATCAGGCAATTGGTAGATAATAAAATAACAGTGAAAGATTAATACACTTGGGAACAAAGGAGTTAATATCATTTCATTAAAGTGAATTCAATTCACAATCTAAAACTGAGAGAAAAGAACTAACATTGCTGATATTTTTACAATTTTAAACAAATATAACAAAATACCTGAACATGTCTGCAGGTTTAACTTATTGATAAATAACTTCTTCTCACCATATGGAATGAAAATAGATATTGTGACCAATTACGTAATTCAGATAAAAAGTTTTCTTTGTCCATATACAGTTACAAGTCAATTTGCTAACATTCCAAAATTTTCATTTTTTTCAAGAAATATTTTGATTGAAATAGTAGCATTTACTTTTGTCTGTTATTTTGTTTATTTACCATTTGTTTTTAGAAATGAATATTCCAAACTTTCAGAATTGAAAAAGGTCTATCTTTTGTTTTTTTTATAAACTTTTTGCTCTGAGTTATTTTACCATCTCTGAATTTGGCACTGTTGTTTTATTTGCCGTTTTCTTCCCATGTGTATTGTCTTATCAGTCACTATGCAATAATGAGTCAGAATCTGTCATAGCAGTCAGAGATTTTAAGAAGATTTTATCATTGAAAAACATCTTGTGGCATCTGTTTTTCAGCTGAGCTAACCAAAGTAGAAACTTCTGGGAGTTGCTTGTTGATATCTCAGACCGATTATTATTATTTTAAAAATTGAATGAATTAACATATACTGGCATACATGCGAAAAGAAATATTAAATGTGAAAATATAGCACGAGAAAAAATGTAGTGAACTATTGTAATCACAAAGAAACTTTAATCTGAACATTCATAGTTAGTCAGGTTTTCATGATAAAATAGAAACTGAATACCTTAAAAGTGATTGAGGACATAAGTATTAGAATAGTCTCCTTCTTAGATTTTTTTCCACAAGTGCTAAGATCGCAAGCTTTTTCCATTAAGAGAGCTTCAAAGCATCACATTTTGGCAATAACGAAAAAAGTGTATATAATCAAAATTGCTATTTCGACTTAACTTTTTCATAAAATTTTCATTTTTATAAAGCCCAAGAGCCACTCAAGGTAGATAAATAGATCCTTTGTAAATATATGCATATGTTAAAACAGAGTATGGGTGCACCTCCAAATATCTTGATGAAAAGTTCCTGTCAGTTTTTCACGCCTCTGACCAATCTCTCACAGCTAAATAGGGAAAAGACTGGCTGGTCTTATTCAATAAATCCAAAACTAAACTCATAACATTTCATGGCCACTGAGCAGACCATAAACCTGCAACAATCCTGATGAATAGTTATGCCTTCGAAGAAGCCCCTTGCTTTGAATGCCTACTGTGTATAAAGCTCACTTCCAAACTGAAATGGAATGTGTATATTCACATTGTCACAAAAGATGCTGAAAGAATGGTCCATTCTTTGTTTTGTCCAAGAAAATCCTGAATTCCCACTGCCATCCTCTGTCTTTAAAAGAGTCAGATCAGACCAAGAATGGAGTATTGCTGCCCAATACTCACTGTTCAACTTCAGTAGAGTTCAAACGTGCTTACACAGCCTTGTGGGTGATGAATTATTCTCCACCCTGCAACTGTTATCCCACAGAAGAAACAATGGCAGCTCTCACTACTCTTTTATGATGACTATAGTAGATATTCAGAAATATATTATACAAGTTACATTCATATTTCCACCAGCTCAGACCTTCACATCTAGGACTCTACATGCCATGTTCACAGTGGCAAACCATCCCCATTCTCTTTGATAAAGATAAATTCCCACTCAGACAGCTTCTTCTCCAGAACTGTTACTTTATGGAACAAACTCCCGAGTGGATGCTTCCCTGAGAATGACAAACTTGGCCTCATTAAATCCAGTGTTAACCGATATCTATACTGCACACAATATACATGTCTTACTTCTTTATTCCCCTTCCTTTACAGCAATCTCGCTCAATAACCCTCTGTCGGAGTGGCCCTTGAGCCTTTGATTGAGTGAACTAAAGTAATTGCAAAAAAGTTAAATAATATGCATTACCTAATAAAAAATCAAGACTGCATGCAATGCAATTTTCATGTTACTTAATACTTTGTTTAGCTTTTAGAAGACATTTTTTATTCCAGTGTGTCTTAGCTAATCAAGATTAATATTGCATTCAGTACAATTTGCTGAATGACAAGCATCTAATGACAGCCAGAGCTGAACGATAAAGATGAGGACAATAGTCCAAGTGTAAATAATGTAAATAAGAGAACACCACTTTGTTGAATGTAAAATCTTTTCCATCCATCAGAAGAAACATCCAACAATGACAGAACAAACAATGTATGACAACTCAGACACAATATCAGGCTTACGAGCATATGACATTGAAACACCAGTTGCCATATGATCGTTAAAGTTAAGCAATGTTGCGCATGGTCAGTACCTAGATTAGTGATCACTTAGGAATACCAGGTACTGTAAGCTTGTATGTGTGGGTGGTGTAATGGATAATGGCTTGGAATTGTTAATTGTACAGCCGAGTTTCAATTCCTGTTGGATTTGTTACGTTCACTTACACGTAATTATCCTTGGGAAAGGTATGTATCTACCTCTTTTTCCCCAGCTATGGGTTAATTATTAAGAATTGTATCACTAAACATTTATTATCTCAAAAAAATTCTTAAAGTCTAAAAATATTTTATGGTTTTCAATAACCTACAAAGGTTTTATCAGCTGTAGGAAATAATCAATCAGTCACACACAATATCAATTAATAATGGAGTAATCAGCAGTTCACTATAATGAATCGAATGTGCAATAGTAAAAATAATTGTGAAGTTCTTGTTTTCTCATCATGCATTATCATTATGATATACTAGTGACCAACTTAGGATCAAAACAACTTGATCTCAAAATTGGATTCATGCTTTAATGAGAGCGTTAATGAAGTCATAGTCTATTACTATCTTATCAAATCTAGGAACTAATACAGTTTCCCAGAATAATACTAACATTTAAATTTTTTAAAAATATGCATATATATATATACTGGATTTTTAATTTAGAAAATTAAACCATTTCACAATAAAAATAAAACTGGAGGAAAGCTTATTAGAACAGTTGCCATTTGTAGAAAAGACAGAGGGAAGCCATGTCTCATTCATGAGAAAGTGACTGAATTTGAAATACAAAGTCAAGATCAGTTACATTACAGACTCTTTTTTTAAAAAAATTCTGTCAAGAATCTCAAGATGTATCGTAGGAACAACAGACTTTTTCCTGATTTTGCCACTTAATTGCCAATTACTGTAAATTTGTTCAGAGAATCAATGTTTTTCCATACTCATAGGTATACCATACATCCAGTTTGTCTTAGACTGTCCCAATTTGAAGGATGGTGGAGTAATGGATAGCAGCTCAGATTGAGGAATCAAAGAGCCGAGTTCAAATTCCAGTCGGATCCATTACATTCACTTACATGTTAACACCCTTGGGAAAGGTATGAATCTTCCTCTTCTCCTTCCCTCCAGCTATGGGCAAATAGAAGGACAGAACAGGTTCTATAACAACTGGTCTACCGCAGAAAGAAATGGCAAGCTACTGCGTGGAAAAAAATCTACCTTGTAAGTCATGTATCAAAAGATACATGATCACCTAAGCATGTATCACACATGGCACATAACTGACTGATATAAGATTACATTAAAAGTTTTTAAAATTTGTTTTGAAGCGTTGAAGTTATGGTATTTAAACAGTCGCGTAATGGAAAGCGGCTTGTATTGAGGAACCAGAGAGCCGAGTTCAAATTCCAGTCGAAGCCATTGCATTCACTTACGTGCTAATACCTTAGAATCCTCTTCTTCTATGGATAAATAGCAGGACAGACTGGGTTCTATAGCTTTGGATGGCAACTGGTCTACCGCAGAAAGAAATAGCAACCTACTGCGGAAAAAAAATCTCCCTCGTCAGTCATGTATTGAAAGATACATGATCGCCTAAGCATGTATCACGCATGGCACATAACTGATTGATATAAAATTACATTAAAATTTTTTTTAAATTATTTTGAAGCCTTGAAGTTATATCATTTATATATTTTTCATTTTAGCAAAAACATTTGACACTATTTCTAACTATTCAGAAAATTAGGAGAAAGAATGGCAGAAAATGAACAAACTGTGTAAAAATTCAGTTATTTCTGTACTAAATCAAAAATAAAGTCTTCAGACTTTATCCATTTTTTATTCTATATTAAAAACAAGAAAGAAAGACAAAAACTATTGTTTCAAAGTGAATGTCTTCATTTTTGTATCAATTAGCACCAGCAGGAACACTCTAGATTCTTCCTGCTTTTTAAAACCTGCTAAATGTATTTATGTAGAGAAAAACAAAAAGGTACAAAAGTAAATAGATGAAATAATGTCCAATAGCATTGGAAGATATGAACAATTTCAGCAAAATTTTTCAATCACTGGCTTTTTCAAAGATTAGACAAAAGTGAAAAAATACACAATGTTAATAGAACAGAAAGAAATGTACAAATATAACAACATATCTATGTGTCACTGATGGAAATAAATTTATAAAATGAAAGAAAATATATGAAAAAAATATCCTGGAAAAAGCCAAATGATGATGAGGATACTATTCTTAGATATAAATGCTTTTATTTGCAATTAGTCTTTCTTTGATTATTGTAAGCCATTTTAAGGAAACAAAAACTGTATTTCTGATTTTTTGGGGGGGCTTCTTTGTCACATTGTTATTGTTCTTCTCGGCTCAGGGTGAAAAGATAAATTATATGAGACTGGCCGCTGAAAAGCTGAAACAACATAAAGACAACACATGACATGGTAAAATTAACAACTGTTTTCTTCAAACTGCTGCCGAATCCATTTTGCTCCCAACATTCTCTAGTGAGAGCAGAAGTGCTTACAATCATCATAATCAACATTATTGATGTTCTTGTCACTGGTATTAAATTCTCCAGGTTCTGTTTTCTCATTAGGAATTATAACTTTAGTTCTTAAAACTTCCTTTTTGCTCACATACTTTGTTTGTTATATTCTCATTATGCATTGGTAGGACCAAATATCTGTTGTTTCAAATAGCAAGTACTATAATTATGGCTGGCTGCTCACATATGAGTATGCCTGTCTGCTAGGCTGGCTAATCAATCCCTGTTGCAGACGACTGCTCAGTCACATTTGTGTTCGTCTAATACCCACAGAGCACACATGTGGTTTATACTGCAACTATACTGTGCAGACCTTAGTTACAGTTTCTGGGAGAGAGCGCATCACCTTGTTTGATCAACTGTTTGAGCAAGACCAGTACACTCAAACCCTCGATCATGATGATATCATGCTAGCACAACCATCAACAGACAATTCCATCTACTCTCTTTCATTCACAAGGCTTAGGTCAAACCATGATATGGTTTTCAGATACTTTCCAATGCTGATATACACTGTGATCACCTCCCCAGGCTGATAGCATCAAGGTCATCCATCTGATAAATCGACCATGGTGACATCTGAATCTGGTCAAAAATCAAAAGTTCTTCATGCTCAGTGATGTGCCAATTAAGGAATTTAAACAAAGTAATATTAATAATCTTTTAATGAAAAGAAACAGGGTTATAAGTTTTCTGCTATTAAATATAATAATAATAATAATAATTCTATATTCTGTGTTTGTGTGAATGGATAGGAGAGCAGGGATAAAGAGAAAAGGAATAGAATTAAATGCTGCTTAGGAACTACAAGGAACAGGAAATTGTGGAGTGCCATGATTGCTCACCTTCTGTAGAGTAACACCACATAAGTGTTGTATTTATGGGATTCTATTATAAAAATATCTATGCGCCATAATTTACCTAATTGAGAAGATTGATTTATTTAGTTTTTACAGTATATCAACCCTTTGTGGGTTATTTAAAGACAAAACCTATTTTGGACTGTAAAAGGTTGCTCACAGTACCAGGTGAACCCAAGCATTTCAACATCAAAGTAGTGACCAGGCTCAACACTAATTTCAGTGATCAAACTAGAACCAGAATTAGGAAGGTAAATAAATACCTAAATAACAATGGAAACATATATATCTGCAAACTGTCAAATATTAATATTGAACAGTATTTTCTAAAGTTAATAAAGAAACACTTTCAGAAAAATGACCCTCTAAGTAAGATCTTCAATAGGAAAATGATTGAGATTAGCTACTCCTGTACCAACAACAAGTATAAAATTATCAACTCACACAATAAAGAAATTTCTACAGGATAAACAACAAACCTGGCATTAAACTCTCCTGTAATTGTAGATCTAAAGAAAATTGTCCATTAGAGAGCAAATGCAGTTCTACCAGGTTTATATATCACACAATCATTTCCCTCAAAGAAAATATAAAAAATTATAATGTTTAAACTGAAATCTCTGTAGGAAACAGAGATTTTATACCCATAGGCACTCATTTTGAAACCCTAAACTAAAACACCAGACAGCTCTTTCAAAGAAATTTTGGGAATTGAAGGAGAAATTTTTGAACCCATAGATAGTGTGGAAGATTATAGGTTCTGCATGTACTCCTAGTAGTCTTAGAGATAGGTGTAACTTATGTTTAGAAGAAAAAATTGGAATAATAAAATACAATAATCAAAGCCAACTATTGAATCAGAGGAATGAATTAGTGTTAAAATGTCAACATAAAAACAAATTCGAATTTCCATAATATAGGTTTTACTTAATTAGCTACTATATTTTCATAATATTTTCTCCCCTCTAACTCTTCAAATGTCGAAAGAATAACTAATTCTAATTTCTATATTCCCCTCTTTACACTATATTAATTATAATTTATAAACTTCCCCTACCCTAAGAACTCTCTTGCCTTTAATCCTTTTATCTATACATTTTAAAGTTATTTTTAAAACCATTTTATTCCTTTCTTTGTTCTAAATTAATATTTCATTCTTCATATAACCCCAGTTTAATATCATAAGGTTAATATTCAAGTTTAATTTTATAAAACTTCTTCCCTTCAAGACAAATACCTTCCACCCTCCCCTGACGCCTGTCTTGTGCCTTACATCTTGCTGAAACATTGAAATGGATAAATTCTGTATTATTATTTCAACAGTTTTTTTTTTTAGTTTTTACAGTTATATTTCTATTTCTGACACAAACTTAGATGACTTATATTTTCGTCTGCTGAAATAAGGCTATTCAAACATATGAGGTGATTTTGGATTTTATTGTTTATTAATTATATGTGTGTGTGATAAAATATAGTTTTAAGGTATGCTATATTTAGCATATCAGGGATAGAGTGTACATAAATATAAAAGTAGACAATGAAGTCAACATCCCATGGCCATATATAATAGGAAACATTTATAAATTACCATGTTTTGCTTTTATTTAAACTTTATCAGAAATTTCTTTACAATTGAAATGGCTAGATGTTAACAGTTTCTTCTTTTGCATTACTTGCTTGTAAAATCTGCTTCCAGTTTCTTGCTTTCCAGTCAACCTTGATCTTCAAAAGGTTAAGTGCAATGTCAATTGTAATCTTCTGTCATCTTAATTTCTTTTCTTTTATTGTTCCCCTCCTTAATAAAGTTTTTCTTTTTTTATATTTTTTCACACTCACTGACCCCTTTATCTTAGTAGCTTTATCGCTTTGCTTAGAGTGCTATGATTAAAAAAATGATACGGTTAGTAATATAAAGCTACATATTGAAACTTTCTATTGTGGTTTGCTATGAACACTAGCATGAAATCATTATGATTTTAAAGTTTCTAATCACATTGTATGGCATCTCATACATATAATTGTTGTTGTTATGATTATTATTATATAGAAGACAAGTTATACATACCATAATATATCAGCCTGTTAAGTGCCATGCATGATACACACTTAAGCGATCATGTATCTTTCGATACATGACTGACGAGGCAGATTTTCTTCCTGCAGTTGGTTGCCATTGCTTTCTGTGGTAGACCAGTTACCTTCCAAAGCTATAGAACCCTGTCTATCCTGCTATTTACCCACAGCTGGTGGGGAGAAGATGAAGATTCATACCTTTCCCAAGGGTATTAGCATGTAAGTGAATGTAATGGATTCGACTGGAACATAATATATATACTTATATCTAATGTATTAAAATGTCAAAATAAAGTTCAGTTACATATTTTACCCTATCTGCAAATCCTGAATTTAAACTCACAGATTGGGATTCTTATGAATTCTTTTCAAATCATTGCCAGATTTGATGCTTTGTTAGTAACTAATTGTGATGACCGATTTTATGAATTTTAATTATAGAATATAAAATATTAAACATTCAGCAATGAACACATACAGAATTTAAGACAATTCTATCCAGAAATATAAAATATGGCTATTACTAGAGGTTTTACTTGACATTATCAAAAAAGGGATTTCTGATAGCAATAATTTTATTTTACCAAAAATTTATCACAAGAATATCAAGACAAATGTTAAAGAAATAGAATTGAATTATATCTTCCCTTAAGAGAATTGGTATTATTCAGACTTTTTCATGATTTAATTAACAGATATTAGTTTTTTTTTTTTTTTATTTCTTTTTGTGTGTGGAGATGAAAAAGTTTGAATAAAAATGACCATGGATTAGATCAGTGTAAAATCTTGATACAAAGGTTCAATGATTTCATGACTTAACATACATTTTTTGCGTATTTTTTATTTATATGTATTGTTTATCTTTAATGTGGGCTGGGAGAGGATTTTTCTTTCATCTTTTGATACCAGTCTTTCTTATTCTTTTGTTTCTGTTAGGCTATTTTAGCTACCATTGTTTTCTGTTGTCGATATTTACTTTTCATATTTATCTCTTTTCCCTCCTTTCTTTATTTCTCTTTATTTTATTTTATTCTTTTATTTTCTTCTCCATCTATTCTCATCAATTAACATTCTCCTCTCTCTTCCCATTGTTTATCCATTCTTTTTCTCTCTACTTTTTCATTTCTCATTCTTAATCTGTTTCTTTTCATTTCTTTTACTTGTTTTTTGTCTTTTTTACTGTTTATATTTTATTACTGTTTTACTCATTTTTCTTTTGTTTTTTCTCTCTTTTTCTTTTGCATTAGATTTTCATTTTTCTAATATTCCTTTTCCTCTTTTTCTTCTTTTTCTTTCTTATTTGTTTTTCCCATCTTTTCTTATTCTTTTTCATCTTTCCTCCTTTTATTTCTTTTCCTATTCTCTTTTCTTATTCTATTTTAATCTTTTTTTCATTCTTATTCTTTTTTTCATCTTTTTCCTTCATATATTCTTTTCCATTTTTCTCATCCCTTTTTGTTTTTTAAGACATTTTTTTCTTTGGAAAGTCAACCAGAATTTCTTAGGCATATACAAAAAAAAAAAAAAGAAAAAAAATGTTTTCTGTGAAAAATGGTTGCTGTTTTCATTTTTTTCTTCATGATGCACGCAATAGGTGAGCAATCATTGTCATTGTCCCTAAGTTGAGTAATTTGAAAGAAGAATGAAGAAGAATGCTTGAAGGTTAAATATTTAATCTCAGGAAACAAGTTAAATATTTGATCTGAAGTTAAGTCTATTTGAATTCAATGAATTTTACAAAATTGTTCAGATTTTATATTGATTCTATTAAAAAGTGAGGATTGTTGATTCTCCTGAAAATGTATTATTTATGTAACAGATTTTTTTGTTTTATTTAAATCAAGTCTCACTGAATACCAGGTATTTTATTAAATTAGCAACACTTGATACAATTTTGTCAACTAGGTTATAATTAACCTAGTTGACAAAATTGTGTGTCAGTTTTTTCTTGAACAGTTATTCTCAAATAAAATGATCCAGTTTAAAAACCTAGAAGAGGGAACAAAGAAATCTTTGATGTTGATTTTTAACCACAAAGTTCTTATCTTGTTTATTAGGAAAGCAGTTCTTGCTGGTTCTTTACCAAAATTGACATATATTTTTTAGAATACTTGTTATCCATTGTTAATAGAATAGACATCTTAACCTTAATTCCCAGTGTTTGTTTCTTTGGTGGATGAAACAGGAGAGTATATTAAGATAAACAATTTTATCAGTTAATGTTGAATATTGAATAGCCTTTGAAAATGGCAAGTACCATATACTCTTTGTTTGGCAAAGCAGGAAATATTTATTTTCAACCGAGAAAACTCATACTCCATTTTGACACCTCATTAAAAATGACATTTTTTCTTTGCATTTGCAAAGACTGATTTTTTCATGAAAGAGTAATAATAAAGATTTGATATCAGGTAAAACAAAAACAGTTCTAATTTTACTATGAAAATTTTTGTTTTGTTTCACTCCAAGTAAAGCGGAAATGCTACTTGTATACAGGGGGATACAGAGAGTGGAAGTGTAAGAAAAGACTGAGTATAGGGAGGATTGAGGAAAGGACAAAAGATGAATGGGATTCAAGGTGATAGAAGATGGTGATTTTTAAAGATTGTAGTTATCATGGAAGCAAGTAAATTGAAGGGAGTTCCAGAGGCAGGAAATGCAAGAAAACAAAACTGTTGGAGTAGAAATGGTGGTTACATTTAGCTGTTTCAACAATAAATGGGTGGAACCTAGATGCCAGTCCAGTAACACTCTTAAATTCATTTAGTTGGGGCACCAGGTAAAAAAGCATGTCAGAGCAGTTACCATGAAAATATTTGTAGAAAAGATAGGGAAACCACACCAGTGAGAAAGTGACTGATGTCAAAATGCTAAGTCAAGATTGATTACATTTCAGATCCTTCTTTCGATTTTATCAAGAACCTCAAGATGAATATCAGGAGCACTAGACCAGATATGGCAACAGTATTCAATGCATGGATGACTGGTAGATTTGAAAATGTGCATGTTGAACTTTGGAATGATTTTATTATTAAAATAGCTACAATCAGGTGCTTAATTATTATCCGTAAAGTCTTTAAAGGTTCATGATTTTTTAAATAAAAGGTAAAAGATATTTGATAGATTGTTCCACAGAAGTATCAAGAAATTTCTCCCAATCCCCCACAAACAAGAAGAGACTGGTCAGGTCAATGAAAAAATGCAATAGCACCTACCTTAACTTGCAAAATAGATTGCCATTTTCCACAATGTCTAACAGTTTGATAACTTGGTAACATGGAAGGTAATGAAAAAAAAAAACAGCCGTAGATTTCCGCTCCTTTTATAAAACTTTGGGGATCACATGGCGACCCTGTCACATTACTACTGGAACTATAAAAGGTTATTAAAGATAACTTTTGTTCAGTTAAGATTTCAAAAACACTGCTAGTTTCCGACCTGACCAACAGTCAATTTCTATACAGTATCAACAATTTCCATGAAAACAGTTTCAATTAGAAAGTGAATTGTTGTGGTTTTCTTTTCCTTGGCATTCTTTATTCTTTGTTTTTGTAAAACTTAATGCTCAGAAAATTTCTTCTCTTTAGCATTGTCTTTATAAAATAAATAAGTCCTTGACATTATTTAACATTTCTGAGCAGAAGAACTAACAAAAGAAAAATGAAAAGAGAAAGTGGTTACATCTAGCTATTTCAACAGTAAAATGATGACACCTAATTGCCTAGTATTATGCTTAAATTTATGATGTCAAGATACCAAGGAGGAGAGCTCAATGGAACAACTACCATGAAAATATTTATAGAAAAGTCAGATTAATTAAATAGGTAAGATAAGCTTGCCAGGCAACTTTAATCTTCAAAAATTTAAATCCAGTGTTAATCGCTATCTACTGTCCTCCTGATTACTTTTGCCACTCATTATTAATTTTTGTGTTCCTAATTCTTCCACACCCTGAAACCCCTTGTGTCTTTGTGGCTTTACTGCTTTGCATGGGGTGATACTGCTTAAAAAAATTCTGTTTTTATTGAATTTCCTTTGCTTAGTTTTCTATTTGCTTGTGATTCAGTCATCATTTTGTACTTTCATCACTAGTTTCTGCAAATGGTTTACAAATAACCTCATAAGGTATTGCAAAACGGATCACAAATATGAATTACTGTGCAAAAATTTGCTTTATTGTTAACAAACCACTTGGTGAGCTAAGCAAGATGTTAAGAAATAGAAAAATTCCATTACAAACAAAGAAAAGAGGACAGAACCTTTATGCAAATCTGTCTCCCCATATGGCAGTGAATGCTAGACAATCTCATCACAAATGAAGAGACTTGAAACAATAGAAATGTGGTTCTACAGAAGGATGCTGAGAATACCATGGACCAAATATGTCAGCAACAACAAAGTTTTAGAGAGAAAATAGATACAAAAAGGACTCTTATACTTAACATCATAAACAGATAGTTGAAATTTCTTTGGCACATAATATGAAAAGATGGCTTGGAAAATTTGATACTCACAGGACATAACCTAGCGAGCTTGAGTAAATGGATGGCAAAAAGGGTTTAGGTGAGATAAAAAAAATGACAAAATTTATTAACAGCTACAAAGGACAAGAATTTGTGAGAGCCATGATTGCCGACACGCTGAAAGAATACGGCAGATAGTAAAAATCAATATCCCAAATTATTCATACCGTATTTTAGGAGTTTTTATTGTAAATAGTCTCAGTCATTTTAATCACTCTATTGTAAACATTTTGTTAAGTGAAGTTAAGAATAAAAAGGTAAGTTATAAAAAGAGAAAGATCAAACAAATAAGATATAATAAAGAATTTATATGGGGAAGGAAGAGAAAGAAAAGTAAGTAAAAAGACGAGCCAATATAATAAATTGTTTTTATTTTATTAATGTATATTTATAGGTTTGTTTTCTTTTCTTCTTCCCCCAAAAAAGTAACACCCTGTCTTGGCCGCATGTAGGAAAATCAGTAAAACTAAGCATACCCGATCTATAACATCGAATAGCCCAAGTGAAGACTTGATTAGTTGCCGTTTTCTGAGGGAACTTATATAAAGCACATCCTAAAGCTAGTAGCAAATTTAATCTGGGTGCAGGCCGAATACTGATCATATTTGGTTGGGTTGCCCATCGAAGAAGTCTGTTGTTTATTTAGACCCGAAACTAGTGACATGGTAGCAACAACACTGACAACGCACCTAGATTTGGCACTTAAAGGTGTAATTTTAACATTTATATTCAATCAGTTTCCTTCCCATGCTTACTGAATTCTCACAAATGTAACACATCTAACTTGAGACTTCATCTTTTAATTTTTTTAAAATTTTAAAGCTTTTTATTTTAAAATGCTAATTCATAAATCCTTAAAATTCCTCTTGTAGTCCTGGAGCCAATGTGTCAGGCCATTGTGACTGTATGCATTGTATAAATATCAGTGGAGATTTGGTGAGAGGAAAGGAATTAAATTCCGGGCTTGTACTTGTTTAAGTATCAATGTGATTTTGCACAGAGTAACATAAAGGCCTGATATCAACAATTCTGGGGAAAATAAGGTGGTCAGTTTCTGCCTTGGAATTATTATTACGTTACCATATCATGACACCAAGGAAATGACAAAGAGATAATAACATACAATCATTTCAATAATCCCTGTTAAGTGATTAAAAATCTTTAGATTCTTTCAGCAGAAATAAAAGAATGTTTCATTTTACAATCTCCACTTGATTTGACACATTTTCTCTTATTAATCCCTCTCTCAATCTTATACTTTTGTCTTTCATTTCTTTCTTTCATAACTTATATCTTTTCATTTCTCTCCTCCTTCCTTGAGTTTGTAATTTCATCAATCTTAAACACTTTGGTATATTTACACTTTTCATCAACATTTTTGTATATTTACACTTTTTCTTTACATTTCTTCCATTTTCATTCTTTCCTTCATAATCTTCACTGACATTTTTTCATTTCTCTTTTCCTTCCTTGAGTTTTTAATTTCATCAATCTTAAACATTTTTGTATATTTACACTTTTTCTTTACTTTTCTTCCATTTTCATTCTTTCCTTCATAATCTTCACTGACATTTTTTCATTTCTCTTTTCCTTCCTTGAGTTTGTAATTTCATCAATCTTAAACATTTTTGTATATTTACACTTTTTCTTTACTTTCCTTTCATTTTTTCTTCTTTCTTTCATGTCTTCAGTTCTTGTTTGATTACCAAATTTAAGCAGTGTCAGGCCCTATCAGTACTTATATAGCAGATCACTTGGGAACACTGCATACTGTAAACAGACCCTAACAATCTGAAATATGTTTTGATTTTAAAATAGCCTACAAAAGGTTGATAAGCCATAAAAAAAGAATCACTGAGTTTTTAATTTTATCAGTCTTAGATATTTTTGTATATTTACACTTTCTCTTTACTTTTATTTTTTCCTTTCTTCCTTGTCTTCATTTAGTTCTATTTTTCATTCTTCTTTTTAAATAAACTTTTGTATCTTTTTCTCTTTCCATTTTCTTCAAAACTGAAAGGAAAACCAAAAATTTGAACAAAATTTTTTAAAAAAGCAATAATTCTAAATGAATTCGTAATTTTTCATTTGGCTTAAGATTTTTACTTAAAAAGACAAATCTCAATCTGGAAAGATAAAACAGGAAAATATTTTTTTTTTCTTTGACAGTTTTGATGAGAATTAAAATCTGAATGATCAAACTGAAGATTTAAGATTTTAAAATCAATTCTTCTCATTTTTTTTTTACTCTAGGACGGAAAACATTCTCTTGCTAAATGATAAAGAAAATCATACCAGGTCTCAAAATCAGTTGACAAACAGACAGACAGACAGCCAGATAGAAAGAAGAAGAAAAGTCTAGATAGGTAGATAGACAGACAGATATAAAGAAAAGGATTAGACAGATAGATAGATAGATAGAAAGAAAAAGAAAAGAGATAGAAAGAAGAAAAGGGATAGAGAGATAGAAAAAGAAAAGGGATAGACAGAAAAATAAAAGAATTAGAAAGAAACAGAAAGGTATTAGATCAAAAGAAAAAGAAAAGGATTAGACAGAAAAAGTAATGGCTAAGATAAATAAAAAGAAATAGAAAAGGCTCAGATAAATAGATAGCAAAAGAAAAGGCTGAGATTGATAGAAAGAAATCAAAAAGTCTGAGATAAATATGAACAGAGCCATCTAGATAAATTACTATTTATATTTGGTCCTAGCTCAAAATTAAGCTGATATTGATACGGTTATGTGAACATTTCATAAAATTTGCATGAAAGAACTTCATACAAAAAATTTCCACAACCACCTGCCATGTTATCATATTACATAGGTCAGTTAGGCAAAAATTAAAATTAAAAGTTAGAATTACCTTTTGGCAAATTTAAAGAATATTAATGTCTCAAAGACTGAGTTGTTTTGGAACTGTTTTGACTAATATTCTGATTCTTGTAAATTTTATCAGTGCATTTCAGCAATAGTATTCTTCAATATTCTTCAGTTTTGTAATTCATTTGGTCAGAGGAATAGTGAAAATAGTTTTGATCATATTTTCTTCATGAGTATTTTCCCCAGCAAAACTAAACTTTACATTCTTTGGCAAGTATTGAACCACATTACCAAAAAATGTCTGCATAATATCATGCAGTAGGAGTAGAGAATAGAATGATTCAGAAAAATGGTATATTCCATGCTTGGAGAATAACTTTAATATTTCTTTCTCAAAATTTATAACAATTTTTTTCTAGTCATTTCACCCCAAGCAAAGTGGGAATGCCACTAGTACACAGGGGGTTACAGGGAGTGAACGTGAGAGAAAAGACTGAGTATAAGGAGGATTGAGGAAAGGACAAAAGATGAATGGAATACAAGAAGATAGAAGATGGCAATTGACATTGAATTTTAATTTTTGAAGATTGTAGTTATCAGGTAAGCAAATAAATGGAAGAGAGTTCCACAGGCAGGAAATACAAGAAAAGAAACTGTTGGAGTAGAAGTGGCAGTTGCATTTAGCTATTTCAACAGTAAACGGGTGGGACTCTATTGATGTAGTCATATAATGTTGTAAGGTCAACATAGCAGGTATACAATTTTCTTTTACATTTTTAATCATTTCACCCTAATCAAGGTGATAATGTCATGAGGATGCAGAGGGTTACAGAAAGTGAGAGAGAATGAGAGGGCTTTAGCGAAGAGATGTAAGGAGAAAGTACAATAAAGAAACAGGATCCAGGAAGATGTTGATTGACACTACATTTAGATATTTTGCAGATTGTAAGTGGTGGGGAAGCAAGAAGTCAGAAGGGAATTCCACAGGTTAGAAGTGCGAAAATAGAAACTATTCAAATAGAACATTGGGTTGAATCTAGGTAGTGCAACAGTAAAATGTTGAGACCTAGTTGCCAATCTAGTAGCACATTTAAATTCATGCAGTTGAAGCACTAAGGAGAACAGCTCATCAGAACAATTGCTATGAAAATATTTGTAGAAAAGACAGAGGGAAGCCATGTCATGATGGGGAGAAAGAGTCTCAAGTTAAGATGCCAGGCCCAGATCAGTTACATTACAGACACTTCTTTGAATTTTGTTAAAAACCTCAAGACATATAGTCGGCACCAGACCAGCCCAGACATGGCTGCAGTATTCAATGCATGAATTATTGACAGATTTATAAATGTGAAAGAAGGACACTGTGAATCAACTTTCCTAGCAGTAGATCAAGCAAATGATTCAGTATACTCCCTCCACTTCATGTCATTGGAAATCATGAGCCCAAGAAGGTGTAAAGTGTTGCTCTCCTGGCATTTAGCATCAGCCATGCTGATTACAGGCAGAAAAGGTTATCAGTGGTGATTCAATAAAAGCAGTTTTATTTTAGAGGTGTTAACATTTAGAAGCCATTCCATATCCCAGTTAATTACTGCTTGGAGGTCCTTTTCAAGAGCAGATGCCAGTTTTACTTTGTTGAATCTGTCAAACTTGTGACTAAGACAGGAATAAATAGTTGTGTTGTCTGCATAGATAACGAGTTCAGAACTGTTAGGAAGGTCATTGCTGAAGATCAGAAACACTGTCGGTCTGAAGGTAGCCCTCTTGGGGACTTCTGCATTAATACGAAGAAAAAGAAATTTTGGTATACTTATTTTTGTGTTGTTTGATTTTAACTGGTTCATTTCATGTGCATTTTGCCTGTGTCTTTAAATACAGAATAAATATACCAGAATATCTTTTTCTCTATATCTCATTCTTTGATGAAGTTTTTATAAAAGTGAGACATGTTATATTTGTAAATGTTTCCTATGTGTTCTTTATCATATCATTCTGTCAGATGCCTATCTATATTTGATCTGTATTTGAGTGTATATATATATATATATATATATATATATATATATATATATATATAATAACAATATATCAATTTTTATATATCAAGAACAATATTTGGGGAAAGGTATATGACAAAGTAGAAAAAATTTTCATGCAAAAGTTTCGCTCTTTAGGACTTCATCGAACAATGTTTACATTGAGGTAACTACAATGAACTAGCATGAACAAGAGATGCTGGGAATTTTAAATTTCAAAATAATTTTAATTATATGCAAACTAGTCAAATTTCATTTAGATTCTTTTTCTTTTTCTTGTGTTTTCATCACTTTTGTTATGAAATTTCCCACACTGTGATAATAGAAGAATATATATCTATAAAAGGCAGGATGTGTGTGTGTGTGTGTGTGTGTGCGTAACGAATGCACAGCCGCAATTTTTGACAGATTTGCACCAAAATTTACATGCACATGCTCCAAGTTAGTAGAGAGGCCAAGACTGACATTGCATTTCCCAACTCCCATCGATAGTGGAAATAATTGATTTTTTCATGCTTCTACAGCAGTTTTCATGTAGTTTGCGGCCATTTTCTACTGGCTAGAGTAAGAGCCTATAGCTGGCTGCTACGAATAGGTAGGAAGATTCTATTGGCCAGCGTGAGAGCCAACAGCTGACTGACACAAATGTTAACTAGCATGCTAGCATGCAAAAAAAATCGATAGCTACATTTGTCACAAGTGGGAAAAATTTTAATCTGCATGGCACTTTACTCTAATTGGCTCATTCACTTGCTTAAACTCAACATTGATTCTGATTCCGAAGACTGACTTTGCATTTCCCAACTCCCATCAATAGTGGAAATAATCTATTTTTTCATGCTTCTACAGCAGTTTTCATGTAGTTTGCGGCCATTTTCTACTGGCCACAGTGAGAGCCTATAGCTGGCTGCCACAAATAGGTAGGAAGATTCTATTGGCCAGCGTGAGAGCCAACAGCTGACTGACATGAATGTTAACTAGCATGCTAGCATGCAAAAAAAAATCGATAGCTGCATTTGTCACAAGTGGGAAAAATTTAAATCTGCATGGCACTTTACTCCAATTGGCTCATTCGCTTGCTTAAACTCAACGTTGATTCTGATTCTGTAGAACTGGTTTGGGTGTGAAAAAGTATTTGTTGTTAACATTCTTATTTCATTCGGTTTTTCCAGTTACGAATCCTTTTTTAAAGCTGATCGTTTTGTGTTCATTTTCTTTAGTTCTTTTTTTGTAACAGATTTAATGTTTAGTATAGAGCTTAGAAAAAATTTGCAGTGTGAGATAGGCAAGAAGTAAGGCATGTAGCAACATCAGCACGGCAAAGGGCACTCTATTTTAAGTCAAATGATAACGATTGCTGTATGAGTCGTACGATTTTTGAATCAAGCACGGGCAACGCCGGGCCATGCTGCTAGTATATATATAATCAAATAAATAAATATAAAGTGTTCACATACAAATCCTTATCTATAAAAACAGAATGTGTGTGTGCGTGTGTGTATCTGTGTATGCTATTTATGCATGTCCACATTTCTTGACCGATTACAATGAAATTGTACACATGTTGCAAATTTGCTAACTCAAGACCAACTTTTCAATCTCCATCAATTACTTGATTTGTGAACAATGCCATACTATTTGAAAATTGTTAAAGCCATAGGAAATTTACTGAATATCTAAAACGTTGAAACAATTTAACCCCAAGCAATGACCACACAAGAAGCTTTTATCAATGGAATTCCTTTATTAAGAACAATCAAACACTTGCAAAGGACATACCATAAAAAAGATGAGGTGGTGGCGGGGAGTAGCTTAGTATAACAACGGATGATGCATGCAAGTGGGGACACAGGCAGACATTTCAAGACAGGGTGTGGGTATGCAATTACAGCGAAATATATCTGAGCAATGCTGGGTACCTCAGCTAGTATGCATATACATCCTTTGGTGCAAGTAAAGCAGTGCACAATGCAAAATAACATTTTGTTATTAAGTATATATTAATAAATATGCATAATACCCCATGCTGACAAGTACATCTCAGAGTTTATAGATGTGTATATATATATATATATATATATATATTATTATGAGTAAAGTATTAGTAGATTATGTATGTGTGTGTGTATTGATATAATAGGAAAAAACTGTTAGATTGCTCAAACATTCCTTGGGGATGAAACAGTCATCCAACAGTTAAGATTTAATATTGAAATTAAACTTAAATACAAATGACCAGTTTCGAAATATAGTAATTTCTGTGTTGCGATGGAGTCATATTTAAAAAAATTTATGTGTATATATATATATATATATATATATATATATATATATATAAAATACCCAGTACCGACAGTAAGAACTGAGAGTTTCATGCTCTATGCAATCATCAGGTACTGAGAACTGATCACATATATATGTATATTCAAAACTGGTCATTTGTATTTAAGTTTAATTTCAATATTAAATCTTAACTGTTGGATGACTGTTTCATCCCCAAGGAATGTTTGAGCAATCTAACAGTTTTTTCCTATTATATCAATACACACACACATACATAATCTACTAATACTTTACTCATAATAATATATATATATATATATATATATATATATATATATATATATATATATATAAATAATATACTAATACTTTATTCATTATATATATATATATATATATATATATATATATATATATATGTGTGTGTGTGTCTTTGTGTGTGTGTTAATTTGCAAGCAGCTAATGGATTTTTTAATCCAACATTATTTCTTGGAATTGCAAATGTTATATTTAGTGGGTACACGTGTTTCAGTAGACATATCTATTTTCTTTTAAACAGTAAATATAGCAGCTACCAACCATAATCTGTGAAACTGCATGCAAACCAGGCATACTTTACCATTAAACTATGGGAAGCCATTATAGCAAAGCCAGGTTCAATTACTCTACTTAAGAAATGTCTACCTCTCTGCAATTTAGCCCTGTTTTGCTTAAGCTGCTCTATAGTAAAGAATGCTTGGCTTCAATATCTCTGTATTGAGTAGATAATTACTACTAAAGTGAGTATAATCTTCAATGGGTACCTAATTCTTATGGTCTTGTTGGGTACTATGTTAAGCTTAATAAAAACAGGCACCATCCTGTGAAGCAGTTGTTAAGTAAGCAAGTAAAACCAACCATCACCCGTCCTGGGTACGACGTTAAACTGCATCCAACAGCAAGGCCTCTGATCGGGAGGTTTTGAGGAAGCGTGGAACCACCTCTTAGTTGCTGGTGTTCCCAGGTCCACCCAGACCCGGGGTGGTAGCACCTGTTGGGGTCCCAGCTATGGGCAAATAGTGAATTTTCAGATCTTTCCCACGTCCTGGGTATGACGACAAACTACATCCGCGTCCTGGGTATGACGACAAACTACGTCCGCGTCCTGGGTATGACGACAAACTACGTCCGCGTCCTGGGTATGACGACAAACTACGTCTGCGTCCTGGGTATGACGACAAACTACGTCCGCGTCCGGGGTATGACAACAAACTACATCCGCGTCCTGGGTATGACGACAAACTACATCCGCATATTTGATAAATATTATCAACAAAATAATTGCTTTTTTATAAAGATCACAAAAGACCAGAATGAAAATGAAAAAATATTATTACTTTTTTGAAAAACAATATTACCAACTATACTTTTTTGAAAAACAGTATTGCCAATTATACTTTTTTGAAGAACAATATTGCCAGCTATTTTTTTTTTTTTGAAAAACAATATTACCAACTATACTTTTTTGAAAAACAATATTACCAACTGTACTTTTTTGAAAAACAATATTACCAACTATACCTTTTTGAAAAACAATATTACCAACTATACTTTTTTGAAGAACAATATTGCCAACTATACTTTTTTGAAGAACAATATTGCCAGCTATATTTTTTTTTTTGAAAAACAATATTACCAACTATACTTTTTTGAAAAACAATATTACCAACTGTACTTTTTTGAAAAACAATATTACCAACTATACCTTTTTGAAAAACAATATTACCAACTATACTTTTTTGAAGAACAATATTGCCAACTATACTTTTTTGAAAAACAATGTTACCAACTCTGCTTTTTTGAAGAACAATGTTACCAACTATACTTTTTTGAAGAACAATGTTACCAACTATACTATTTTGAAGAACAATATTGCCAACTATACTTTTTTGAAGAACAATATTACCAACTATACTTCAACCTTTTATACAAAATAACCAACTTAAATTCATAATAAGGCTTTGGCATAAAATGACCCAAATAGGAGTTGACATGCCGTTAAATCCAACATCCATCCATCCAACATCCATCCATCCAACCATCACCAGATATACCACACTTGGGACCCAACACAATGCTAAATTAGACTTCATAAATATCAATACAACTGGTTTTCTACTAAGTTGTTAATTTGGAACATGACTGAAGAGCTTGGTTATAAGATGATTGGAAGTTTGAACAGAAAACCTGAATGGTATCAAAGGTGTAGAAGGTTTGAAGAAGGTATTTTGTATTGTTGACTCACCATTTGGCTATTTTTAGTAATAATTTATTGTCAAGGAAAATAGAATTAAACTCTTTTTTTTTTTTACCTTTTTGCTCATCTTTTCAATTTAGATTTGAAAGGCAGAAGACCATGATTTTGATTCCATCTTCAATTCTTCAACATAATTGATTAAAATGTGAATGCCAATAAGGGTTCTAATTTGATCTGTATTCATGAGATTTGCTCAGCCCAACATTTTCATGAATTTCTACAGCATAGAATTGTTTGGATGGTTTATTTTCAGAACTCTTCTCCAAAGATAAGATCCAAATGAGATGGGCTCTGAGTCAGTATTAAAGAAGTTTAAAAATATCCAGCTTATCTAGTATGAATATTAATGCTATTCAACTGCCCATATGATTGTCATGTATGATCCTAGATTTGGAAACAGCATTTAATTATTTAAAAATCACACTGTCTTGATTAAAAAGAAAAGAAGCCCTGCTGAAGTGTCATTTAAGTCACAAAACAGAGAAAGAAGACAAAGAATTGACTTTTGCTTTTGTCTCTTACTCATCAGTGTTTAATATTATGCCAAATATTTTGAACAGATTTCTTCTTTGTGTTTTAGTAAAACTGTATTATGTGCAGGTGGTGTATTGGTTAGCTGTTCAGAAAGAGAAATTGGTGAGCCAAGTTCAAATTCCAACCAAGTTTGTTAGATTCACTTTTTCATGAATTCCTTTGGGAAAGGTATGAATCTATCTCTTTTCTTTCCATCTATAGTTTTAACCCCAGCCCTGCCAATTATTTTTGGAAAAACGTTTTATTTTCAGACAATTTTTGTTATTTGTTTTTAATATAGTAACTAAGAAACTGGGGCATCTTGAAGTACCCAAGCGGTGGCGAACACTTATACCAGATGTATGATTTGATAACTGGACTCGATTCAAGCTCAGAAGGGCATAAAAAGAATCAAAATCAATGTATAGACACGTCTGTAACTGGTTTTGAATGTTATGTTTTCGATGTGTTCATTCATCCATGTCTTCAAAAAACACTTTCAGTAAAAACATATATACATGTCTACACTGGGGGAGGGGTTAATAGAAGGACAGACTGAATAGTAAGTGACCATTTGAAGAGGACGATTCTGAATTTAAAACTAGATGGTATACTATTTTGCCTTAGACATACTCACTGTTGCAAATGTGGTGCCCCAGTGACTTGATTGAATTATGGAACATGCATATTACCTAAAAATTATCAGAAACTTCTAGTAAACAAATCCGTTTATACAAAAAATAATTTAAATTTACTACAGTGTTTATTTATATGAACAAAGTCAGGAGGGTAATCTTTTATTATTCAATTGTAAGTTTGTAATCAATTATTGCATTTTAAATTAGAAATAATGACAGATTAATAAGAAAGTTAAACATCTGACAAAATAAAGAATAGTATAAAACTTAAATAGATTTTAAAATAAAGCTCTTAGAAAATATGTCTTGTCATTAAAGTTGCTGAACAACAAAGGGTATAACTAGATAAACAAAGTTAGATTTAATAACTCAAAAGCTATCTTCTTAGAAGCCTACCAAACAGCCATGTTTTGAAGTAATGAATTTTTGCTAAAACTCTTTGTGTTTGTAAGTTATTTCATCTTTAAATTTGAGGGTGGATAAACTTAAGTCTGCAACTTGCAGCCATCTTTTGCTGATATATAATTTTGTATAACACTTATTATGAAGTATGTGTTAAATAAATGGGATAAATATTTTATAGCAATTATATATGCAGACAATGTTGTGGTTTATGGGCACACCTCCAGAAATCTAGATGTATAGAGTCAGGCAGCTGATCTCTCAGTTGACCTAGACCTCACATCTCAAAGGGGGGAAGACTGTCTCATATCATTTAATACTTCCAAAACCAAGCTGGTAATATTTCATCACCACCATTCTCAACGAGGTTCCTTGCTTTGAATGTCTATTGGGACTAATGCTCACTCCAGATCTCAAGTTGAATGTACATATGAAATGTTGCTGGAATAATGGCCAGTTCCTTGTATCACTCCAGAAAGTAACTGACTCCTTCTGCGATGCTCTATATTTACAAGTCTGATCAGACCAGAAATGAAGTACTTTCTGGGCTGGAACTGCCCAGTCCTCCCTTTCGTAACTTGAGAGGTTTCAAAATTAACCCCTTTCACACAGATGAAACATTGTCCCCTTACTATTTTCACGGCAGTTTTTCAGAAAATCAAAAATTGTTTAGTTCTACCAGTTCATACTTTCACAGTTAAGACTCACCATTCCACATATCCAGGGTTGGCTTACCCAAATTCCTTTCATATTTCATTGGTAAGTAGGAAGTTCCACTCAGACAACTTCTTCTCCAGAATGTTTACTTTGTGGAACAGACTCTTGAGAAGATGCTTCCACATTCTCAATGATTTTTAACTTCAAGTCTAGGGTCAAGCATTATCTATCCTACATATCCTCTTAATATTTACTTTATACACCTTCTTTGTACATTCTTACAGCAACCTAATTCAGTAACCCTCTACCTTGAGTGGCTCTTGGGCTTTGTATCAGGAAACAATAGTATTAAAACATAGTGCTTGGTTGCCTGCATGTCTAGAATAGATTTTTAAAGGTTTTTAATATTTCCAACCAATCAAACATAAAATTCATGCATCAAAGAAAAATGGATTGATGCCTTTGATGATGTGATGACATCTACAGCTTACAATCATATCATGTTGAAACACCACTTCTTGTATGATCACCAAAGTTAAGTAATGTCAAGCCTGATTAGGAATTCCAGGTGACTGTAAGTTTGGATGTAATGGTCAACAACTCAGAATTGGAAATCAGAGAACCGAGTTCCAATTCCAGTCAGGTTCATTATATTCACTTATGTGCCAATACTCTTGTAGAAGCTGTGGATTCACTTATTCTTCCTCCAGCTATGGCTTAATTAGTAGGACTTTTATCAGTAAATGGTTATTATTTCCATAAAATTTTTATAGCCTAAAAATATTTTCTGTCTTTAAATAACCTGCAAAAGGTTGATAAGCCTTAAAAAATAAATCTATCTATCAGTCAGTATCTGATATACAGAGAAGCATTGCACTCAATACAAACAAATCTAGATGAGAAACAAATTTAAACTAAAAGTTAGATCATTAAGCTAACAATTTCCTATGATTACATTTGTTGATTTTTGTTTATAGCTGAGATGTGCTGAGCTACTGTGTTTGAATGGACGAGTTTAGTTTGAGAACTTTTGAAGAAATTGATTTCCATATTTTCAAAAGGGATACATTTCAACATGTAGAAGAATTTTACATATATAGTTTTATATAAAGCACAACATAATCCAAGAAGGGAGAAAATATACTCACATGAGTATATTTTCTCACAGTTAACTGAAAATGGAAGAAGACCATTACAAGCTGTTACAAAATATGTGTGTGGGCACATATTTTTTAATGTGATTTGTTTGAAATGAAGTTTGCTGAGTGACTACAAAGTTTCTCCATTGTTATTATGACTATATTCAGAGCAAAAATAGAAAGAGGGCTTATAGTCCTGTCCATTTGAAACAGTGCACTCTAGTTGGCAGACAAGGTAAAGGTAATCTCCACATGTTCATTGATTTAGTTTTCCAATCTGTTTGATAACGTTTTTTTTATTTTAATTTTTAAATCAACTAATATTCAACAAAATTATTAAGTCAGTCTCAAAAACACCAATATACTTCAAATTTATTTGGTGATTTTATATACTAGCTATTATTAAAGGCATACACCAGCTTTTTCATATATATATATATATATATATATATATATATATATATATATATATATATTGTTTAAACTTTTCAATATGCCGCTTTTTGAACTCCCTTGATCAGCTGCCTTCATTTAAATAGTTGACCGACTCTGGGCTGTTTAGCCATAACTGTATCTGCCAGTCAACCTCTTCCTCCCAGCACAAGAATTCCTTATATGGGGAAACTTCTTCAAATTCCTTTTGTTTATTTATTCATGATGTTAATCATAGTATCATAAATAAAAGTTGTTATTTTTACACTTGTTAATGAGTGCCGTGCCGTTAATTAAGTTTACCAGAGACACTGGTGACTTTAATCTTTCACAATCATAACCAGGACAGAGGGGAGTCAAACCTGATCTTTGCCTGTTCTTCCCTGATGTTGCTGCGGATACCGAAACACAGAGCAGGCTCATCTGAGACAGACCAACAGAAACATTCCAAAGTAAGAGTGACATTCCGTGAAGCACACAGCAACAGGGCTATGCTCTCATGACACCATTCCTGATATGCATGACGGTGTTGTGATGTAAATGGAAATCTGGCTAGGCACATGCATGCCTGTAATCTTGCTGCAAATAAATGATTGCTACTAATCTGTGTTGGCATTACTGGGATTACGTTTGCTTTGTATTGTGAATACTGTGTAGTCAACAACTGCTGTTTCTTTCATACAATTGTTCACCGAATAGAAAGCCCAAGAGCCACTCAAGGTAGAGGGTTACTGAATAAAGTTGTTATAAGGGTGTAAAGAGTGGAAGTAAGAAGTGAAGATAATAAGGATATATAGGATAGATAATGAGTGACCTTAGAGCTGAAAAGGTTAAGATTGTAGCAGTTGCAAAGCAACCTCTGATCTGTGTTCCACAAAGTAACAGTTCTAGAGAAAGGGCTGTTTGAGTGACATCTCCTTCTTACCAATAGACTACAAAGGGAATGAAGATGAGTTAACCCTGTGTACATGGTATGGCAGGTCTGAGCTGTGATAGTCTGAACTGGTGGTACTAAGGTATGTTGCCATCTGAACATATGCCATTGAAATAGCAATATATATCAAGACCCTAGCAAAATTTTATCTGTAGGAAAGGTGATTTTACAGTGGACAATAATTCATTAAGCACTAGTCTGTGTAAATGCTTTTGAATTCTGTCAAGTTTGGACAGCGAGGACTGGGGATTTTCCTCTTGTGGATCAAACTTAAAGTGTGCCCGTACAATATGGCTGTCCAAAACCTGGTCTATAAGCATAAAAATATTCATTGGTTGCTGTTGTTAATATTAAAAAACAACCAATATGTGAAATCATTAAGCTCATTTAGCTTCCAAAATGACTATTCAAGCCATGGCTGTCAGACAATTTCTGCAACCACATCACCCTTTACATCTGGCCACCTGGCTCCCCAGACTGCAACCCCCTTGATTATCATGTGTAAGGTGCAGCTGAGTGAGTTCAAGAACTGAAGGAAAGGATTAAGGTAGCATTCACCAAATTAAACAAGGAGACCATCCAGAAGAGGCTCAGGAGATTCTGAAGTTGTCTGCAGTCTGTGGTTGAAGCCAATGGCAATTTTATTGAATAAATTTACTCTTTAGTATTTCAAGATATTTTTGTGCATTAGCAAACATCTGTTAAAATGAGATGTCAATGTTATTTTCATTTTTACATAATTCAGAAGACAATTTGTCCATCACACCCTGTAGCTGGACAATCTCATCACAGATAAAGAAGAGATGAGGTTAAAAAAATATATAGTTCTACAGAAAGATGCTGAGACTACCATGGACGGAACATGTGAGCAATGACGTTTTAGGGAAAATTGAAACAAAAAGGACACTTATACATAGACTCAAAATGAGACAGTTGAAATTTCTAAGCTACATAAGGTGGAAAGAAAACTTGGATAATTTAATACTCACAGGATATACTGAAAGTAAGAGAGATGCAGGAAAGGAATAAGTTACCTACCTCATAAGTTTGTGTAAGTGGTTGGCAGAACAGTGATTAGAAGTGATATCAAAAAGACAATATTTACTAAGAGGTACAGAGGACAGGAAATTGTGGAGAGACATGATCACCAACATAGAAGGCACATAGAAGTTTATATTGTATTGTGTAGAGGCTGTATCTTTGATATTGAGCTTCATTAAAAACATTATTAAATTTTATCATCATCATTTGAAATATATATATATATATATATATATATATATATATATATATATATATATATATATATAGGCATGGTGGAGTAGTGGATAGAAGCTCAGATTGGGGGATCAGAGAGACGAGTTCAAATTCCAGTCGAATCCATTAAATTCACTTATGATACTGCTAATACTCTTGAGAAAGGTATTAATCCTCTTCCTCTCCCTCTAGCGATGGATAAATAGAAGGACAGACTGAGTTCTATAGCCTTGGGTTGTTACTGGTCTAGGGGAAGGACAACTCTGAATTCAAAACCTATGGAGGGTCATTTGGGGGACATTGTGTCACGTAGTGCACCAGGTCTCTGTATTCACCCCTTCAAAAAGTGTGATTGTTTCTGCACAAAGTCTTCACCACTATAATCAAATCATATGTGCTGGTGTCTGGGCTGTGGTTTCAAGGAACTGAGCTGCTTGACCCTCATATGTCGAATGCGACAGGAGAGTCCACCATATATATATATATATATATATATATATATATATATATATATGATGTGTTTGTGTCTAATTAATGAAAGTATTTTAGCTTAGTTTTGTTCAGTTTTAATATTATCATTATCTCATAACATCAGATATTTTAATTAATTTTCATTAATTAGCCGAGACTCTCTTAATATAACAATTCCAGAACTGAAAAAAAAAATAAACATATGGTGAAGAGTAAGACTTCTGTCATTAGTATGATTAAAGTTAGGAACTGTTTTATTGTTACTAAATTCATTATTACGAGAAGAGACTGGAGAATGAAAAATAAGAGACATAAAGAGGAATTTAAAAAGAAATCTACAAAATACGTTCAAAAGCAAAAGAAATACATGCACACAGAAAAATAAATGAACGCTGAAATACAAACGGGCACACACGCAAGTTAATGAAACAAAACACAAAAGCATACCAAAATTAAGAAATGCAAAACACATGAAAATAAACTGAAAAACAACATGCTAAGACACATGAAAATAAATAAAAACAAAACAGAAAAGCAATACAAAATATTTTAATAATGAAATACAAAGACCCACAAATATATGTTAAAAATGAAATGACTTATAAATCCGTTAAAACTTAAATGACCTATAAATATATGTCAAAAATGAAATGACCTATAAATATATGTCAAAAATGAAATGATCCATAAATACATGCTAAAAATAACCCACAAATGTTAAAAATAATTTTAAGAAACATTAATTTAATAAAACAAACCCAAAATACATAAAGCACAAATTATAAATAGAAAACACATGAAAGGATCAAATTTAAGAAGTAAAAACAAACACAAAAATAAGTGGAAAAACATAAAATTATACATATTTCTTTATATCATTTTACCCCAAGCAAGGTCATAATACCATGAAGACACAAGGAGCTACTGAGAGTGAAAGAGAATGAGAAGACTTTAAGAACCATAAACCCGATGTTAAACAGGAAACAAGGAATAAAACTCTTTTTCTGTTCAAAATTTAAGGAAGGAGTATGAACTGGACAATAGGCAAACCTATCTACTCTTATTAAATATTAAAAAAGAAACTTAAACACATACAAAAATAAATTCAAAATAAATAAAAAAACAAACATATGAACAAATAAATTAAACCAAAATCCAAATAAAACCAAAATACAAAAATAAATCCAACAATCCTAGCAGAAATAATTTAAAAAAAAATTCAAACACAAAAATAAATTTGCAATTCAACATGACCAAAAATAAATTAAATCCTGAAATTATGAAACAGGGAAGAGCAGAAATTATAAATTTGACATAAAATACATCTAAATTCTAAATCGCTTGTTAAAATAAATGATTTGATAAAATCAAATTAACAGCATTTTGCTTATTTTTTCTGTCAAAATTAGAACAAAGATATTCTTCTTCCTTGTTATTTCAGGATTGTTTTTGATCATTTTACCCCAAGAAAAACCTTGAAGATGCAAGGGGTTACTGATGAGAATAGAGTGAAGTAAACTGAGAAACCATTACTGAGAAGAAAGAACAATAAAAAAGACCTGATTCAAGGAGACAGAAGATGGCGATTGACATTAAATATTTGTAGTTGACAGGATACAGGATTGAGAATTGAGATTTTAGAAACAGGAACAACAGAAGAGGAATAGCAATAAGATGTAATGTAAGAAACTGAAAGACATTTATTCTAGAGCTTAGAACAAGAGCCGGTTCAGAAACACCTTTCTTTAAGACAATTGCATGGATACCATCAAGTTCAGATGATTTATTGGGATCAAGTTTCAAGATGGGAGCCAGAACTATGGACAGAGTGATGTTAATATCGTACAGAAGTGAGACTCAGTTGAAAATTGGAATGGATACTCCAAATGACCAAGAGTAGAATTGGAAGAGAATTTATATGCAAAGCATTTTGCTTTATCAGTAGATGATAACATTTAAAAAATAATTGAAAAGAGGAATTACACTACTACAGATCTTCTAGTCGTCAAGAAAACCAAACTTGTAAGAGGCTATACAGTGCTTCATTCTATCAGCAAGCAAAGACTTAGCCTCACTGAGGACACGTTTGCAATTATTATGAGCAATCCAAGGAGGCTTCTGTTATGATCAGAGCTATCACATTGGTATAGCCAGAGAAAGTGATTCCTGATGGACTGAAAAGTGTGAGTCAAGCAGAAGATTGTGGTTTCACCTGGTATTTCTGAGATGGTAAAGAACCATCAGTACTGGCTTTCAAACAAGCAGAAACCTCACTGTCACTGTTCCCAATAGAAGGATTATAGATTTCATTCCAGGGGAGTTGCACAGAAAGTCATAAAATGAATCCCAGTCAGTATGCTGGTGATAGAAAGAAGGCTGGTTCTCCTCAACTTCTTAGCCTTGTAGCTCTTAGTAATGTTTATCTTTTTAGTATCCTAAACTCTGTTCTGCCATTCATTTACACAACCATTAGGTAGGTTACTTGCTGCTTTTCTCTGTCCAACTCGAGTGTCAAATTTTCCAAGACTTCTTTTCTCATTATGTTGTGGAGCAAAGATGGTAATAAACACAAAGACAGTAAATCATCAAATGATAAAAAAAATGGTTCTGAGTCAGAGCATCTGTGCATCTTTCCAATTAATAAATTAATCCTTTAAAAATGAATATTTAACAATTTTCAACCAACAGGTTGTGTTCCAGCTGACAATAAAAAAACATGCTTCATGATGCCTTTGAAGAGTATTTAAGTAAAGTCTCTAGATGGCCAAAATCATTAAGGAGATAGAGACAGCAACTTATTCCCAACAGCACAACTTCAAAGAAATCCCCTTACTCATTCACCTATCTTCCTCATCAAGCTATATGACACTTACACTTTCCTTCTCACTTTCTCCCTTGCCACTTTTCTCATACATACATGCAAAGAAATCATATTTCTTTTCATTTTAACAAACAACTACAAAGACTGTAAAAACCTTTAAACTCACACATGTTAAGAAAAATTTATTTGTAAAAAATGAAAATGAAAATATTTTTATATTTAAAAAACTTTCTCACCTTTTACTTTGTTGTGGGTTGATTCAAATTTGCAACAATGTATCCTTGAAGGTTCAGTTGTCTCTTTCTGATTTTATATATAATTTTCATTTTTGTTTCCATTTTCCTTAAAACATCCTCATTGCTCACATGCTCTGTCCATGATATTATCAACCTCCTTCTGTAGAACCACATCTCTATTGCTACAAGTTTTCTCTTCATCTTTGAGGAAATTGTACAGCATTCATTACCATATAGGAGGATTGATATTATATAGCAGATCAGCAATCTTTGTTTCTAACAAAATGTTCCTGTTTCTTAATTCTTTGTTTGTTAAAACACTTTCCATATAAAACACACCTTGTAAATGAACGTTTAAAAGATTTCGAGGTAGAAATGAAAATAGAAGCAGTAATTATCAGTTCAAAGCAAGTCCCTACCACCTTAGCTATCTTATGATAACATACTTAACAAAGGCTTAAGCTCAACTCTCCTTTCATTCATTCATTTCCTCATGAGCATACAGTGATGTTGAAACACAGATAGGAGCTGTATAGGATACCAAGTACCAAAGCTACTGTATTTATAGCAATATCTAAAAATGAAAAGCATTGCTGTACATATACATTTTAAATGTTTATCTGAAATGTGAAAAAGATTTTTGTTTGAATTTCTGAGATGGTAATGGCAAATATATCCTTATAAGGAAACATTAGGCATTCATTGACTGAGCAGCCAGTACAACTTTCAGTTTAAATCTACAAAATCTTTCTCTGGAATCAATTTTTCTAGAAAATAAGTTTCTCATGTCCAGTAGCTGTTATTGCTCTTTCCAGTACTCATAACTCTTTCCTTCCTAACCTTTTGTTTGAATTAGTGTAGAATGTCAACATTTTGATTTTCTCATTATTTTCTCTTTGAGTTACATTTGATATACATTTTAGCTCTTGCCATTGTTGGTAGTCCTCAAGTGGTTTCAAGTGATGTGGTGAGGTACTCTTATTATGACAGATTAGTTTCTTTTGACCAATTTCTGCCATCATGCTTATTATAATGTTGAGGCCAGAGTATGACTGTGTTATATGTTCACCATCATTGGAGAGAATGGTGATCCCATATCCATGCCATTTCCTTTTTGATATATACTAGATTATAGGATAATCCAAATGATATATAACATTTAACTAATAAAATAAAAAGACAAAAAACATAAGCCCTAATGGAAGAGAGAAATTCCCTCTTCCCACAAAGAATCTTGTATTGGCAAGAGTCACAGGGATATCTCTACCATCAGCCCAGGCTGACATGGACCAGAGTTTGATTGGTGAGTATAGACCAGTTACTGCACTTCAGCATTCTTGTCAACTTAAATAACTCAGTTTCTTTTTCACTGAACTACTGTCTAGTTAAGAAGCAGAAAGAAAAGTTTGACTTATTGGACTTCGCTAAGTCTGAGTGAAAAGAAACTATGCAGAAATGAAGCTAAGTAAACTGGACTTCCTTCTGTACACCAAGATGGGGAAAAATTTTTCCCCAACTCTCCACTTTGCATTGTGCAATATTTTTTTTTTTTTTTTTTTCTTCTTCTTCTTCTTCTTCTTCTTCTTCTCCACCTCCACCACCACCACCACTTTTGTTTTAATATATTTGCATATATCATATGAATATTCTTTCCCATCCCACAACTACCATCCCACAGACAAAGCATACTAGCCTCTTACTAATCTATCACTGTTGAGTTATACTCCTTACTTCTACTAGTTCAGACCATCACAGCTGGGACTCATAATGCCACATATACAGTCTACTCATACTGATTCTCTTCATATTCCATAGTGAAGAGAAAATTCCACACAAAACCTATTACTTTTCCTGAGAAAATGCTTCACCAATCAATACTGTTCAAGTCTAGAATCAACAATTAGCTATCCTATATATGCTCATAATATGCTCTTTTTACTTACTTCCTTACAGCAATGTCATTCCGTAATCCTCTATCTTGAGTGGGTCTTGGGCCTTGTATTGATAAAACAATAGTAAAACAAAAATTATATATGTTTTTAAAGCCATAAAATTTTGTACCCCTAAGAGATTATTTAAATAACAAAATAGGAGTTGAAAAAGGATTCTGTTCAAACAGAGCAAACTTAAATGGATGTCCAAAGATAAGGATTTCTGAAAGGAAGAAACAAGAACAACCATAGTTTGATGGATTTTATAACTGCATTCTTGATACCTGAGTGTGTTGATAGTCAGAACTTACACAAAATGTCCAGATTAAAAAATATGCAAGACATGGTTCTCACAAAAAATTTGTATCAACAAACTGATGGGACAATATTCAAAATATATTTATCCAGTATCTAAAGTGTGTTTCATTAAGATGGATCAAAATCAGCAGTAAATAAATCAGTGTTATTGGTGAAAATTTATTTCTATTTTACATCATATTATTTAAGCCATGGCAATTATGCGTGAAAAATAATATTGGCCAAATGTCCGCAAACGCTTCAGCAGTACACCTCCACTTGATTGTCAAAATTTTTTATGGCATCTCTGCATAGTTGCTTTTTGATCTCACCAATATGCCTTGCTATCTCATCCTTCAGCTGTTGAATTGTTGTTGGCTTGTTTGCATAGACCTTACTTTTGAGATGATCCGAAAGGAAGAAATCTAAAGGTGTTAAGTTGCACGATCATGGTGGCCAATTGACTTTGCTGTTTCAAAAGATGATGCAACTTGGGAACTTCTCATTCAGATTCTATTTGAACATCAATTTTTGTAATAGGCTTTGATAACTTTAACACATTGTTTGATTGTTAATCTCTCCATGGTTGAAATTGCCAAAGACTTAAGTTGTTAAATCTGAAAGAAAAAGAAAAAAATCATTAGACACTTAAACTTAATTCACATTTAAAATCAGTCCAAGTTATTGAAACGTTCTACCATTTACCCATTCTTAGACTATTGCTGCCACATCTGGTCTGGTGCTCCTGCTATTTATCTAGCGCTCCTTGATGAAATCTAAAGAAGAATCAGCAATATTATTTGGCATCTCAGCTTCATTCATTTTCCCACCATCATAAATCTGCCTCACTGTGCCTTTTGTATAAATACTTTCATGGTATTTGTTTGGATGAGCTCTTTGTTAATGGTACCTAAACTTTTTGAATTTAAGTGCTGTACTACACTGGTGATAAGGTCTCATGAGTTTATAGTTGAGTTGGCTAAGTTCTATGCTAACAGTTTCTTTTCATGCACTTCTCACTTGTGGAAGTCTCTTCCAGCTCTTTGCTTTCCAGCCAACTTTAATCTTCAAAAATTTAAACGCAATGTCAATTGTTATCTACTGTCTTCCTAATTACTCTTCTTTTGGTCTCACTCCTTATTAATGTTTCTGTTTCTAATTCCTCCACACCCAGTAACCCCTTATGCCTTAGTTGCTTGGGGTGAACTCAATTAAAATATATATCTATATACATATACATATATATAAGTTTCTACTAATGATAAAGGGATGGATTGTTTTCTATTTTATTAAGTAATAAACTGATCCACCCCAGAATTATTACATTATGTCAGATTTCATTAGGCAAGTGAAGGTTTCACAATAAAATTGGTATTAAACAACCTGTATCTGTCTATATTTCTGAGAAGAGGTATTGTAATTATTTACATTGTTCGAACTCTTGTCCTCTTTATTGCCATATTCACAAGGTTTCAACCATTGTATGCTCTAACCTTCTTTGGGTGAGTGGAATTTCGAAGTGAACCCTTTATTTCATTCACTGGGGTAGATTGTTCAAGTTCCACGTGCTATGACTCTTCCAAATGTCTCAGTTATCTTGCTTTAACTCAACTCTCCAAGTTTTTGTTCACCACTGCAATATTTAATACAGTGGGGAACAATAACGTAAACATAATGTAAATAAACAACCAGTATTGCTAAAATTTTCAAGGAATATTTATGATAAATGGATAATATGAATTTCAGTTTATAATTTCTGTTTTCTTGAAAATGTTTGCAGTACCTTTTTCATGATTGATTTAATTATACAATTAAAAGATTTTTCATCATACTGTAAAGAAATAGTACTAGTTATTGGTATACATTTTTAACTATCAGATCAATAAAGATTGCCATAGCTTGCAAGAATGATATAAGCTCAAAACTGAAATAAAATATTATAAAATTAATCAGTGCTGGGAATATAATATTGGAAATTGCAAAAAATTGAACTTTTGCAATTTCCAATATTTATTGAACAATCAAAAGATTAATTGAAAATATTGGCAAGATAAGAACAAGAAAAATGTATCAGACAGAGATTAAAGAAAAATTATATGTGTAATAAGCTGAAAACATGGATTGACCAACCAGAAAATATTTGTAGAAGCAGGAGTTGCAAATGTAAGCAGAGAGAAAAGATGTGGAATATGAATAACATTGACTGAAAGGAACCAAACTACTACCTTTAAATAAAAATCACAAAGAGAAACCTGTAAGTTAAGTGAAAGAATTTATGAAAACAGTAATTTTTAGTGATGAATGTAGAGCTAAATTGGTTAGACCGGATGGCAACAGTAGAACTTGGGGCCTTTCTGGAAATATTCAACAAGTCTGGAAGACAAGATGCTGCTGGATTAATGCTTCGACCTATTATTATTAGCAGTAAAATTATAAGTCAATAATAGCATTAAGATAAAGGCAGAGAATTATTGTAACTCTTCTTGGATAAAATGTTCTTTGAATGTCATAGGTCACAACTAAAATGGGTTAAATGAAAAAGCATATATATGCATGATACATTCTTGAATGTTACCAAAAAAGGTTCAAAGACACCAAACTAATGGAATATGATTTACAAATATTAATCCAATGGACAACTTATGGTCCACCGTTAAAAAATATTGATATGAGAATAGTAATATTAATTGTAATATGAGTCATTTCCTGAAAAATGTTTTAAAAGAAAGATTTTATAAATATCAACTGTTTTCATACATTTGGTATTCAGTGCTATTTTCAGTTGAAATTTATAAAATCTTTCTCTGAAAACATTTTAAAATGAAACAAAAAATAGTGGTCAGCTTATCAGTTTTCTTGATTGTAAATATTAGCCTTGATATCCAAACCAAAACATGTGATACAGCTGAAAAGTGTCTAAAAGACACACCGTGAGTTGAAATTTTAAATAAAGTATTTATTTCATGTTTGATCTGTTTTTACATATTTAAAATGTAAATGTCTTCCTTTCTCACATTTCTCAGTACTAGGCCTTGTAGGCCCCTTACTTGAGTCTTAGGGGCATACAATCAAAGAGTTGACCCTGGGCATCACTAAACCTCACTAAACCTCTGCACGCCACTGCTAATGGATGAGAAGTGGAAGTTTCTATTGATGTGGTCATATGCTTCTGGGAGATCAATTTCTATTGGAGATAGATGTTTGATGACATAATTGCCATCATGACACCCCATACCAGAATGAAAACTGAACTGGGTGATTAGGATTTGACTTTCACGGAATGGTGACAGTGCAATATTTGTTAATACTTTCACCATAATGGATCCAGTTGAGCTAATGTGTGTTAATGTTACACGTACCTCATTGCTTTGGGGGATACACTTATGTTTCATGACTTCTTTCATGAAACTGAGCAACTGGAGAATAGAAAACAGTATACAAGCAAACAATTTCTCCACAAAGCAGAAAAACTGCTGCAAGAAATACTAAAGGTGAAACACAAGAAATCTTCAGAAAATCAATGGTCGAAAAGACTGATGAAAATTAGAAAAATCAAGTTAACATTTCAAATAATTTGTTCAGGTTTATATATTGCTTCATTTTGTTTGTTTTCATAATAAACCCTGACAAACTCCAAACAAGTTATCATCAATATTTTTAATAAGGATCTAAGTTTTAGAGAAAATGGAAACAAAAAGGAAACTTATATTTAACATCAGAAAGAGATAACTGAAATTTCTAGAGCGCATAAGGAGAAAAGAGGGCTCGGAAAATTTGTTACTCGCAGGAAAGATTGAAGGCAAGAGGACCAGAGGAAATCAACACACAACCTACCTGGTAAGCTTCAGTGAATAGATAGCAGACTAGGGTCTGGGAGAGAGGGTACAAAGACAAAAGTTATTAAGTACTATAATCATGGAGAGCCATGATTGCCAATGTACTGATGGTACTGAGCAGATATTAGTTACAGTTTCTGGGAGAGAACGTACTATGTGGTGTGATCAATAGTTTGTACAAAGTCAGCATGCCCATACCCTTGGTCACAATGACTTGTGGCTTTGTGCTAGCACAGCTTCTAGTGAGTTCTGTCTATTCAATTTCACTCACAAGACTTGGGCCAATCCCTGTTCTGTCTTTCAGGCACTTTAAAACTGTGTCACATGTTTTGGATTGGATATTCAGACCAGTACTTACAATCAAGAAGCCACCTCTCTGACAAATTGGCCAGTTCACAAAGTTTAAAGATGAATGGTCCTCGTTGAGACCTACCGGTTTCATTTGCACAATGCACTTTTTAACCATTGATCTGAGAAAGCATATATACTCCTGATTCAAACCCATGTCTCATGGTTGGAAAGCAAATGTACAAACAACTTAGCAATGCATCCATAACGTTCAGTATTATTAGTATAAATACAGCCCACTGTGTCTTTGAATTGCTACCCCACCTTACTCGCCAGACTTAGCTCCATCTGACCGTCCACTTTCTTAGACTTAAATCCCATCTGCATGGTTGCTGTTTTAGAAACAATGATGAGATCCTATGTACTGTGGAGGAGTTTTTGGAAGATCAGGATGCCACCTTCTTCCATGATGGGAATGCAATGCTTAAGCATTGTTGGACAAATGCATTGATGTCAAAGAGAATTATATTGAAAAATAGTGAAAAACTGTCTTGTTTCTCCAACTCCTTTCAGGTGAGGCTTAGAATTTTTTGAATCACTCTCATACATTATCATAAATACAGTTGATAGATACAGGTAAAAAAGTTCCATCCTTAAAAAAATGATCAGATATGATTGGTCAGTTGAGAAATAAAAATAATTGGAACTCTGCTATTATTTAATGGCAAAACAAATATTCCATAGAGAAGAAAATAGTAACTAAAGACTGTTTTTGCTGAATAAAGGCTGAAGCAGTTAAGATGAGCTCTGAAAAAGTATAACTGAATTTCAAGGATTTTAGCTGTTCCCACATTTTCCACTGTTCAGAGGTCAATGGTTAGAGGGTATTAAGTGCTGTGAAAACAAGTAACAGTAATAAATATAGAATAATGGTAATAAATCCATTTCTTTATAAGGAAACATTCAGAATTTATTGAATGAGCAGTCAGTGGTATTGACGACTGAAATTTATAAAATCTTTTGTTCAGAACAATTTTTTACCAAATAGGTTTCTCAAGTCCAGTAGATTATATCACACTTTCTCTGATTGATAGAGTTTTTTTCCTAACCTATTTTTTTAGGTAATATGGAATGACATGTTAATTATTTCATTATTTGCTCTTTGTTACATGCACTTTTTATCATTTCCTCTCAAGCAAAGCAATAATTCCACTAAGATGCAGGGAGTTTGGTTTGGTTTGTTTTATGGCATATCAACCTCACTGGATTATTTAATGACAATAAAAATTTTTTTCTGGAAATATTTTTCCTTCAAAAATGTGAAGCTGGTAATATCTTTTTTTTTTCAAAAATGTATTGCTGGTAATAATTTTTTTTTACAAAGTATTTCTGTTATTAAAACCTATTTTTACATTTACATAGTGTTTTGACCCAAGTTTGGGGGTTAACTATTTACCCATAGTTGGGACCCTAACAGGTGCTACCACCCTGGGTCAGGGTGGATGTGGGAATACCAGCAATTAAGAGGAGGTTTCACACTCTTCAAAATCTCCTGATCAGAGGCCTGATGCAAGAAGTTACTGATTTTAGAAGGAAGTGGAATCGGAATCCTAAATAGCAAACAAGGGATAAACTTCTCCTTCTGTTCAGTTTCTTTTGTGCTGTGTACCTTCAGGATGTAGGCAATCATGGCCCTTCACGTCTTCCTGTCCCTTGTAGCTCTTAATAAGTTTTGTCTTTTTGTTATTTCTCTCCAACCCTGTCGTACCATCCATTTTCACAAGCTCATCAAGTATATTATGCACTGCTTTCCTCTGTCCCTCTTTCCCTCAATCTGTCCTGTGAGTATCAGGTTTTCCAAGTCCTCCTTCCTCATTATGCGCCCAAGAAATTTTAACTGCTTCTTCATGATGTTAAGAATAAGTTTCCTTTTTGTTTCCATTTTCTCCAAAACCTTGCTGTTGCTCACATGTTCTGTACATGGTATCCTCAGCATCTTTCTGTAGAATCACATTTCTGTTGCATCAAGTCTCTTCTTCATCACTGAGAAGATTGTTCAGAATTCACTCCCATACAAAAGGACAGATATCATGTAACAGTTCAGTACTCTTAGTTATAACAGTTTAGTACTCTTTTCTTAGTTGTAACAGTTCAGTACTCTTTTCTTAGTCATAACAGTTCAGTACTCTTTTCTTAGTCATAACAGTTCAGTACTCTTTTCTTAATTGTAACAGTGTAGTACTCTTAGTTGTAACAGTTTAGTACTCTTTTCTTAGTTGTAACAGTCTAGTACTCTTTTCTTAGTTGTAACAGTTTAGTAGTCTTTTCTTAGTTGTAACAACAGTCCAGTACTCTTTTCTTAGTTGTAACAGTGTAGTACTCTTAGTTGTAACACTGTAGTACTCTTAGTTGTAACAGTTTAGAAATCTTTTCTTAGTCATAACAGTTCAGTACTCTTTTCTTAGTTGTAACAGTTCAGTATACTTTTCTTAGTTTCTAACGAAAGATAAAAAATTAATGTATTGTTCTGTGTCATCTCTTAAATTCAGGATAAAATAAGATCTTAAGGTATATAGCTTAATGATCAGAAAATAGGGATGTCAGCTGGGGTTCAGCACTGTCAGTCATTGCTGATATTTACTTGGCTAAGGTCAGTATAACTCAATGTCAAATGAAGCAGGGATGACAATAGACAGATTATGTTCCATAACACTTTCAAAGACTGCCTGTCTTAAAATTCCTTTTTAAAATCCTGGTTTTTCCTTCATGTCTGCTACAAGGAGAAAAATACATGTCTGTTTTTTGAATATGAAAGAAAACTCTAGCTGATTGTATATGCATATATGTTAATATGGATATAGCAGATAATTACAAAATTCTAATCAAATATCTAATTGGGTACTGAGTGGTATAAAATCCTTAGTAATTATGAATGTGATCAGCTATTTTAACACAGATCTATTTTAATGCATCAATCGTCTTTTTGGGTATTATCCTTATAAGTTATTGCAAGTCCACTGCAGGACAAAGGTCTTTCTCAGAATTCTTCCATAACCACAGTGACTGTTGTATTTTCCATTTTTTTATCTTTCCATCTTCTTTCTGGTCTTTTAAGTGTTGAGCAACCTTTTGCTCCATCTGCTATCTTTTCTTTTTCTTTTCTATTTTTTCTGTTAATCATGTCTGTGATGTATTTTTATCTTGGCCTCTCCCTGGATCGATGTGGAACTTTCTCTGTTTTTTATTATTACCATCTGTTCTTATATATAATATGACCCCATGTATCTGATGCTAAAAACAGGGAATAAATAACATTCTTGTGCATAATATGCATATATCAGATATAAGTTCTATGCTAACAGTTTCTTTTCTTGCACTGCTCACTTGTGGAACTTTCTTCCAGTTCCATGCCTTCCAGTCAAATTTGATTTCAAAAAATGTAAATGCCATGTCAATCATTATCCACTGTCTTCTTGATTACTCTTCTAGCATTCTTGCTCCTTAATACTGTCACTTTTTTTTTCTTATTCTCTCACACCCAGTAACCCCTTGTGTCTTAATGGCTTTACTGCCTTTCTTGGGGTGAAATAATTAAAAATTTAAAATTTAAAATAATTTGACACCATAGTACAAGCATCCCTATGTAATTTAAAAAAAAAATTGTACCATATTATCCATTAAAATCTCAATGTTTGTCATATCGGAAGAAAATGAGTAACCCCCAAGGTTTGAGCGTGACACTCTGGACTTATGAATATATGGTTTCTGCCAGGTGTATAAATAGTGATGTCAGGCTACTGACTAAAGTGATTATTGAGGGGAACTATCCAGTTGAATTAGTGTGAATTATTGTGCATTATTGATTTGGGTTTTGATGTCGGATTTACTGGATGTTAATCCAAGCCATGCAACTAACAAGGTATTCAATGAAATGGTTAAATATCTTTAGTTGACTTTTACTTCTTTGTTTTGTTAAGTATTTATTTGCAGTGGTAATTAAATACTGTTTTATTTTAATATTGAAGTATTGAGTTATAGTTAATTATTAATGGCCACAAGCATCACAAAAGTGTTGTACATATATTTCATTAAATATATGAAATTTTTCAAAATATTAAAAAAAACAAATAAAGTAGATGTTTAGCTACTACATGTTTCTCCTAATTTCCATTTCAAAACTTATTTTTGATATTTTCAGGAAAGGTACTAATATACTTGATAATACATTTTAAGGTGTGAATTAACTTTTCTGTTTGATATGACTTTATTATATTTCTATATATTTCTAGATTATGAAAATAAAAATTGTTTTCCATTAAAAATGAAGGGAGAAACAATATTGGCAACATATCAAATACTTTTTATAAATGATTGTTATCAACAAGGCTTTATAATCTATATTTTGTGAAGTGTATTTGAAATCTTACTGTTTGAAATAAAAGGTCTTTTAAGTTGAGCAAAAGTTTCTGAAAACATGTACTTGAGTATCTTACGACCCCCAATATTTTGGCTTTTATTTTGGTTCAAAATTTCTAATGTTATGCCCAAGTAAATAAAGTATCCCCAGATCCCCAGCATTTATCTTCTCAATCATTGTATGTCGCTTGGTTTGTTTTTACTCAATTCTGTTCATTTTTATGATTCATGTCCCTCCATTTTAGTTGTCATTATATATTCATTTTACACTTTACTTTTTAAGCAAATTAGTAAGATGCTAATTATTATACCTCTACTTTCATTAACCTTTCATTGTACATTATTTTATTTTATTGTTAAGGCTACCCTCTGCCTTAAATATATGACCCAGTATTTCATCTGCTCTCCATATGATCTTTTTCTGGACATTACAATTAAATATTATGTTCTTTTATTTTAGTTCATTAACCCACATTGAATCTTTCCTGACTTAAGACATTTTGCATTTATATTAATTTGTCTGTGGATCCTGATATTAGTAAAATATTGTCAACAAATCTTCTTTTATACTCCCACCCTTTCCAGCATATTTTCCAGACATTACTTCCAAGGAGGCACAGTGAAGTAATGGATAGCAACTCAGATTGAGGAAGCAGAGAGCCAAGTTTGAATTCCAGTCAGATCCATTACATTCACTTATATGCTAATACCCTTGGGAAAGGTATACGTCCTCTTCTTCTCTCCCCAGCTATGGGTAAATAGCAAGACAGACTGGGTTCTATAGCCTTGGGTGGGAACTGATCTAGAAGGAAAACTCTGAATTCAAAACCGGCCTGGAGGTAAAATTTGATGGGCAGATAGGGGCTCTGGAGCCTTGCAAGGCAATCTGTCTCAGGGAAGGTCACTCCAAAATATAACCTGCATCATTGCATGTCACTTATTTCAAGGCAGCCTTTGCACCAGAAAGCAAATGGTGGGCATTGAACAAGAGAGTGGGTCTGGGAATGCATAAACCTTTCTCACTTAAATAAATTTCAGCTGCAGGTCATTCTACGACACTAGATAAATCTTCTACTCTCACAAAAGAACTCATTGGTAATGTGTCAATGGAATACTCATGCATTGGCTCATGATGTGAGAATCCAGTAAGCATTTGCATTTATGTGTCTGCTACTACATCCACATGCCAGGTATGAATAAAAGACAATGTATCAAGTCATCAATTGGAGTAACAGTCCAAGTTGAATTAGTAAGTGTAGGAATTAAGAAATCTTTCTGTGTCTAGTTTGTTTCCATTTGTATAAAAACTGTCTTCATCAGAAGGAAGTGGACTAAAAAAAAACACAAAAGAAAAATTTTCTGGAATATAAAAATTTTGGACTTAAACTTTATTTGCTTTCTTCTTTTCTTTTTTTTTTTGTTGAATATATTAACAAGGCCACATTTTCACCTTCTCAACCCCCCACAACTAACCTTATTTCTTTACTTCTGTCTGCTTTCACCTTCAACATACATAGATATTTCTATCTTACCTCTTGCTCCCTACATCTGTATATATAAAAACAATTAGGATCTATGTAAAATATCACCAATCTTCAAGTAATTTGGTTGTGTGCTGAAAAATTATATATACCTTACCATTTTTACCAGTATTTCCTTTCATTTACAAAATGTCTATATAGTTTAAAATTTCTTAGACAAGGTATTTTAATCATTTCATGCAAACTCTGTTTAGGCAAATTACCTCAATTTATTTATTTATTTTTTTTTTTTTACATTTTTTTTTGGTATGCCCTAGCCTTTCCCAGATATCTTTTCTGTAATATTTCTGAACCTAGGGAAGCATGTGGATCCCCTCCCTTACATATAATGTCCTCTTTTCACATCTTTCTTTGATTGGGATGGACCTCCCCTGACCTCCACACTAATCTTGTGATGTCCTCTTAAGCTTTACATGCATTCCCATCTCCCAGAAACATTGCTGTGGAGTCCCAACTTCATTTCCCATTTTGATTAATGCTTCCTACAAGCTACTAATGTCAGTCTTAATAAAATATCATTTCGATGATAAAAATATTTACTTTCCTATAAAAATAAATCCCTGCAGAAATTAAATCAGCTGAAATTTTATTTGAAACTTGAGTTAGAGATTGAGAAAATAAAAATTGCTGCAAAACTACAAGTTTGATTTATTTGGTTAATTTATACTTGTTAAAAAAAATATATTGTGGTTGTAAAAAAATATATTATCTCAAAAATTAGTTTTTGAAAGATTTATTTTTCAAAATTTGATGGCTTACGGTGAAATCACACTGAAAACATCAGTTCCCATTCGATCACAAAAGTTAAGCAACATCAAGCCAGGTCAGTACTGAGATGGGAGACCACATCAGAACTTAGGTACACTGAGCAACCTCTTACACACTGAAATATGTTTTCACTCAAAATAACCCACAAAGAGTTGAGAAGTCATTTAAAAAAACAATTGAAAAGTGCTAAGTTGCTATGTAATACCCAGTTTTATATATGACACTTGAAGAGAAGACAGGAGGTAAAAGAGATGTGATTCTACAGAAGAATTCTGTGAATGCCATGGATGGATCATGTGAACAGCAATGAAGTTTTAAGGAAAATGGAAACAAAAAGGACACATGCTTAGAATCAGAAAAAACAATTGAAATGTCATATAATAAGGCATGGGGACTTGGAGAATTTGACACTCACAGGACATATTGAAGGCAAGAGAGACAGAGAAAAATAGTGAGTGACCTTCCTAACAAGATTATGTAACAGAACAGGTTGTGAGGAGGATAGTTATTAGATGAGCATTGGTCAGAGCTACAAAAGATAGGAAATTATGTAAAATTATGACTGTCGACATCTTCAAAGGATATGACACATAAAAAAACAAGAATTACTTTTTCTGATTGGTCACTTGTGAAATGTTATTAAATTAAATTGTGTTTAACTAATACTGAAATGTCCCAAGTGACAATTATGACTCCTGTAACCTGCTGGGGTCATAGGTGTGCAATATGTTCTGCTCCTGTTGCAGCAGTAAGTTTCATGAACAAAATAGTCTGACAGAGACAGTTAGTCTGCAGACGGGGGTTCTTTTCTGCCCATCCAAGACAAGAGAGCTCAGTCTGTTCTGCTATTTAACTGATAGCCAAAGAGAAAGTGATTCTGTTGTGGAGTTATTGTGCAGTGGAGGCTTGTATTTGTACTAAAATCGGTCCTAAATAAGTTTGACGTACCAAACGTTAGGAACTTGATATAATAGGTATTACGCAGAGTAATCTTGTTGTGGTCGCTGACTACTTTCATATTCGACTAACTGTCAACTACTGTCGTCCGACATCGACTGACCCTTGTTCCTCTTACTACTCCTACTTATATTAGGTGGGAGAGTCTAATAACTATAGAATAGCTGTGTTTCACCATAACAGATTCATACATTATCCAAGATCATTAATACAAAGTGAAAAAAAACAGATCAATCAGAATTTGAACAAAACATAATGAATCCAGTTTTCATATTGATAATCATTATGTTGTCTACATATCCATCATCATCATCGTCATTATCACTCCTCATGACTGAGTTGGGTCTTAGGGTCACTTCACAACTGAGCATTTGATCATGCCAATGTCTGAGTCTTTGTGAATCAAGAAATATAAAATTAAATAAAATGCGATGCTTAAATAATTTTAACAGAATGTTGAACGATTTTTTAATTAGATAAGCATAAAGTAATTAGCACATAGATAAAACTTAAACGTTTTATATTTATTTTTGTATAATAGGTTCATGACAGAAGCACAAAAGAAACCTTGTGAGAATAACTTCATTACACCAATGGTAAATTTGCAATCATATTTCTTGTTCATATCCATCAACAAATAGTTTTCTCTGCTAAAACAAATGTTTGAACATTTCTTTCTTTTTTTGTGTTCTTGGAGGGTTTGTGTGTATTGTGTTTTATGACTTGCATTATTCAATGATGATTTGAATCACTTTCCATGTGGGGAAGCACTCAAGCTTGTGCACGTAAACATTTGAGGTTAAGTGTGGTTGGTGCATGATAAACTTCAACCTTTAAACCAAGGATTAACACTGAGGTTGGACAATGCAAGGGAGGTCCTAAGGTCATAGGTTTTTCTTTCTTTCTTTCTCCTTGGCAGATCTCACATATGCACATACATGCATGTATCTACCTATTTGTCAGTATTTATAAATATATATATATACTGGACTTTCCCATTATTTTCAATATATGAGGGTCCAACAACTCAGTTCTTAGATTCAAGCAGCCAGACAACTCACACATATGATTTGATTATAGTGGTGAAGGCTTGTGTAAAATGAACCAGACATTTTGGAAGAACAGAATACAGAGAATCGGTGCACATAGTGTGACACAAGGTCTCCAAATGACTCTCCTCAGTTTGTGAATTCAGAGTTGTCCTTCTCCTAGACTGGTTGCCACATAAAGCTATAGGTCACAGTCAGTCCTGCTATTAACCCATTTGCACACACACACACACACACACAGACAATATATATATATATATATATATATTGTGTGTGTGTGTGTGTGCAAATGGGTTAATAGCAGGACTGACTGTGACCTATATATATATATATATATATATAAATATATATATATATATATATATATATATATATGTTATTATTATGAGTAAAGTAATAGTAGATTATATATATATATATATATATATATACCTCATACCATATGTACCATATATATGCAGACATACATGATGATGATGATGATCTGCCACATCTTCACAGATGATGGCAGCCTAATCTTGTTTACTCCCCACCTTGCACTTCTGTGCATGACCCCGAATGTGACTTGCCAGGCTGGCTGCGGACTTGCCTGACTTGTTACACAAATGACATATGAACTATGTGCTTGCCACAACATTGATGGATTCACACCACTCTGCCTGATTCCTGTATACCACCATGTGCCTTTTCAGTCCAGAGATGGTTGTGCATACCTTGTCACACAATGTGCTGGCTGTGACACTCTGTGTCTGGGGAATGTCAACAGTGTTTTTTTTCTTCATGCAACTTCACATGATTCACCCAACCAGCCTTTGAAAGAAATATGCACTGACAAAAATTACATGTCCAGCCCTTAACACTCTCATACAGTCCATGGTTATCAGCCATTTGAGTTGCCGCTTTAGCCGTTTGTGTTCTAGACAACATTCTTTCAAGAGTAACCCCAGTCTCTTATTTGACCTCACCATCCAGTTCTATCTAGGGCTATCTTTTCTCACTTGTTGAAGTCATATGCCAGCTTTTTTTGGTTGTTCTTGATACAGTCCTTGTATCTTTTCCTTGGTTTGTGCTGAGGATGCTTTCCGATATTCAGCACACCATAAAACAATTGTTTTGGGGGGTCTACTATCCTTCATTTGAATTATATGTCCTGTCCATTGCATTTGGGAAGATGTTACAAAAGTCACTATGCTTTAGCAGTTGGCTCTGACTATGACATCGGTATCAGAAGTTCAGCTTTCCCATTTGACACTCAATATGCATCTCAGGCATTTCTGCTGGAAACGTACAAGTATTTTTATATTTTTGCTGAGTAGTTTCCAAGTTTTGGAGGCATATGGAAGAACTGTCAGAACACAAGCTCTATACACACATACTTTGGTATGGTATAAAACGCCATGGACTTTTGGTTAAGGCATATGAATGAGAGATGTCACAAAGAGGCATCTGTACATACATACATACATGTGTATATATATATATATATATATATATATATATATATTTTATATATATATATATATAAAGACATTTATGATATGTTTAACGTTCTTTTTATAGATACAAAAAAATGTTAAACATATCATAAATGTCTTTAAATAAATTGTCGAACTTTGTCCAATTCAAATATATATATATATATATATATATAGATATATATATATAGATATATATATAGATATATATATTTCTTATTATTTTTAATTATTTCTTTTGTTAAACTGGTAGTGGCATGCTTCAGCTATAAGAATGGCTTCTCGGATTCAAAAAGGCTTTCATACTTGTCAGGAGGCTCAATTTTTCTTTTATAGGATTTTTTTATCTCAGCCAGTTGATATTTATTTCACCATTTAAAAAAATTCAAAATGGGGATGTCAACTCAAACATATGTATCCACTAAAAATAACATGCTCTTATATACATACATATATGCATACATACACACACAGTATATATGTGTGTATCCTAATTCCTTGTAATAAGACAGTATGTATGTATAGAGAGGGAGTGCGCATATACATGCACATACTGGTATATATATACATATGTTAACAAGAACAAAACTGCTCACAGGCACACATGTGAACCTTACAATACATAGGAAGTGTTTATGTGTGTGAGTGTGTGTGTTTGTATGTATGTGTGTGTGTATCTATATGTGTATACTAATTCCTTATAATAAGACAGTATGTATGTATAGAGAGGGAATATACATATGCGTACACATGCTGACAAAAATACAAAAAATTGGAAATAGGTCTAAGAACACACAGGGGTCATTAAAAGATAAGAATATAGATATCTTCTTCGCCCTTTCTCAGTCCAGTCTTAATTGTTTTATTACCTTTCACACAGAAATTTTTCACTGCCAATTCAAGGAAGACATTTGGGTCACTAACACACACAAAAAGAGAATGTCTAACATTGAGAAGATTTAACATCAAAAAACATAAGAAAAATTAATTCCTTTTGATAATATGTCAAAATATCCACTCTTTGCCTGATGAAAGTTGTGAGACTGGAAACACGTGTAGCAAAATTATGGAATATAAAGCATAATATATTTTTTATTTAAATCCGCATTACAACCAGAAATTTTTTGCCTTTTCTCTCTTCTTTTTAATATACACACATTTCTCTTGTTGGAACTACTACAACAGCTTTCCATTATATATATATATATATATATATATATATATATATATATATATAAAGACGGATATGTACAACAAAATGAAAAATCTGAAAAAAAGCAAAGATAGTGTCCTAAAATGTTTATCACAACTTCAGGTTTCTTGCTTTATTTTATTTGTTTATTTATCATTTTGAATAATTTCTGAAATATTTTTCAAATTTTTTGGGTAAAAAGCCTTTATTCAAGATAAATTCAAATGAAAATTTGATTACAAGCACACACACACACACACACACACATATAGAAATCAATATTTTCACTTTTAAAAAATTTATACTTATCTGGCATTTTCTACCTTACACAGGTGCCAATTCTACCCCTACCCAATGAACTGTCAGATTGGAATATTTCTTCTTGCTATAATTGGGAAGTGATCTTATTGGATGTTACTTGAAGGTAGGTTTTGACATTAATGTTCTGACAAAGTTTATATATATATATATATATATATATATATTTTTGCAGGGGGTGAATAACTTAAAGGGAAAAAATTTTGGTGACTCTCTTGAATGCAATTAAATTTTCTGTTGATATCTTGAAGGAACCAAAATTTTTTACAACTGTTTTGAAGGAACCAAACTGTCCAAATTAAACAAATTTTGTAACACCCAAAAAGTTTTAAAAATTGCATGCACAAACATTAAAATTTTCTGAAGGTTATCCAGACTGACAGACAGCTGAAGAAGGCCAGAGAATACAATGGCTGAAACATTGTGATAATAACAAAGATGAGGATAACAAGCTGAATGTAAATAATGTCAAATTTATGTGCAAAGCATTCCTGGATGTTTTAATAACATAACTGGTATGGGCACAGGGAATCAGTTGGCAAACTGAGTAAAAATGTGTCTAGTTTGTTGAATCCCTTCATACTAATGCCTTTAGGAAAGGCATGAACCTATCTCTACTCCCCCAACTATTGATTAACTAGCATTTGTTGCTTTGAGTGGCAGACAATCTAGGAGAAGGGCTACACTAAATTAAAATCCTGTTGAGATGACAAGAGGAAACTTGCCACTATCTTTCCTAAAAAAACATGACAATTTATAAATAATGAAGAAAAATATGACAATTTAGAAATAATGAAGAAAAGCAATCCATGAGGAGTCATAATTGCTCATGTACTGAATAGGCGTGGCATTATAGAAAGAATTCCTGCTATGATTTTAAATTGGGCAGTAGTGCATAAGGACTTCTTACTGACTTACATGAAAACAACTCTATATCCGTTCATGTCTTTAAAGGTTGTTTTATTTCTTAGAAACCTGTTTTTCTCCCTCATTATATGCATTACATTCCCATTGAAATCTTTGATTTAAAAAATTTCACTTTTGCCTGCTAAACATATTTCATGTACGAACATTTAACTGCCAAATGCATTCAATCCATATTTCCATTTGTGCTTTCTGTACGTCTTATTGAAACTTCAAAATATTTTATTTTTGTCCATCATAAAGAATTTAATTCCATTAACTGGAGCTTCAAACAATTAAATGGTAATCCCCAGTAAATGGCTACTAAAACTAGTTAAACAGTAAAATACCCACTGAATGATTCCTCAAATCAGTTAAACAGTATTTCCCACCAAATCACTTACTCAATCCAATTAAACAGTAATCTCCACTGAAGTAAGAAGTAACTCCTGCTAAATGGCTACTCAAACCAGTCAAACATTAATTCCCACCAAATGGCTACTCAAACCAGTTAAACATTAATTCCCACCAAATGGCGACTCAAACCAGTTAAACATTAATTCCCACCAAATGGCGATTCAAACCAATTAAACAGTAATCCTCTCCATCTGTCTTCTCCAATCAATTAAATAGTAATACCCACTAAATGCCTACTTAAATCAATTAAACTATAATTCCCCCACAAATGTCTCCTCAAACCAATTAAACTATAGTCTGTAAATGACAATTAACATACAGTGAAATATATGAGTTTTCAAAACTTTTTCATATTTGAAACATCTTCAGATATTTCACAAATACAGTTTGTATATTTTGAAAATTTTTCATAAAATATAATTTAATTCATTTTGTATCTTTAATATAATTTAATAAACTGTTGTGATGCAAATCAAAATAGAGGTGAGTTTATCTTCCTGTACCAATGTTGGGAAAGATATTTTGTTATAAAAGGATAGGTTTTAAAAAGTATATTTTATTAAATATTGGTATATACACATTGTTTTTTTTTAAATTATCGCAGAAAAAATTTATTTTGTAATATATTTATTTATTTTTCTTAAATACTGAACATTTTTCCAAGTCCTTGTTGAAGTGTCAAAATGTGATCATACAATTCCAGATCAGGTGTGCATGACTTAACTTATTCCATACAGCTCAAAATGAGAAATCAGAGAAGTGAGTTTGAATTAAAGGTGGTTTTGTTGCATTCAGTTACATGCATATGCTGTCAGGAAGGGTATGAATCCATTAACTCCCCAGATATGGCTTAAATAGTAGGAAATTGTATCTGTAAAAATCATTGTTATTCTCAAAAAATTGTTAATGTAGTATTCATACAAAAAAAGAATTATTCTTACATTATAAAATATTTTTCAGTTTTAAATAACTCACAAATTAATCAATTATTCAATCTTCTTTTACATGTTGTGTTCCTTCTTTCTGGACATGGGAAATCATGATTCCCCAAATTTTGTCTTTTGTTGCTCTGAGTAAGGTTTGCCTTTTTAGCATCCCTCCTAAACCCTCTTCTGCCAATCATTTACACAAGCTTGTTAGGTAAGTTATTCACTGCTTTCCTCCACTTCTCTTGTTTCAATAATTCCTGTGAGTGTCAAATTCTCCAAGCCCTCTTACCTCATTATGTGCCCCAGAAATTTCAGTTGTCTCTTTCTGATTGAACTTTGGGCATTTTATTCATAATTTGAATCCCAATAGACAATATCTCATTCAGAAATTGAAAGAATATAATAAAAAATAACATAAACAAACCATGTCAGTTAAATTTAAAAAAACATGTTTGAATGAACTCATGCTGCCTAAATACACTTTATATATTTATATACAATAACAAAAACTCTTTATGAACATGCCCCCTATTATTTTTTGCAACTGACAGTTTCACGTTACATAATCTTCAGGTTGGTATAAGGAACAAGATAAAGAATTATGACATACATGTTAGGAAGTCTACTTGCTATTCCTCCCACCTCTGACAGATGCTGCCTTCAAAAGGTTTCATGAGGGCCAAATTTTCCAGGCTGTCTTTCCTAATTCCTTATGCCTCCCAGAAATTTCAAATGTCTCTTTTTGATTCTAAGTATAAGTTTCTTTTTTGTTACCTTTTTCTTTAAAACTCTGTCGTCGTTCAAATATAAGCAAATCCATAAGCGTAGATTTCTGGTTTGGACAGTTTCAAGGAAACATGAAAAGACATGCTCAGGGATATAATTTATGTAATTCCTAAAGCTAATAACCAGTACAGGATTTACCTCAAGGCTTAGCAGACTGAAGCCTAAAGCCTCAAAATCTAGGGAGCCTCCAGCCAATGTGTATAATATTTTTGACACTGTCATAGGCCTTTCTTACACATGCTGTCATAACTCATTGCAGACTCCAAATAAACCCTTCAGTAATTTTAAACACCTGTCATTGTCCATGGCTTTACTCAAATTGTTTAATTTAACACACTTGCATTTTCCTCTACTCATGAGAATCGGGGATTTAGAAGGGACTCACAATTGGAATAGCCTAGGGCCTCTCTTAATTTAAATCCGGCCCTGCTGATAAATATGGCATTTCATTTATTTTACTATCAAGCTGATCAAAATGTCTCAAACAGTCATGAATGTCTTCTTTTTTTTTGTTATTTCTCATTATAAAATGAATAAGGGAAGACAAAAATTATTGGAGAAGAACAAGTTTTCATTGTTTTCTGTAATAAAGTGATAATTTTGTATCAATTGTTTTCTGACATATTAGAGGCTTAGAGAAGTAAAGGAACAATATAGTAGATTAAATAAAGGGTTCTATTGAAAATTTCTTGAAGTTTACCCAGAAGTCCAGTGATCAAAATTGCTGAAATATTGTGATAATTAATAACAACAAAGATGAAGACATTAGTCTAAATGAAAATAATGCAGTTAATGATACCTCGACATCCCAGTCATTCTGACAGAAAATATTTTTTCTTCATAATGACCATTGTATAGCAAGTGTTGTAATTTAAAAACATATTTACAATCTTACCCACCAATAGAATACTGTTTCTATACGAGTTCATATTTCTCTCAGACTTTTCCCGTAAACCATTGTTTTTTTGTTTTTCTTACTTCTGATGGTGTTACTATCCCATTTTGATTGTATCTATCTCGGTCATTTGTTATCTTTCATAGACTTTTCATATCAGTCTTAGTATCTTAATATTTCTCTCTTGATTCAATCTCAAGCACTTCTTGCTATTTTTCTATTTCACAATCCTCTCCAGTTTTTCATATCTGTATATCTGTTTATAAAGACAATCTTGTGTGCTTTTCATTTTCATTTTGATTTTTCTACTTTTTTCTTCTTTTCAAGGCTATGTCACTTTAAGATGTAGGAGATCATAGCTCTCCACAATTTCCTATCATTTCTAGCTTTTAGAAATGTTTATCTTTATTATTCCCTACACCCTCTATTCTACATGCTTATTACTTGCTATTTACCTCGGTCTCTCTTGCTTTCAATATATCCTGTGAGTTGTCACTCTTCAATTCCTTTTTATGTATCCTAGTCTCTTTCTGATTATAGACGCGACCTTTTTGTTTCCAGTTTTCCTTAAAACTTTTCATTTTATAAACACAAAATATAAAGTATCTCAAAGAATGCACAACTTCACTTTTATTGACAAAGATATTGACAAAACTCAATAAAATCTAGACATTAAGTGTATTTAAAGATTTGTCATTAGGATCCATTTTACTATTTCTTAATTAAAACAGTATTTATCTCTACACATTTTAATCTCTTAATTTTGCATTTTATTATGTTCTGATTCCAGTTTGAATATGTTTCAAAATTTGCTGCTTCAAATCTAATCTTTCCCTGTTCAAATGCCAAAATGGAGCAGGCATGCAACATATCTGAATGCTCAGACATGTTTTTATTATTCCTGGATTTGTTTTGTTAATCACAAACGATTTTGAGGGTTTCTGATGTCAGCTATAAAATTTAGGATTTAAGCCAGAATTAATACTAAATGCATGTGACCCATTCAATCATCTTTCTTGATATTTATGAATAGTATAAGTCTTTGAATCAAGCATTAACAAGAGCTGAAGAACACTCTTCCCTGAAAAGCATCTACTATTTATGCCATGAAGTGTTTCAAACAATCCAATCTACCCACCCTCAAATCACAAAAATTAGTTCAATTAATCAATTTGTTATTAATCATCTTACTACAACAGAACCTTCATCTCTTGACTTGGGTCCTGGGTATGACAATAAACTACATCCGGCAGCAAGGCTTCTAATTGGGAGATTGGAGGTTTTGAGGAGCATGTAACCACTTCTTAATTTCTGTTGTTCCCAGGTTTATTCTGACCCAGGGTCATAAAAATACATTTTTATAATAGGAATTCTAGCAATACACTTTTATATAAAAGAAATTATCAACAATACATTTTATCTGCAGTTGGAGGCATATAAATACGTTTAAAATATATTTAGTTGAAACTATAAAATTGCGTTTAAAATATTTAGATTTAAGCATTAAATAACCCATAGAGATGTTGATATGCCACTAAGCAAAATTGACCAACCAAACAAACAACAAGAAAAACATTTTCCTGAAATTAATCTATATATCCTATCCTACAATTTCTTAAAGAAATCAAATTGTATTCCAAAATACGACAAAACTACAACATAAAAGACACATATAACTACCTCTAGTAATTGTGTCCACACAAACATATATATGCACAAAAGCTGAGTATCATCTACCATGTATGCAGTTGTGAAGGCAGAATAACAGATATCATATTTTAATTACTTCAAAGCTCCAAAGAAAATTAAATTTTGGCATTAAATGACCCATAAGGAACTGATTTGCTGTTAAACAAATCAACCAAGCAACCAAGCCTCATCTTAATAATCTTAATCATTTTACCATCCCTCGCAGTCTCTTCAATCAACCATTCGCAATAGCTTGTTAAGTAGGTTACTTGCTGTTTTCAACGGTCCCTCTTGCTTTCAAGTATCTACCGTGAGTATCAAATTCTCTTTCCTCTTTGTGTGTCTGAGGAATTTCCATTATCTCTTTTTGATTCTAAGTATAAACACCCTTTTCATTTCCATTTTTCTTCAAACTTCATCGTTATTCACAAGATCAGTCCATGGTATTCTCAGCATCCTTCTGTAGAACTACATTTCTGCTTCCACTTCTTCATCTGTGAGGAGATTGTCCAGCATTCACTGCCACATAAGAGGACTGATATTACATCACAATTAACCTTCTATTTTTTTGTTTCTAAGAGAATTTTCTTGTTTTTTTATATTTTACTTAACTTTGGAAAGCAACTATTCGCTGTTACAACATTTTTCTGTCCTCTGTTAAAAAACTTCCCAGATATTTAAATTTCTGAAGTTTTTTGATTTTGATGTCTCTCATTCTTAATGAAGTTACTTTAACGTTTTTTTTATTCTCATTTATATTTTCAATCTCACACCATTGCGAAATATTAGGTAGTAAAACTGAATGTAAATATTTAAGCTTTGTTACAGTGAAGATATAATGTTTCTGTTGTAATTGGAATGAAGTAATTTTTAACCCTTTGAAACTTTAACCACTTGACATTAATATATTTCTGCAACACAACCCATGCAGTAAAGAGATTGACTCTGCTTTCTGTAACTCGTTAGAAGCACATCTGGTATCATCTATAGCTAAGTTTACAAAAAAATGTGAGCATAAAACATATTCAATCTTCATCCTAGGGCAGAGACATCTTCCATTAAAAAGATATCCCATCATTGTATTTGAAAATAAGTTGTGAATGGTCACTGTATTGAACCTTTTATAAGTAGTACCTGCATTCAAAATATCAGTGTAGCATAATGTCTATTAGTGCTGAAACAGAGCTGAGTTCAAATCCCAGTCTAGCCTATTGTATTCACTTTTAATCAAATACTTTGGGAATGGCATGAATTCATCTCCACTCTATGCTATTATTTAAATAAAAGAGAAGAATTAGTCTCTCAAGCCTAGAATGGTAACTTGTCTAAGATAAAGGGAAACAATGAGAAACCACACCTACTATCGTTCCCAAGAATGCTTACCAATTTGCAGAAAATACTGAGGAGATCCTGTATCACCTATATCCTGAGGGGATGTGACATTTAAAAAAAGGGTACAAAAATTGAAAAAATCTCTATATAATTCTATTAGATTCTTTTTCATCACTATGATCTTGTCATGAGTGCATAAAAGTTTCCTCATTTGTAACTAAAATTAAACCTCATTTTATCTTGTGCACAAAAAATTCTGTCCAGAGACATGGTAAGCATAAAGTATAATTCTGTAAATATTTACATAATGCATTTTTAAATTCTCAGAAATATTTTTTCACAAAAACATTTTTTAAGATACTCAGAAATTTAATTTGTGTTTATTTCAGTTTTCTTTTTTTTGTTTTTTGTTTGCAATGCTGTTCCTCCTGTACAAGGCCCAAGAGCCACTTAAGGTAGAGGTTATAGAGTAAGTGGCACAATTTATGTGACTATATGGGGAACATAATGGTTAACCCTAGGTTAAGATTGTAGTGATTGGGCAAGCATCTTTTTGAGAGATGATTCCACAAAGCAGCAGTTTGTGGGAAGAAGCTGCTTGAGTGGAACTTACATATCACCAATGGAATCCTAAGGCAATGAGGATAGCTTGCTAGAATGGGAATAGAATGACAGGTCTTAGCTGTGAAGGTTAGAACTGGCGGAACTAAGAAATGTAGTTTTTCAGAACACATGCCATGGAAATAGCGAGAGAACAGTGAGAGGCTTGCAATGTTTTGTCTGGGAGAAAGGGGTTGTAGGTTGGAAGATAATTTCTCACCGGAAAGTGAAGACTGTGCTGCGAATAAAACAACCATTTCTTTTTGGTAATGGAAGTATGAAACAGAAAAGGAGTATTTTAGAGTAATTATTAAATATGTATTAGCCTTGTTTTCTTATTGTATCATCATATTGTTTATAAGTTCTTCATAAATTCTCCAGTACTTCACTTTGAAAGTTATGAGACATTAAATGTTGCCTTTGGTAGTCTATACTCAATATCAAGACATTTACTTGTTAAAGAATTTGTATTGAAGCTATTGAAAAATGCAAATTATCTAAGGTTTATTATTATTATTATTATTAAAGTATCTTCACTGGTATGACACAGCGGCTGAAGGAAAAGATTGCAGTCAGGTGAAGCATTCTACTCTGATTTTGTCCCCTATTTCCTTACAGGGAAATGACTGTAATTAGCAGTTAATAGACGTGGAGTTACCTCCTATAGACAGACATTTTTCTCAGTTGATATTTAAATACTCAGAAACTGATGGCCCTAATGTACTAGAAGTTTCTTGATTCCTCAATTTAGTGTATTTAAATGGTATCGTGCACTGTCATCTGCCATTTTTGTTGTTATTGTAATAAATCCACAAATGTACAGAAATCAGATCCTTGTAAAGATAAAAATTGTGAGTAAACTGTTAAAGATTTTTAAATTATTTTCAAATATTCAAATGCTCTTCTATTTGTAAGCAACAAGTAAAGCCATGAATCTTGAAATCCTCAGTGGTATCTCATACCATTAAGAGATATTACATTGTTTATACACTAAGTGAACTCCTTATCAAGACAAGGGTTTGTTTGTATACATTATCATTAAGATCTTTAAAGATTGTGAGAGCAAAGAGCATCTGTTATAAATTGATTTTATCTTCTAAGTGTTGATATGATATTCATCATAATTAGATCTTTGAAGTCCCTGCATCAAAAGCCACTTCTTACTGACAATTTTAATTCTATTCCCAGGGGGTGTTAGCAGTCATTACAGTCAGAGTTATTATTTTTACATTTAATAGTTTCTTTGTTTTTATTACTATTATTATTATTATTATTATTATTACTAGTAGCAGTAGTAGTAGTAAGTGCAATGATGAGAATTATAATTGCAATTAATGACAAAAACATAAGTACTTCTCTGTCACTTCTGGATGTGGGTGATCATCGCTCTCCACAACTTCTTTTACTTTTTAGCTCCTAATAAGATCTTTTCAGCATTCCTCCCTGTCCTTGTTACAGAACCTTATACAGTATGTTACTTGATCTTTCCCCCAACCCTTCAGTATGTCTTGTGCGTATCAAATTTTCCAAGCCTTCTTTCATCATTATTTGCCCCAGATATTTCAACTATCTCTTTTTGATTCTAAGTATAAGTATCCTTTTTGGTTTCTGTTTTCCTTAAAATTTTGCCATTTCCATGTCTCATGTCATCTTTGTGTTGCTTCGACATTTTAGCGGTCAGTCTCATATAATATAGCATCCCACATCTGACACGATGTTTCACTGGACTTAGGGCGGAAAGATATATTTGTAATCATTTATTTTGTAATTTGGAAAAGTTAAAAATAAATTAATAAAGAAAATATATTACCTTAGGAAGAGGGATGTTATAAAAACATCAATAATGTTGATTATTATAATGATTGTAAGCACTGCCTGTCCCACTAGGGAATGCTGGGATTAAGACAGATCTGGCAGGCAGTTTGAATAAGTAAGTTGTTAAGCTTACCACATCTCGTGTCACCTTTGAGTTGCTTCAATTTTTCAGCAGCCAGGCTCATATAATGTATCTTTCTACCCTAAGCTCAGTAGAACAGTTGCTAACGAAATTTTCCTCTTTCTTAATACTTTGCTTAGCTTTTGAAAGTCACCTTTCACGAGTGTAATACGCTTTCAGTATCGCAACACTTGTCCTATAAAAGGAACTGTCAATAATCATGAGAATCTCTACTAAAAACAGGAAATCATTTTGTCAGAACATTGAGAAGAGATATTGTTTTATTGTACTAGCTTCCTTCTTTTGGGTTACAAAATTTTATTGTCAGTTAACTGTTCCATTTGATAAACTTCCTGGAATATTAAACAAAACCCTTTTTTTAATCTCATATTTTTCACAAGAACAATCCAAAATCGAAAATGTCCACTGCTTTACAGCTATAACTGTTCAAGCTATAGTATTTGGGATTAAGTTGTGGCATTAATCCTTGAGTATCTTTAGAACACTCCAGCAATGTCTCCAACTGCATTCAGCAATGTCTCATCTTCCATAAAAACTTGCCCAGGCGTGTGCCCAGAAGAGCAAACGTTTACAGAAATAGATCTATCTACAAGACTGACAAATGCCCCAGATCAAATGTCCTTCCTGGGGAAAGTTATGACAAATGAAATAGTAATGGGATGAAGGTGAATTTAGACGTATTTATTTTTTTTGAGACAAACACGCCAGTGACCAGAGAACTCAATTCATCTTAAAGAAGAGTTTTGCATCATATATATATATATATATATATATATATATATATATATATATATAGATACATACATACATACATATTTTATTACTTAAACATTACTTTTAGTGGATACCAATATTTGACACTCCATTTATTTATTAAACAATATATTTATTTTTATCTACCAACCAGAATATACAAGAAATCTTATTAAAGAAAAATATGGAGTCTCTGGCAGGCTTAAAAGCCAATTGAGGTAGAGAGCAAACTGCCAAAAGAATGCATCTTCGATCACTACAATCATAACCTCTTCATATCTAGTGTCAACCATTATTTATTCTACATATCATTATATGCACTTCTGACTTCTTTGTTTCACACTCTGACAACAACCTCATTCATTAACTATCTTGAGTGGCTCTTAGGCCTAGTATTTAGCGAACAATAGTATAAAAAAATCCTGTTGAGCTGTGCTGTAGCAGTGCATATATATAGAGTGTCACAGCATAATTGTCCAACCCACAAAATGTTTAATATCTACAAACCCGCCAAACTAATTGAGTTTCTTTTTTCCAGGTTTTCAGATTAGACATTTAGCCATCTTGACGCCATTTGTCATAAGAATCACTGAAAAACCCTTTGATTTATTCAGTTAGAAAGAGAACAGTTAAAATTGTTTTGTGTCAGACCCACTAGCAATAGTAAGAGGTAAAAAATCATTCAAGCCTTCAGTAATGGTACCAACATCTATACTCTGGCTTCCATCTTCAAAGTCCATTCAAGAACCATCAGGAGAATGGTGAATAAGTTTAAAAAAGATGGAAGTAGAGAGAAAAACTTGGTCAGGAGGTCACAACAACAAGATGGATCATCATTTCAACTTAAAGTTCAATTTCAGTTAAATACATTCTTATTGTTCAAAGTATAGTCCAATAGTTTTATAAAAACCTCAGAAAATTCCTGTAAAATATCTTTAATCATTTCTAAGATACAACAGTTCAAAGCTTAATCTAACAATTGAACAATTTTGCTGTTAAACCCAGTATATTCTCTTTTTGTTTTTATTCATTTTAAAACTATAATTCTGAAAACTCTCTGAAAATCCATGTTTTTTATCATCCTTTTATGATCTGTTTCCAGTCATTTTCTCACAGCTTTTTTCCCACTTAAGCCCAATTCCATTTTATGATGAAACTCAGATATCAACTCCAAAATATAAAATGTAATCAGTTAAATAATCCCAGGGGAATGATTGCTGATTACTGCAAGATTTTTCATTCACTCACCATTCCTTAATTTGTCGTTTTTAAATCTATCAAATAATTTATAACCCGAGTAATTTCAAAGATATCAACACCATTATAAACATCCCACATAAAACAGAAATCAGTGCCCAAAATATGACATTGCTATGAGAGTTATATGTGCAGTCATTGCAAAAAATTACTGTATTGGCCTAAAGTTAAGAGCTTTTAATACTGTTTAAAGTTTGCTGCTTGGACAAATGTGAATGGATTGAACTCATCATAAGAAAATTAGTCTATAAGGCAAACTTGTTAACCACAACATTATGATAGGTATGCTGTTGTAGAATTTAGGCCATGATACAGACAATTGGCTGTAGAGACAATATGTCGTTGCAGTAGTAGCTGATTAGCATCTTTGAAAACCAATGCTTTCAAAAATAAATTTTCTCTTCTTTATATCCTTGCCTAATGAATAGGGTTTCAACCCCAATGGGAAGTGCTCCTCCATAGCCAGTCACTAAGTGGTAATTTCCTTTGTTCAAAAATATAGAATTTTAGATTCTGGTTATGTTGATAATTACCTTGATTAATGGTGTTCCTTAATGTACCTTAATTAAGATGTTCCTTTTTCCATTGTCAGACATTTATATTCTATTCCAGTTTTATTATATTTCTTAAAATTTCAACCATTCGCTTTCATTCTACGTCATTTTGAAAGGGCATGCAGCAATACTATTATTGATGCTGAAAATCAGACTGGTGAGGCAATTTGCAATCCCGACCAAGGCTATTGTGTTCACTATGACACAAATGCCCTTGGGAAAACTATAAATCCATCTCTTCTCCCACCAGCTATGGGCTAAATTGCAGAGCAAACTGGGTCCTCTAGCCTTGTTTAGTAACCAGTCTTGGAGAATGAAAACTCTGAATTTAAAACCTCTACTTCCTTACATTTATACCCATTAATAGGAAAGGCTTTAGAATCATGGGTATCAGAATTTAGGAGAGGTGATTTGTATGTTTTCATTCTGTATCATTTTTTTTTTAAACATTTTTAGTGGTATACTCACCTCCTATTAGATATACATATCACTTCACTATATTTTTTTTTTACTAAATGTTCACCTAGTACAAGGCCCAAGAGCCACTCAAAGAGTTACCGAATGATTGTTGTATGGATGTAAGAGTAGGAAGTAAGTGTTGATATATATGATAGATACTAGCTGAAGAAGTTAAGATTGTGGTGATTAGGGAAAAATCATCTCAGGAGTCTGTTCCACAATGCAGCAGGAAGATGTGTGAGTTGAACTAGGGAATGTATAGCTCATCTGAACATTTGTAATGGAAATAGTAATAGAGTAACAAGAGCCTTATGATATTTTGCCTGTGGGAAAGGAGCTGTAAGGGTGGAGAAAAAAATTGTCGCCCACAAGGTCGTATCATTGCTTTTGTATTCTGTCAAGGCTGGAATGTGACATTTGTGCAGCAACAGTTCGGATGTGGCAGTAGGGCTGTTTGGTTTTTCACTTTTTTTAGAAAATCAATATTGCACCCAGTGCAAAAGCTGGAGTTTTATGTGATAAGTACTGACTCCAAAAATTTCCAGTATTTGAGCATTTAGCTTTAAAGGTTGTCTGAAACAAATGTACAGAAATACCTAATTTCAATGTTTTTGCTTACAAACTAACTATTTCAAGAATAAATTCAAATAAATTTGATACCTTTTGTATTAGATACAGTGAATGGAAACTATATTAAAACCAGGATTCTGGTTATGAATCACCACAAGCAAAATATTCAGTTTTTTATAGTATAAGAAAAAACTGTAAAAAAATTGTAAAAGATTATATAAAAAGGCTACTCAATGAATAAGATTTGTTAGATCATAATTAATAAAAACAAAAAATAGATAAAAGTGTATATAATACTATAATACTGCTGAGCACAAATTATTAGACAAAATGTTTTAAATTTGCATTGTTTATTGAAAATCACACTAAAACTACTGCACTGTATAACATATGACATCATAATATAGATAAATTGTTCAGTATAACTTCCCTTTGAAGTGAATGAAGGTTTATTTGATGACACAATGATTTAATAATAATGGGCTTGTGCCATGCATCTTGTTCATATACAGTTTGTAAAGCTTCAGAAAATTATAAGCGGTGCTATAAGGCTATCTCTGATCACCAGAATGAAATTACAATGATACAATTTTTAACTTAAACTTAATCTTTCAGCTTGTTTCCTCAAAAACGGATAAAATTTGGAAAATAATATTTTCAGTCATTATTTATCATTTCAAACCCCAACTTTCAAATTGAGTGCAATACCACAGTTCCAAAACGAACCTGCCCTAATATGGTAGCAATATTCCAGTTTTGGTCTTATCAGACTCTTGTAAATATATAGTATGGAAGGAGATACTGTTTTCAGCAGAACTTTAATGGGAATCAACCATTTGTCTAGCATTTTTAATGATGGATCATTTGTATTAGTTCCACTTGAGATATGGAGTTAACTTGACCTCCAAAGAAAGGAGCTTGATTGAGATTACAAAAGAACTTCTGTAATATTTGATGACATATAAGGATTTTCATTTACGTTTTATTTCATAGTACTATTGACTTATGTTTCATACAAGTATTGGCAGTCTGTGGTTTCTGGATAAATATTGACCAACTAAATACCTAAAGTTTGCAGATATAACTTTGGAAAATTTTCTAAGTTATTTTGCAGATGGTAAACAGTGCAAAGTGATGTTTCAGAGCCTTCAAATAAAATAATTTTCATCACTGAACCTTTAACTTTTGGTCTTTTACTATCCAATTCATTTGTCTCTTTTCTTTTTATACACCTTTTATTTCCATCAAACATTTTAGAATATTTTTCTTTTTATCCAAGATTTTATATACAACTCAAAGAGAAAATAAAGATATAATCAAGATGCTGATGTTCCACACTACTGCAAGCAAAAGGTTAGGAAGGAATCCCCTATCAATAATGGAAAGAGCAATAACAGCTACTGGACTTGAGAAAACTATTTTTCTGAAAAATTGTTTTAAGGGAAAGATTTCATAAATTTCAACCAAAAGCAGCACAATCTGCTCTGTCAGTGAATGCCAAATTTTACCTTATAAGTAAACGTTTTCTATTATCATTTCCATTACAACTAAATTTCTCTTGCAGAATTGTGATTTATAGAAAAATCAATATTCCAACAGTTTGAATCTGCCAAACTGTGGTCCCAATTTCCTCTGAAATCTGAAAATTCCCTCAAGAGGGCAATTCCAGCCCCTGGTTGAGAACTATTTTTCTTGTTTGTAATTTCTACATATTGTATGTACAAATCAATGACAGTTATATCTTATTCAGCTTTACTTTTGATAACATTTCACAAACAGTAAATATTGCGGTGTCCATAAATTTTTCGCCATAGTTCTGGTATTGGAAACATATACTTTTGGTTGTTTCTATAAATTAATGATATAAATAAACTTATAGTGACTAATATGTGTATAATTTTTAGGTTTAATTTGGTGCACATGATAATTCATTGCTTTTGTAATGTAATTAGAAACTTCAAATTCATTGTGTTATTCTCAACAAAATTTTGAGCCATAACAAAAAATAAGAGAATCCTTTATCCAAAATTATTGGGACTGGAAGTGTTTTGGTTTTCCGATTTTTTGGATTTTGGAATATAGGCTATTTATTTGTCTATAATTCTGAGATCAGGTATTGTAACTATTTACATTGTTTGGGCTGCTGTTCTCATCTTTATTGTCATATTCACAACATTTTGGCTGTTGTACACTCCAGCCTTGTCCAGGTGATATACACTGGAATTTCAAGCCGAACCCTTTAATTCATCCATTGGGGTAGATTGTTCTCATTCCACAAGCCATGCCTTTTCTGGATATCTCAGTTTCTGTTATATCCCTTTAGTAACTCAACTCATCAAGTTTTTTTTTCACTTCTGTAGTGGCCAAGTATTGAACTCACAACTCTTTGGGTCAAGTCACTGGTTTACTTCAACCAATGCTTTTATCCACTGGGTTATGTAGTTCAAAATTCCAATGCATATCACCTGAAAAAGGCGGAAGCATACAACAACCGAAACATTGTGAATATGACAATAAAGATGAGGACAATAGTTCGAACAATGTAAATAGTGTAAACACACTATTCAATTTGTATATAGCATCTATAAAATGGGGCAGCTTGGAAATGAAACCCAAGCATAAACACAATATTCCTTTACATTTCATAACACAACTTATACCCTGAAAGTAGTTTTATATAAATAACGTATACCCTGAAAGTAGTTTTATATAAAAATCAATGAATTTTGCGTAATTACAGATACAGTCATGTAGTACACACACAGATTTTGAAGTGGTGAAATTAAGATTTTGCACAAAAATAATGTTTTGGACTTTCTGTAAATGTACAAAAAACATTAATACTACTTACAAAAATATAAATGCAACACCAAACATTACTTCTACATCCGGTGTAAGAAACTGGAGGGAAAGGGTACATCATTGATGACATCACTGTGAGTGTGAGGAGGAAAATTCAATAAGCTATCAGTCTCTACCAATGATTTTGCATTTTGATTAAAATGTTACAATAAATACAGGGTATGGTATTTGTATAAAAACAAAACGTGGGTTCTGATTACAGTTAAATGTAATGAAAAACTGAAGATGTCAGCCTTTTATTGCTAATGCTGCAATGCAATCATGCTCTACATGTAGCCATGATGTTTTCTGACATTTTACATTTGTGGCAAGTTATGTCAGCACCAGAAAAACTTTCAGATTTTGGAGGTTTTGGGATTTGGGAATTTTGGCTCAAGGATATTTAACCTGTACTATAAAACAGCTTTCTTAAAGAATTAAATTGACATGTGTAATGTTTTTTGCTTATCTAATGTCAATCCTGCTATAAGGTACAGAATGCTGTACAATTTCTTCACAGATGAAGAGAGGACTTGATGTAACACAGCTTTGGTTCTAAGAAGATTGCTGAGGATACCATCAACAGAGCATGGAAGCAACAAAATGTTTTAGGTAAAATAAAAAAACAAAAAGACTGCTTATTCTTAATTTGAAATTAGTTGAAATTTCTGGGACACATAAAAAGAAAAGAGGGCTTGGTGAATTTAACACTCATAGGACTCACTGAAGGCAAGAGAGACACAAGTAAATATCAAAGAACATAATTGTAGTGAAGAAAATGGTGACTTGTCAAACCGAGCACCAGTATGTATATGTAAGCGTGCACGTAACTCTTGTTTATATGAGAATATCATGAAGATTTTTGGTCACACCTCAACCAATCTAGGACTTCTTGTTATATAACGTACCTATGGGGTATGTCTGAATCCTTGTAAATTCACTCGACATAAGTCGTGGTAATATGATGTCTAAGTAGTCCACCACTAGCAGTTGTTTACCTACTTCATGCCGCTGGTGAGTATTGTATTTTGTTGATGTTATAAAGATAACCATTTCATTTCCAACCTCAGTTTTGGTTATTCTTCATTCAGTAACACTTTTTAGGTTACAACACTTCTCAACCTAGATATAAACAAGAGCTGTATGTAAAACTGGTTTTTAATCCTTACCCAGCATGAAGGAGAATTTTATGAGAGGAGGAAGAGGATCAGCTGCTGTATCAAAGTTTACTCCCCTCAAAATTCTACACTAATTAGCTTCAGTAAATGGATGGCAGAACATGGACTAATCAGGATAGTAATGTGATAAATATTAGTTAGAGCACCAAAGGATAGGAAGTTGGGAAGAGCCATGATCTCCTACATCCTGAAGAGACACAGCATATAGAAGAACTTATTTACACTCAGATATGAAGTAATTCTTTACATGACAATTACATTATAAGGATATAACATTCATAGCTACAGCCTGCTCATTATTTTTAAAGAGAATAAAAAAGATGTGACTTTTTTCTATATCCTATGTCGCATCAGTCCGTGGGCTATCATGACTCTCCACAACTTCCTACCATTTGTAAATCTTGTCTTTTCACTATCACTCCAATTCCTGTTCCGCCATCCATTTACATATGCTGGTTAGTTGCTATTTTTCATTAAACATTCTTGCCTTCAATATGTCCTGTAAGTGTCGAATTCTCTAATTCCTCTTTTCTCATTATGTTTTAATTTAAACTGTCCCTTTCTGATTCTAAATATAAGCATTCTTTTTGTTTCTATTTTTCCTAAAACTTCCTTGTTATTCACATGTTTCATACATGGTATTCTCAGCGCTTTTCTGTAGAAGCACATTTCTAGTGCTTCAAGTCTCTTCTTCATCTGTGAGGAGATTGTTCAGTATTCTCTGCTATAAGACAAATACAACTACAAAAATATATAATAAAATTATTTGCAGTTGTAGAAGTTTAGATAGATAAGAGAAATTTTACAAATTGGAAATTTGGTTAACTTGAATATATCCTGAAAGTATTTATCAAGAACCAAAGCTACACTTGAGAAGTTCTCATACCTGCATGTTACCTATGATACGACTGTGATTAGTCAAAATTGCTATACCTGCATATCTGCTACTACATAATTGGGATTGGTAGAAATTCACTGGTAAATTTAATTGGCTTTGGACTGGTTACATGCAACAAGATGGAAAGCACATTGCTGCTAAATTTTAAATTTTATTAGTTGCAACACTGAGGCTACTTTAAAAAAAAGCTAGGCTATGGGTTCCCAAAGTGGTCAGCATCCGTCCCTGGGGATTGATGGAACTAACAAGGGAGGTTGATAAATGCTTGGGGGTCTAAAGATTTTTATAAATAAATTGTGGTTGCTTATATCAATAAATGCCCTTGATACTGCTTGTCCTTCCTATTAATGATTTCAACCTATTTTTTTAAAACAATTCACCCCAAGCAAAGCAGGAGTGGCACTAGCATGTAAGGGGTTACAGAGGATTGAGAACAAGAGTAAAGAGGCATGTTTGAGCAAAGGACAACATTTAACAAAAATGTTTATTTATTCTAAATATTATTGTTGCTTATCTTATTTATTCAGTTTTTCTCGTTATTATTAGTAGTAGTATTACTATTATATGGTTACGGTTGGCTTTCAAGCAAATGAAACCTGTAGGTCTTAGCAAGGACCATCTTTTTTCAAACCTTATGAATTGGTGCTGCAGAATCACAAATAAAGAACTGTACCAAATAACAGAAACCACATCACTTGTGCACTTTCAATATGATTGGTTGATTTGTTTGTTTAATGGTATATCAACTCCATATAGGCCATTTAATGCCAAAATTTAATTTTCTTGGGAGCTTTGAAATAATAAAAATAAGATATATATTATTCTGCTTCCACTGTTGAATACATGGTAGCTGATGCTCAGCTTTTGTGCATATACATGTTTGTGTGGACATAATTACAAGAGGTGATGATATCTGTGTTTTATGTTGTAGTTTTGTTGAATTTTATATATTGAAATACGGTTTGATTTCTTTAAGAAATTGTAGGATATTATATGATTAATGTCATGGAAGTGTTCTTTCATGTTGGTTGTTTGATTTTGTTTGATGACATATCAACACTTCTATGGATTATATTTAATACCGAAATCTAAATATTTTGTACATAATTCTAAGCTTTTAATATATATATATTTTGTATATCATTTTATACTTTCAGAATAAAGATATGTTTTTTTAATATATATTTTGTGATAATGTATTGTTGGTAATTTTACTATAAAAATGCATTTTTATATTTTTTTTATTGTTGAATTGATTGTCATTTTGCAATAAAAAATGTATTTTTGGTCATTTTATTATAAAAATATGTTGCTGATTTTTGTTTAGGGGTTCATGATGTGCCCATATCTGGGATCATAACAGGTGTTACCACCTCAGGTTAGGGTGGATCTGGGAACAACAGCAGTTAAGATATGGTTCCACACCCCTCAAAAACCTCCAATCTCCAGATATGAGACTTTGCAGCCAGATGTAGCTTATCACCATACCCAGGACGAGAGCACTTTCAACAGCAGCAACTGCTAACACGGCGAGCATATGTAACTCAAAGAGAAAATAATAATTTTCTATTTTTTTTTAATCATTTCATCCAAAGCAAGGTGAGAATATGACTAGTATGCAGGAGGGTTAGAGAGAGTGGAATTGAGAGAAAAGACTGAGTGTATGAGGGATTGAGGAAAGAATAAAAGATGAATGGGATTCAAGAAGACAGAAGATGGCGATTGACATTGCATTTACATTTTTGAAGACTGAAGGTTTCAGGGAAGCAAGTAAATGGAAAAATTTAATTTTCTTGGGAGCTTTGAAATAATAAAAGATATATATTATTCTGCTTTCACTGTTGAATACATGGTAGCTGATGCTCCACTGTCGATAAGCACGAAAAAGAAACTATTGGAGTAGAAGTGGTGGCTTCATTTAACTATTTCAACAATAAAAGGGTGGGACCTAGATGCCAATCTAGTAGCATGCTTAAATTCATGTAGTTAGGCACCAGGGAAAATGTCTCCTCAGAGCAGATGCTATGAAAATATTTGTAGAAAAGACAGAGGAAAGCCACATCACGTCTGTGAGAAAGTGACTGAAGTCGAGATGTCAAGTCAGAAACGATTACATTGCAGATCTTTCTTTGCATTTTCTTATGAAACAAGAGATCAATAGCTGGAGCACCAGACCAGATGTGGCAACAGTATTCAATACATGGATGAATGGTAGATTTGTAAATGTGCAAGATGGACTCTGAAAAGAAAAACCTTGCAAAAGACACAGCTGTTGATTCAATGTAGTCATTCCACTTCAAGTCAGTTGAAAGCATGAAGCCGAAACTGTGTAATGTGTTGCTCTCCAAGAGTCTAGCATCGGCCATGCTGATGACAGTCAGGAAAGCTTCTCTAGAGTGGTTAAAAGAAAGCAATTTTTTTTAGAGGCATTAAAATTTAGAAGCCATGTTTTGCCTCAGTTAACCACTGATTGGAGGTCGTTTTCAAGAGTGGCGGCCAGGTTAACCTTGTTAGCACTGATGAACTTGCTATTGAGACAGGAGTAAATGGTAGTGTCATCTGCATAAATACCTACTTTGGAACTGAGGACATCAGGAAGATCATTGATGAAGGTCAGAAATAGGATAAAGCCATGGGGGACACTGTGTTCATGTGAAAGGATCTGGAAGCAAGCCTGTTCAAAACAACCATCACTTCCCGATTTGATAAGAATGATTGGATTAAATTAAACAGTCATCCTCTAATACTGTAGCCCTGGAGCTTACATGGAAGACCAGTGTGCCAAACCCTGTCAAATGTATTTGAGATATCTAGAGCCACAGCTCAAGCTTTGCTATTATCATAAAGAGCTTGATATATATAGCCAGTGATGGCAGTTACCACATCAGCAGACCTGGCAAAATAGAAGCAATATTGTTTGTCAGAGAGTAGGTCATGTTTAACTACTTCAACATTGATTAAAGCCTCAAATACTTTGCCAAAAATTAAGATACTGATACTCCCCACCATTTAGGTTAGGAAGAAAGCCCCATCAATAATGGAAAGAGTGACAAGTTAGTTGAACTGAGAAAGCCATTTCAATGAAAGATCATTTTAAAAGAAATATAATTTTCAGCCAAAAGTAGCACTGGCTGTTCAGTTAATGAATGCCAGTATGTTTCCTTACTAGAATTTTTGCAACATGCCTCAGCGTGTTACAATCCTCACAGTATTTACTATTGCTGAAGTTATTGCTAACATTTTTGTCAAGATTTACAAATTCTACGTTTCATTCAATTCACAAACTAATCGATGCAATTTGAACAAGCTATTTTGTTTGGAAAAATATTTTGACAAAAAAAAATACTTTGCAGTTAAATGATTTCTTTAATTTAAATTAATTTTGTAGGACTTCATTGTAAATTCTTAGGATTTCTTACTCTTGAGCATGCAACATACAACTGGTCATGCATTCTTTCTGAAGCCAAATTCCAACTTTTTGTAGCACTTGGCCTTGGGATTTGTTTATAGTTCTCACACATGCAATATGAACTTGAAACTGGATTCTTGTATATATAAAAACAATATTGCATTTTTATTAAATAAGTATTTGTTATTTTAATCATTAAATTGTTTTCAAAATAGTGGGAGTATTTTGTATGTTAAATAATACAACTTTTAATTTTAAAAAAAAAATGAATGAAAATTTATTGTACTAAGCTACGCACCCTAGTAAAACCAATTATACTTTGTACCCACTTACCTGCCTGCACTTCTCCCCAAAATTTGATTTCAATCAGTCAGTAAATGGCTATTATAGAAGGCACGACAGAATTTTATATAGATAGAGAAGGAAATGGTTAATGTTGCCATTAACATTATCATTATTATTATTATTTTTTGAACAAACATATCTAGTATAGAGAAAGAAACAGAAATTGAAAAATGGAATAACAAAATATAGTTAAATTGAATCTGACTGATAAGAAATAATGAAAAAAGGAGCAGGGGAATTTCTACCCTTAAATAAAAATAAAATTATTATTATTGATATTTTTTTGTACATGGATAGGGGTTGATGATATTATCAAGGATTTCGTGAAGGGATCAGTGGTCTAAAAAGTGTAGATTGATTTGCACAAATAATGAAAAGAAAATGAATTCAAATTTGAATAGCACTCACTCCATTCACCGCACACTGAACTTCAAGTAAGCCTTGTAACCTGTTGGCCCACAATCACCTCTACGTATAGAAGTTTTCTGTTAGTATAAGTAGTGAGATTGTATCTATCACTGGCTTGCTAGGCCTGTCACATAGCCTACGATGCATGGTATTTCCCAGTGGTCACCCATATGAGTACTGGTTGAACATTGCTTAACTTCAATGATCAGATAAGAACTAGTTTTTGTACACAATATCACCATAAGCATTTCTTTTAGTAGCAATATGTTTCAAATGTAGCCCAATTCACTAGGTGCAGGTCAGTTTTGTAGAACTTGTATTAGCACAGGTTATGGGTTATTGCCATTAAGTATATCATAAGGGCCTTAAAAATTGCAATTTCTGAAGGAGTTTATTGTAAAAGCAACCATAATTGTCTCCCCTTTGAACAGAAATACAATTGAAATTGTTGAACGTCATATATGGGCAGTAGTCAAATTGCATTTAATAAAGCTTCATTAAAAGCTTCATCTGTTTTTCTGTACAGAGATCAACTTTACTGAAGATGCAGCTTAAGGAATAATTAATAAATAAGAATAACAGTAAGTAATCTTTATTATAACAGCTATTTTGAATTGTTACTTCATCTCATATGAGAATCTTAGCTGTTTATTTTATAGATAACATAAAGAGAAAACTCATCAATGAAAGTACCTCTGTCGATAAGAGTAAGAGGAAACAGAGACTAAATGAGTAGACCAAAATTTTCTCATTCTTTGCTTGGGAGTGGTTATTCATTTGAATCTTTCAATGAGATATTGTTTATAATTCCCCATCCTCTGTCTAACTTTCCCCAACAATTAGGTTCAAAAGGTTACGCTTATCTTTGTTTTGACGACAACTCACCATGTTATCATTCTGTGAGATGGCTAATTAGCAAATTTTGTTTTTCTTGGCCAAAGTGGATTCAAGTATTTCGAGCCATGAATTTTATACTTCAAGAAGGAAGCTGCTATTATCTTGAGAAGGAATAAAATCAAAGTCGTGATTATTATGTAACAATTATATGATTGTTTCTTATTGATCTGTTAATTCTCCAAGGCATTAAAATAATAATTTAACTAAGTGTTTCACAAGATTTCTGATTAAAGAAGCAAACACATTTGGGATATTTGCATTAAATTTGATCTGAGAACTGGATAAAAAGCAAATCTGATAAAAATGAATTTAATCCAATCTGATGAGGTCTGATTATAGTGTATTTGTCCATACACAGAAAAATTTACAAATTACTGAAATTAATTTGCACGATGAGACTCTTTGAATGAACAAGACAAAGAGAAATTATTCAAATTTATATTCTGAACTATTTCCAAAATAAGGCTTTCATATTAAATTAATGATTAAAAATTTGTTCAAGCAAACGAACCCTGTAGATCTTGAAAAAAAGAATATTTTTTATTTTTGTGATGTCAACAAACATTCGTTGCCACTTTTGTGATGTCAGTGAACACTTGTTGCCACTTTTATAACGCTCGTTGAAGTAGAGATTTTGTAATCCCAGATACAACTATAGTACGTTGTTAAACAATACTGGTGTCAAACACCTTCGAATGATCTCACACTGATAGTACTTGCTTGATAATACTTGCTCAAAAAGTAACCACTGTATGGTGATCCGAATAGAGAAATAGTGTAGTGAATAGAGTATAGAAATAGTATAGACTAGAAATGGTGATCCTTATAGTAATAGAGGATAGAATAGAAATAGCGATCTGAATAGTAATAGAGGATAAAATAGGAATGGTCACATGGTCTACTTAATTCAATAATGAGATGGCCTGTGTTTGCTCACTGGCATTCTATGTTCAAACTCAAGTGTTGGCAGTGACACTTTATTCCTATATAACATTTATCAAATCTCTAAAAACTGGTAATACAGAATTACAAAGAACTTTGCCAAATAATTTTTAAAAAAACACATCACTTGAACACTTCCAGCTGCAACAATAATTAAACTGGATAGCACATCTTATTAGAAGGGAAAATAACATAATCAAGGTGTTGACTTTTCAATCTATCTTAAACAAAAGGATAGGAAGGTAACCCCCATCAGTACGAGAAAGAATGATAGCAACAACTTAAGATTTACTGAGGGTATTTTTTACAGCTTATCAAACTCTTATCGGTTATTTAAAACTGAAACATATTTTTGGATTGTAAGTGAATATTGCATTAACAATTTTTTATGAGAATAACAATGATTTTTTGTGATACAAGCCTTATTATTTAACCCATAGTTGGAAGAAGAGATGAATTCTTACCTTTCTTCATGGAAGTAAATGTTACAAACCTGACTGGAATCTGAACTCAGTTCTCCAATTTCAATTCCAAGCCACTATTCCTTGCACCACCCACACATCTGCAGACTTGAGAAATCACTAACTGTCCACTCAATGCATGCTGAATGTTCTCTGTATAGAAACGGCTATTCTCACCGTTATCATTTAAAAATATTATATGCTTCATCCTATCTAAGATGAGATAACTTTTGGTTTGTGGTTATGTGTAGCTAAGCCTCATCTTAAGATGAAGGATACAACAAATTAATTGGAGACTGGAGAAAAGGAATGCAGTTACTTGTTCATCTAACTAGAAAGGAAAAAACTGAAATACTTGAGGTTGACTTTCCACGTGACGTTAAGGCAAAGGTTAGAAAGGAAACCACCATCAATACTAGAAAGAATGATAACAGAAGACTTGAGAAGTTTAATTTCATGAAAAAGATTTTAAGAGAAAGATCTTACAAACTTTAATCAACAGTAATACTAATCATTTAGTCAATTAATGCCTAATGTATCCTGTATAGAAATGGTTGTTCTCATCTAATCATTGCCATTCACATACCTAAGTGCCAATGCTACATGCTCATACAGACAATTTAGGAGCTAAGCTTTAAAGATATGTCAATGGCTGAGAGGTTTAAATTGTTGGTTAGTAAATTTGGTGTAAAAGTGAAACAAACCAACAAGGTGAACAGTGCAGAGAGTGTGGTGGGGATGAATTGTTTTTTTCTCTAGTACACTCTTCTGGCTGAAGTGATACCTTACCACCAGATGATTTGTCCATTTGAGGAAATTGACTAACCAGTCAGGTTGTACTATTGATGAATTTGAATAGCAGTGGTTGTTTTTGTGGGGTTTTTTTTATCATTTCACCACAAGTATGGCAATAAACACACTAAGATGCAAGGGGTTGCTGAGAATGAAATAATCTGAGAAAACATTGAGAAGAGGAAGGACATTAAAAGACCAGAGATCAAGGAGACAGAACATGACAGTTGATGTTGTCTTTATGTTTTTCAAGATTGAAATTAACTCGAAAGCAAGAAGCTAGAAGAGATTTTCATGAGTGAAATGTATGAGAGGAGAAACTGTCAACATAAAAATTACAGTTACATCCAGGAACTTGAACCTACTAATCTAGTACTGTACATAAATTTGTAAAGCCTAACTAATTTTTATCACAAGATATCTAAGACGACTGAAAGACATGAACAGCAAATGCAAGCAGTATTGATGATTGACTTTTGTTGGAATGGACAACTGCAACAACAGATGTAGAGACAAGACTAGAAATAACTGAATCATTATCAAGATTAAATATCTGGAGACATTGACAGTGGAATGGGAACAACTTACTGTTGTAGTATACCTATGGACGATAATAGGTATGTCCCCATTCATATAAATACAGTAGTAAATACTGTATGTTGGTCTGCAGTTAGAGATTCATTGTGGAATTCATTTGACTCAATTCTAGCAGTTGACTACTTCTCTACACACTGCTGGTGAATATTTATGTGTTGTTCATGTCTTAAATATTATCATTCATTACCAACCTTCATTTGATTATTCTATTTAGTAAACTTCCCTAGGTTAAAACACTTACCCCATAGATTGAATAAAAGGTTCAGTTCAAAATCGTCTGTTGATTGCCTGGATCTACAGATACCTGAGAAAGATAAGATGAAGAATATAAGATGAGGGCATTAATCTGACTGTAAATGATGTCAGTAAACTTTTTTTAAAAAACCTACGTAAGAAATGCTGCCCCCAAATTTACAAAATTGTAATAAGATTACCATTCTATTCATTTGTTAATTTTCTGTGTGCTTCTTGTCTTTGAAAATCTCTTTACTAGAAAAATAAAAAAAACATTTTCTGTCATAGCTTAAATTACACAAACATTTGATTAATGGTCCGGAAAGTATCCAGCCATTTAAAAAAAAAATAACCAAAACTTCCCTCAGGGCAATGAAGCCTTAAACCTCTTAAAAGCATGCCCCTTGGGACCTCAGAGATTTATTGCAGTGTCCCTTCAACTTTTCAAAACTTTTAACTTTGGAAAAAAGCCAGAATTTACCAAAGCCAAATCTCAATCCAGAGTGGAAGGTGCCAACTGATCTGGGTGATGCAATGTTTGTTCAAAAATAAAATCTTGAACAATCACTGTGCTTAATCACAGTGAATGAAATGGTTACACGATGCACAACCTTATTCAGTGGTAACTAATTGCCAATGGAGAAACCCATAAGAGAGTGTCTGTTCACACATCTACAGTAAAGTTCCATCTTATCAGTTGCCAAATTACATCAAGGCCATCTAACCAGGTTTTAAATATTCACAATAGTGGGGCTTATATATATATATATATATATATATATATATATATATATATATATATTTTAAACATGTAGTATTGAATGTTAAAGACAACATAGTCTTGCATATTTTCTTTTGAATTTTCTCATATTCTCTAATGAGACTTTTTATTTGAAAATGGTTTCGAAATATGTATTGTCCATACGATGACCTAGCACTTTCGAACATCATTGTTCATCTTCAGGGTCAATATTTTTAGTCAAAATTTTTTTTTTTTAAACAAACATTTGGCAATTATCTTGTAGTGTAATCATGTTGCTATTTTTTTACAAACTAAATAAACATTAAAATCCTTTTAAATTCAAAAGATGCGATGATGTTATCACATGCAGGGCGAAGACTACATGTTTAAAAGAAAAGTTGCTGCCAAATTACACACACATATATATATATATATATATATATATATATATATATTCGGCAGCAATTTTTCATTAATGCATGTTTCATTAAATAATATAGACAAGTTTTGTCTATTTATTTTAAGTAAGTTCCTTTCGTATTGTCTGATAAGCTTAATCACATTATCGTTGAAAGACGAAAGGACAACAGACATTTAAAACAACATGCCTGCCCGCGTACTCAATTCCGGAAAATCCTTGTTGACAACACAATTATACTTAAACATGAAAATAATAGACAAAAATTAAAAATCCTTGAAGCTATATACATAAAACAGTTGAAACCTAACCTGAACAAAAGAAACTATGAAATCTCCACAAACATTCTTAAATGCCTATAATCTATAGCAGAAGCCATATAAAATCACTAATACATAGGGCAATGTTTCTCGTCTGGTGTTCCCTGGAACCCTAGGGTTTTGCAAAAGGTTGCTGCGAGAAACACATCTTTGTTTAATTTTAGATTTGTAATTTTGTTTGACACACACAGCATATTGTTGGAAAATCTTTGGTTATTATTTTAAAGGTTTTAACCTCTTATATTACTTAGAATTATAATAATCATAGGGAATGTATTTAGCAATGTCTTTATGGTGTCAGTGTAAAATGCTTTCACTGGTTAATGGACAGACCCTGTACATGGCGGATTAGCATATTATTGAGTAAACTCATTCGAGTACAGGACACCTGCATGATGTCCTTATATTATGTTTAACAAGGGAACTACAATAAAAATATGAAAGCAATAGATATTAATAATGTTATATAATACTTTTATGCAGGGGTTCCCTGAAGCGTAAAAACTATTTCAAGTGTTTCACACAAATAAGTAATTTGAGAAATGTTTACATTACTGGGTGTAAGAATATAAGAAAATGTAAAACATTATTAAAGAGCAAGAACAATAACAGTACATGAATTAATAAGACAGAAGATAACAATTGACATTGCATTTAAATTTTTGAAGATCAAAATTGACTGAGAAGCAAGAAGCCGGAAAAGATTTCCACAGGCAAGAAGTGTGAGTCATCTGGGCTATCTTTGTTTGATTTTCTCCTTAGGACTGAGTCCTTGTTAAGACATATAGCTCCATCTATGGCTTCTGCTATAATCTCTCCACTGAATCCCCAAAAAGCATGTGGACCTGATGGCATCCCTGTAATAGTCCTTAAGAAATGTGCTCCTTTACTAGATCCTGTTTGATTTAAACTCTACAGTAAATGCCTTACCGCCTCTTGCTTTCCAACCTGTTAGAAATCCTCTTCTGTAGTTCCAGTGTGTAAGAACACAGGTGAACTGTTTCATCCTTTCAGCTATATTGGCCTTTTAACTTTCTACCACTTTTTGGTAAATTACTAAAGACTGTAATCAAATCTGAATTGGTCATGCATCTCACATAGCAGGGTCTTCTTTTAGATAAACAATATGGTTTATGCTTCTCTAGGTTAACTGTTGATGTTTTAATTATCATTGCTGAAAGTGTCTATCAAGCTTTAGATAAGAATGGCCATTGCTTTAGATTATCTCAAAGGCATTTGACAGGGTTTGGCATGATGCTCTTCTTCATAAGTTAAAAGGTTATGGTATTTCTAGACAAATTTTAATCTCAGTCTTTTCAGTATCTAAGTTGATGATACAACTCTTTACTCCTAATAAATCTGATCAATCCAATAAGGTCAAATTGGCAGCTGATCTCAAAAATGACCTACAATCTGCCGTTAACAGGGGTAAAAAATTGCTTGTTAATTTTAATGCTTCCAAAATGGAACTGCTCTCTATCAATCATTTGAGAGACCAGTTTCTGCTTTCTATCAGCATGGCTGATACTAGCCTACAAGAGAGAGACTCATTATGCTTTTAATATTTACCACTGACATGAAGTGGAAGGATTATATTGAATCAATTGCTAGGTCTGCTGCTAGGAAAATTGGTTCACTGTATCATGCTAGACTTTTTTTTATTCCCCAGAATATATCTTAGAAATTTTTAAGTCTACTATTCATCCTTGCATTGAATATTACTGCCACATCTGGTCTTGTGCTCCTACTAGACATTTAGAGATTCTTGATGAAATCCAAAGAAGAATCTGCAATGCTATTGGTCTTAACATAGCATCTCACTTTCGGTCACTTTCTCATCACTGTAATGTAGCTTCCCTGTGCCTTTTCTAGAAATACTTTCATGATAATTGTTCTGATGAACTTTCCTCTATGGCACTTTCATAGTTGGTTATTTTTTGTTGTTTTTGACCAGTAAAAGACTATTTTTTGTCTGCTACTGGAAAACTAAAGTTTAGATAATATGATGGACTTTTAAGAATTTTTTGTTAAGTTATTGACTTTATTATTATCTATTTTTGTTAAGTTTTTAATTTATTATACTGTTCTGAATTTTTTCAGTTTTTTATTTTAATTTTATTTATTCCTCTCTTGGCTTTTCAGCTGAATTTTTTTCTTTTTCTTTTGATGCAACATTTAATTATTCCAGACTACTGTTTTTTGTTTAAATCTTTTGTTTTATTTTTATTTAGCATGTTTTATTTCTTTTTTTGTTATAAGGTTTGTTTTTTTGCTCACAGGTGAACCTTTTTCTCATGAACTTTATTACACCGTTTTGTGTTTATTTTTATTTTTTCAGTCAGCATTTATATTTTATTTTTGAATTTATTCTGAACTTTTGTATTCATTTTAATTTAAGATTTTAAATTGTTTTTTGTTTTATTTTCTCAGTATAACACTTCAGATGCACTTGGTTTTCATATTTTATGTCGAATTTTCTTTTTTTTCTTATATTTATGTATTTTTGTTTTACACAGGTTGAACTTATTTCATTTACTGGTATAACCAGCATTTTTCTTTTAGTTTTTTTTATTTCATTTCATTATTACTATTTTTTTCAAGAAAATTTTAATAAGTTTCTGTATTTTATTTTTGGCTGAAGTTTGTTTTGTTTCTTCTTTTTTCTTTATTTAAAAAAAAATACAAACAGAATTTATTTTGTGCCTTGTTTAGAAAAAAACACTTTAGAATATTTTGTCTATGCCAATCTTACTTTTTTTTCTTTTTTGCTTCTTGTTTGACTAACGTCAAACTTATTTCTTTGTTTAGTATAACCAGCATTTGATTTTTGATTTGTGTATTTTTATTTTAGTATATGATTTTTGTTGTTAAATTGTTTTAAGTTTTACTTTTTAAATATTTTCTGTTTATTTGGTCATATTTTGGTTGAATTTTGTTTTCTGTTTATTCTTTTTTCTTTATTTTAAAAAAATTGTCATACTTAAAAAAAAAAAGAACTCTCTATTAAAAAAAAAACATGGAAAAACTACTATCTTGGCCGACAAAGGTCGGCTAGTAAAGAAAAACCTGTTTGGGATGGTACCGAAGGTGAAACTACCCGATAAAAGATCAACAGAGTTAGTTCTTCAAAACATGACAACTGTTGCATATATGGTGCCCAAAATGGCCAAAATAAAAATGAAGAAGAAAACAACATGGTGGCTGATAATGGCCAAAGCCTGAAAAAAGTATGGTGGCCCAAAACGGCTGAAATAATGAATTAGACAAGGAGATTTAATGGGCAATAATGGCAGCCAAGAGAAAAGTTAATTTAAGGAAAATGTTGCAACTGAGTAATCGCCCTCTTGCTGGGAATCCTCACTGAAATATATAATCAACATCACAGAATTCTTGGAGAGAGCCAGAAGTTAAACACATCAACGAAAATGGGCTTATGGTGTCTGTCTTCATGGTCAACAAGCATACATACAAAATTTTCTTGCTCTACAAAAAACACTGTCAATTGCTTATAGATTTAATCAACAACTGTCTGTTGTTACTTTTTTAAAAAAATATTATAAACTTTCACTGTATTTTATCATCAATAAGATAATATTGTTAGAATATATGTAGGTTTCTGTATACATATTCCTATTTTTTGTGTGTCTATATGTTTATATATATATATATATATATATATATATATATATATATATATATATATATATATATATTTGTGTGTATGTATATATATGTGTATATATATGTATATATGTGGGTGTGTAAATACATATATATGTTTATATAGGTGTTTAATTTACATTTGTATGATTTTTTATGTATATGCGTGTATTTGTAAATGTATGTTTATGTGTTTAGTTTATATATATATATATATATATATATATATATATATATGTATGTATGTATGTATGTATGTATATATAAGTGTATATATGTGTATATGTATGTATGTATTTATTTGTATATATGTGCATCTTTGTATATATATTTTTATTTGGTTTATTTACTTTTTTACGTTTTTACATTGCTGTGTGGGTCGATATATTTATACTTGCTTAAGTGTCTGTGTATGTGCGTATGTGTGTATATATATATATGTTGGTACGTGTAGGCTTGTATATGTATATAGATATATATGTGTTTAGGTATGTATGTATGACTGTACAATTATATATGGAGGTAGTTCTTTATTTTCTTTGACGTAGTGTGTGATGAACTATATCAATTTACATGGCTAAAAAAATATATATTTTTATATTTATTTGTTTGTTTGAAATTTTTTTTTTTTTAACCAATTTTATCTATGTATATTTGCCCGGATTAGTTATTTTTCAATAAGTGGTTAGAATTTGTTTAATAACACATTCAGTCTTGAATATTTCTTGGTTGTTGTGTCAGACTGTCTAAGTCAGTGTGTGTGTGCATGTGTGTGCATGTGTTTATCGATGTCTGTGTGTAGGGAAAGTGCATGCATGTTTGGCTCTGTGTGTGTGTGTGTGTGTGTGTGTGTGTGTGTGTGTGTGTTCGTTTTTTTTTTATTAAGGGTCATGGAGATGTTTCGTGTCTCATCACCGTTTTGTGTGTGTATATATCTAAATGTCTGGGTGCTTATGTATTATAAACTGAGTGTGTTTGGATTGTTTTATGTGAGTGGTTACCATCACATTTCCACTCTTTGAATTAAAATGTATACATTTTTGTCTAGAAGTATTAACATCTATTCCAACGTAATTTCAATGAAAAAATAAATTAAATAACATATGTATTTTTTATTTTCTCTTCAGTAATTTTATAGTTTTAAACTTAATAGAGATTAGATTTAGATTTTGAAATGGGTAATTTTTTACTTTTAATTTTAATTTCAAATTTTATCATATAATTTAATACTTATTGGTTAGGATAAATTCTATTTTACTATAACCCCAACTTTAAAGCTTTTAATTTCTTTTATAACCTTGCTTCGTTGTCGAGTTTTTTGAATTTCCATATACTTGTATTTTGATTGGTCATTCTAGCTTATGCAACAGCATTTTCCTCTTGCAAATGATCGTTAATTAATTTGAAACTTTTAAAACCATCTATTCTACATTCAACATCATCACTTGATAAGACACCGGAGGTGTTGAAACAAAATGGCTATTTTTGTAGTGATTTTATAACATATTTATGTTATAATTTTTAAATAAATAATTATATATATATATATATATTTGTTGTCAACATTTGAATGCTTAGTCAGAGGATGATTACGAATATGACTGTTCTTTGATATGTGGATGTGTGGGTGGTGTAATGGATAGTTGCTTGGAATGAGAAATAAAAGAACCAAGTTCCAGTTCCAGTCAAGTTTATTACATTCACTTAGATGCAAATACCATTGTGAAAGGTAAGAATCCATTTCCTCCCCCAACTAGGATTTACATAGATTTTTATCTGGAAAAATCAAATTTATTCTCAAAAATTATTAATACAATATTCACTTGTATAAAATAATTATTGTAACAATACAAAATAGGTTCTGGCTTTAAATAACCCACAAAGGGTTGATAAGACATAAAAAGCAAACTGATCAGTCAATCTTTAACATCTGTTTTGGAGCTGAACTCTCTGACTTGTATATCCATTATTTTGAATTTTTATTTATTTCAGAAAATATATCTTGAATATAATTTGCTAGTTTGTATTGGTATCTTCGCTTATACATGTAACCATGTTCTTAAGTAGACTTATCAGATTGAGACTTTCATATGGACAACATGCATAGCACCAAACTGAAATCAGATATATATAAACTGTCAGCTGCATGTAACAGCTTTCTCAGAACAGTGGTTAAAAATGGCTTTGAGCAAATTAGGAATGTAATTCTCAGTGAGGAGCATCCGTTTTCAAACCACGTGGACTGGCATTATGGAATCACAAGCAAAGAACTGTAAGAGAAAACAGAAATCATATCACTTAAGGATTTGAACAGTAGTTATAAATGAAATTGATAGCTATTGTAAACTCAAAGAGCAAATAATGACATAATCAAGATGCTGACATGCTACATCACTTCAAACAAAAGGCAAGGAAGGAAGGCCCGTCAGTACTGGAAAGAGAAATAACTGTTTACTAGATTTGAGAAAGTTATTCTCCTGAAAACGATATTTTAAAAATTTAATTTTCCTGAAAAAATATTTTTATAAATTTTAACTGACAACAGCACTGAATGATTGGTCAGTGAATGTCAAATGTTTCCTTGTAAGTAAATATCTAATATTACTATTACAAGTTATCCTTTGTAAATATATATTGGTATTAGCTCCTCTGTTATAGATATATGTACATTTGTATCAACTCTTCTCTTATACATACATATATATATATATATATATATATATATAATTTAAAATATTTATGTACTCTTCTGTTGAAGACCAATAAAAATTCATTGTTTAAGGTATTTTAAATTAATCATTTTCAGAGTTCAGACCAGTTTTCTTGTTTCCAGAGAGAATTTGAACATAAATTGTCCAATGACTTTTGAGCACTTTCAACTTTCGCTAGCCAAACTCAAAGAAATTTTATGGGTTGATAGGATTGTCTGCAGGTATGCATTGTATTTTTGAATGTCATGTCTTCACACATCAGAGAGTATCATGCCAGATTGTTTTCTTCACACATCCGTTTGTGGTGTCTTGTTCTGTTTTATAGTTAAGAAATATATACCTAAATTTGTTTGTATCTAAATTGAATAAAATCCTGTTGATGATATGTTGTTTGTCTTTTATGATTAATGCTTCTAATATTTGTAGCCATTTTTTTAACCGTGTATGGTATATGTTTCTATTGTTAAGTATTTGTTGTATGCATTTCACAATTAAGATAAACAAAAACTACTCAAAACCACAAACTGATATGTGAACATGTGATACTTGAAAGAAACTGACAAAACAGCCACTGATATTTTAAGATTCAACACTCAAAAACCAACAAAGAAACACAATGCATATTTATTGATGCAATCCTATCAAACCATAAAAAAATTATTTTATAATGGCTTATAAAAAGCTGACAGCCTTCAGAAGACATGTTCAGATTCTCACCAGAAATCAAGGAAATAGTTGAAACTGAAGAAAAAATAAAAATAAAAATATCTTAAACCTTTATTGATTTTCATCTACACCTGAATAACTAAAAAAAAAAATACTGGTGGAATAGACCCAATTGAAAATATCTTCAATAAACGTGTGTTATTATTCACTGATAACCATCCTTATCATTGTTGTTTTTATAACTGTACGTTTTCGGACAAACATGAAAGAAGAGAGCAAATCAATAGAATAAAGGATTTTCTTCAAAATTCTGAGAGGGTGCAGTCAATAGTGGAAGAAGGCCAGAGAAAGCATTGATAAAAACAACAAAAATGAGGACATTCATTCAGAAAAGTCACTGAATAAGTTTTACCTTTTGGCAGTATACTTTTAATAGAGCACGGAAAGTGCAACACTAAAATCCAAAGGCACACTGGGATAGCTAATGATGCCTTCCAAAACCTAAATGAAGTATTAAGAAACAGAAAAATTTCATTAGAAACAAAAAAATGAATCCATAATATCAGTCCCCTCCTATATGGCAGTGAATGCTGGGCAATCTCACAGAAGTAGAAGAGACTTGAAGCAAATAGAAATTTGGTTCTACACAAGGATGCTTAGAATACCAGGGTTGGACATGTGAGCAACAAAAAAGTTTTAGAGAAAATAGAAACAAAAAGACGTATATTTAATATCAGGAAGAAATACTTGATATTTCTAGTGCACATAATGTGGAAAGAGGACTTGGAGAATTTGATACTCAAAGGACATTTATGGCGAGTGGGATGTAGGAAAACAATGCATATCCTACCTAGCGAGCTTAAGTAAATGGATGGGAGAACAGGATTTAGGAGAGGTAACAAAAAGAAAAAATTATTAAGAGCGACAAAGGACAGGAAATTGTAAGAAGCCAGGATCTCCTTTATGGCATATAGACCAGTGAAATAAAATGAACAGAAGAATCATTGATGATTTAAAAAAATAAATTAAAAAAATAAAACATACATAGACTGCAATGCTGAAAGGGTAGAAACAACTGCTTAATAATGAATAATGACAGGTAGGGAGTTTACAAGATGCTGATGTCATTGTGATGTTATCTGGGCACATATTCCTGTACTGTTCATAACTGAGTTGTTGGAAATGTTTAATCTTTGGGCCTGCAAAAAAACGATGTGTCAAAAGAGAGTTTATACTTTTAATACCATCATTACTGTTTACACTTTTGACTCCCTTAGCAATGTTTATTGTTTCAAGAAGTGATAATTAGAATATTAATAAGAACAAAACATATTAAAGTGGATTTATACTGTTTCTGTATTCTTGTGAATTGACAACAAAGATATTAAAACTTATTTATTTATTAGATTGCTTATTTACAAGAATAATTTTATGTTTAAAAGATTATAAAAAATATGTCAATAAACTATAATGAAAAACTTGTTTTATAATTCATTCGGGGCTGGCATGTCTTACCTCCAAAATCCCCAGCTATGGTATATTGGAATCTTTGTAAAACTATTTTTTCAGCAGAGATGTGTCGGCGATTAATCTTTATGGAAATGTAAAAATTTGTGACTTAAACATTTTTCAAGTAAAATTTAATCATGAAAGTAGTGACGGTCATTACAAAAAGAATAACATTTTCTCAGATTTTTAAAAAATAAAAACTAACTATTCATTATAAAAGTAAATAATGAATATGTACTGAAATTTTTGTTTAAATTAGATAATTTCCTGTTTTTGGTAATTAAAAAAAAGCACTGCCCTTCTGCCCCCAATTTTCCTTCAGGGATTTGTGGCCCCTAGGTTAGAAAAATTTTGAAATTCACATGTAGTAGAGAGAGGGCTTCATATCAAAGTTTTGGTGGGAGCTCCTAAGACCTTAGTTCCGACCCTGAGTTTGTTGATATTTTTATAAAATATGGAAGGAAATACTTATTTTCATAATTATTTATAAAATGGTAACCGTCCTGGGTAAAACGTTAAACTGCATCCAACAGCAAGGCCTCTGATCAGGAGGTTTTGAGGAAGTGTGGAACCACCTCTTAATTGCTGGTGTTCCCAGGTCCACCACGACCCGGGGTGGTAGCACCTGTTGGGGTCCAAACTATGGGAAAATAGTGAACTTCCAGGTCTTTTCCAGCACATTGAAACAATGATGTTGCCAACTACACTTTTTTGAAACAATGATGTTGCCAACTAATACTTTTTTGAAACAATGATGTTGCTAACGTTATCCTTAAATTACGTTTGCAAAGTATATATATTTAGTAAATATGTGGAAACTGGATCTGGCATTAAATAACCCATAGTGGTTGATATGCCATAAAACCCCAAACAACTAACCAACCTAAAATGGTAAATAATAAATAGTGCATTGTATTTGGTTTACATGTTTTTCTAATTTCATAATTTTTTATAGATTTTTGAATAAAAAGATTTCTTTTCAAATTTATTCCTTTATAAAATGGTAAATAATAAATCTTTATAAATAGTAAACAATAAATATTGCGTTGTACTTGGTTCATATACTTTTATAATCTTGTAAATAAACATTGTCAAGGAATCAAAAGTGTATGCAGTAACAGCAGTGTCAAGGGAATAACTGTTCTATTGACACACCATTTTTTTGCAGGCATGAAGGTTAAATATTGCTGAGTTGTGTTTACTGTGACTATAGAGAATTTATTGATGTCCGCAACATGTCTCATACTCGCTCAACTGGGTTTAAGGCTGATAAGTTTGTGAGCCAGTTAAGTAAACAGAAGTCAAGTACCTGGAAAGAATAAATTTTGTGAGTATATATTTTACAATTTATGTCACAGCTCTAAATTGTTTCTGTTTCTTTTTCATTCATGTTATTTAATTATAAAAACAGATATTTTTATATTTTTAGCTAAAATAAGTTGTAAATCTGTTGCTTTCAAACTGGTTTCAAAACCGTGAAGTTACCTTTAACATTTAGGTTTTAAAACCCCATCAACACTGGAGTATCAATTCAAGTCAATAAAAAAAAACAGAAAAAAACTATTTTTTTATGAACTTAAAACTAGTTAAAAAGAGTCAATCAGATATTTAAAAGTTACTGAATCTTACGTTGGACATGAAAGAATTGAAAACAAAAAGTGTATATTATCCTTTTTAATTTTTAAATTCAAATGCAAAAGTGTGGTACAGACATATAACAGACAATTATTCAAAATTCTTAGAAAGAAAAAATAATTCAGCTAATGAAAATTCTGAAAAATAAAGAGAAAAAGAAGAGAGGGTTGTGCAACATGCTGTTATAATTGTACAAAATTATTTTTACATTAACATTACGTATAATTTAACTTGCTTATTTAAATAGGGCTATTTAGTCACAATCCAGAATCCTTTCAAATAGACATTTTGAATGGTTTGCCTGATCTTACACAAGCCTTCTAAAGAAAGGTGTCAATATTTGATAAACAGCTTTAAACAAAATCACCACTCACTAAGCAACTACTAAGAAATTTATACCAGTTACTTAATAATATATAGCTGATAGCAAGTTGCATCTATTTGAGGTAGCCTTGCAGATAAACCTGCTTGTTTGCTGTTAGATTTAATTATATGGAGTGTAATCAATATTTCCTATAAATAAAATATGAACAGCAAGATGTATTTATATGAAAAAAGCTAAGACAAAACTTAGTCATTAGCTAACTTAAGATGTGCAGGCTCAGGAAGAAAGCAGCAAGAACTCCGAAACAAGGAAGTGTAGAAAACCAAGAAGCAAGGACTAACTATAAACTGTAAGAAGATAGAATGTATGGTCATCAGCAAGAGGGATAGAACAAGGTGAGCTACAATTTGGAGACATTAGAATCAAGCAGGTCCAGAAGTTTAACTACATGAGTAGTTTTGTAACAGATGATGGGAAATTTGGCACAAAGGTTCAAAGGTGCAGTGGAATAGTGATGGATGCATTCCAGAGGTTAAACAAAATCTTATGACATGAGAAAATTTCATTAGAAACAAAGAAAAGAGTGTTTAATTGCAGTGTAATATCTATCTACCTGTATTGCAGCAAATGATGGACACTCTCCTCACAGATGAAAAAAGATACTTTAAGGATCTTAGGAATACCATAGACAGAACAATGAGGAACTTTTAAGGAAACCAGAAACAAAAAAGAACTCATATACTTAGAATGAGAAAGCAACATTTGAAATTTGTTATACACAGAATGAAGAATATGGCAAGAAAAATTTAACATACACAGGATATAGTGAAGACAATACAGAGACAGCATGTAACCTATCTAATTATCTTGTGTAAGTGAATACAAAGAAATTTTAAAATAAAAGAAAAACAAGTCAGCAAAGAAAGTTTAGCTTCAAAACAGAAACTAACATATTAAAGATGGATTGATTTGGTTTTTCTGGCTTATCAACTCTTTGTGGGTTATTTAAATTCCAAAACATATTTTGGATTTACAAAATTTACATTGTTTGAACTGTTGTTCTCATCTTTACTGTCATGTTCATGACATTTCAGTCATTGTATGCTCCGGCCTTCTTCAGATGCTATTTGTTGGAATTTCAAACTGAACCCTTTATTTAGTCCACTGTGGTAGTGTTGTGGCTTTGTTAGGGCCAGAAATAAAGACACAAGAGAGGAATTGAGTTAAAAAAATATATTAACAGAAACAGTAATACAAAGATATACAAACTAGAATGTTACAGAGTCTGTCTATATTTCTGAGATGAGGTATTATGTACAGTATTTACATTAGTCGGACTATTGTCCTCATCTTTGTTGCCATTTTTGTCACAACGTTTCGCCCGTTGTACGCTCCGGCCTTCTTCAGGTGGTTGGAATTTCAAACGGAACAGGACACATGGCACAGTGGATAAAGGCGTTGGTTAGATCCAGTAACAGACCCAAAGAGTGTGAGTTCAATACTCGGTTCAGGCAGTGGAGAACTTTCAGAGGGAAAATTAGCAGGAGATAACTGATAACTGACATCCATCAAACATGGCTCGTGGAACTAGAACAGTCTACCCCAGTGATCGAAATAAAGGGTTCGGTTCGAAATTCCAACCACCTGAAGAAGGCCAGAGCGTACAACGGCCGAAACATTGTGACAAAAATGGCGACAAAGATGAGGACAATAGTCCGACTAATGTAAATACTGTAGAATGTTACAGCAAGAATGTTCAGGCTGACTGTCAGAGCTGACTATTGGAAACCCCCCTCTCCAAAAGGCAGTACCTGCTCCTATTTATAGCTGGGAGAGTCCGTGCATGTATGGGCAAATTACCATAACAGGTAGATTGTTCTAATCTCATGTACCACGCCATTTATCAATGCTTTTATCCACTGTGCCATAAAAGTGTTAGGTGATTGATTCAAAAAGTGATTTGACCCAAGCTGTGAGTTCAGTCACTGGCATCAGCAAAGAGAACAAAAACTTGGGGAGTTATCAAGGCAAATTAACTAAAACAGATATCCAAAAGTGTAGTACATGGAATTAGAACAACCTACTCATGTGGATTAAATAAAGTGTTTGGTTCAAAATTCCAACAAATATCACTTGATGAAGGCTGGAGTGTACAACTGCCAAAACGTCATCTCAGAAATATAAACAGATATTATTGATTGTTAGAATAATTCTTTTTTTACAAGTGAATACAGCATTAATAATTTTTGAGAACAAGTTTGATTTTTCCAAATAAAAATCAACTATATAATCCGTGTTTGGGAGAAGAAATGGATTTATACCTTCTCCACGGTAAGTGAATGTGTGCATAACAATAAAAAAACAAATAAATATTGCTAAAAGCTACAAAGGATAGAAAGTTGGGGAGAGCCATTATCACCTAATTCTTGAAAGGACACTGCACATAGAGGAAGAGAATGCAGGCAATTTGTTCTCAGTAAATTTTCTTTATCATTCTGATATTGTTCCCAAATAAATCAAGTTTTCCTGTCAATTCAAATAGATCTTTCTGTTGTACCTGATCAAAAGCTTTTACATAGTCTGTGAAATTGTTATGGTCCAGGTTAGAACCAAAGAAGAACAACATGAACACAAGAGTAGAAATAACGAAGATATATTACACGGAATAATAATACAAGATGTGGAAGGTGTCAGTATGACTGTCAGTCTGGTTTCGAGTGAACTACTATCGGCTCAGCTCGATTCGTCCCTCTTTCTTCAGAGGCGTAGTATACATAGTGTTAGGAGGAGTTCATTCTGTAGTTATAGGTAAGGACCCATAATAGACAGATAGATAGATAGATAGATAGATAAAACATGAAGATAGTGCTATGGTCCAGGTTAGGACCAAGGAAGAACAACATGAATCCAAGAGTAGAAATAACGAAGATATATTACACGGAATAATGATACAAGATGTGGAAGGTGTTAGTATGACTGTCAGTCTGGTTTGGAGTGAACTACTATTGGCTCGACTCGATTTGTCTCTCTCTCTTGAGAGGCGTAGTATACATAGTGTTAGGAAGATTTCATTCTGTAGTTATAGGTAAGGACCCATAACAGAAACAAAGATATACATCCTTCTGCATCTGTATTGTTCATTCTCATAACATTCTGATAATAAATATTATATTTCTTGTTCTATTGTCTTTAACAAAACCACAGTAGTTTTATTTCCAGTCTAATTCTACTATAAGCTCTGTTCAACAGAATTTGGATGATATTGCTTAGTTATGTGACATCTTAAGCTGATTGAAATCTTCATAATTTTAGTTGCTTTTTATCACAACTCCCATATAATTACTGTATGATCATTAAGTAAGTAGCTCAGATCATAAATAATCTTCTGCTGGGATTTGAACTCATATTTTCTTTAATAGCAGTGTCCTGAGTACACTTAAAAAGCCAACTTTTTCAAGTTATTTTTTTACTTTTCCAGTGACCAATTCAATACTGTTATTTTTTATTCTTTCCAAAATAGTACGAGCAATTATTAGATGAAGCATTATTATTGTTTTTTGACTTGAACATTCATCTTTTCTATTTGTTTTTATTGCCATCTCATAAACAGTAACTACAGTGTTGTTAAGTATATTCTAAAGACACTATTTAAAACTATTGCAGTGTTCAGGAAGTAATATCATTCACCACTATGAGTCAGACACCCAAGGTAAAATGAAAGGAAATTGTGTCTAGAATATTATCCACTATTTGCTGTTTAGAGTGCATTTCAGTTTGATTGGGAAAATGTGCAGAGAGGGAATTTAGATTCCTCATAAGCTTTCATTTGAAAACCAAACACAGCATTCTGCCAAACTCTCATTTCTGTATCATATTGTTACAAGTGATGAAAAATGGG